>OZ010800.1:238489790-238939790 GCA_963932465.1 Maratus speciosus
ACAAGGTAAAGTAACAAATATTTCTCTTTTAGGAACATGTTAACTAGTCACTAACAGCAAAATGTTTATGAAAGGCCTGAAAACATTTTTCATGCATACGCTTTGCATAACATTCACGCCATTTATTCATGTTTTTCTGTCGATTTCAGAATCTTCTTGAGAAGTAGACGAAAAAAAATAGCTACTAAATGTGGTGATAATGCCCATACTTACTGGATCAGTAGTACTTTCTATTCCCTTTCTCAAATATCAAATCCAATTTTTATGGCAAAATTCGCAATTTCATGACGAAATTCCAAATGGTATGGTTTGTTTTTTTTTAACCTACTGCATGACAAGTAACAACAGCCATATTTAGTTCATTTACAAACAGATTTCATCACCATTTTTACCATCGAAGTCCTGAACGATATGTTCTAAGCAAATAATCCAAAAATTCCTCACTACCCATATTCTAATTATGCAATCTAATCAATGGAGGTTATTTGATTCAAACTTCTCGCTTCAATTTTCGAGAATACCATGTTCCACTTTGAGTTAGCGATGTGTAACCTTCCCAATTTGATATATCAGTAACGGCAATGTTGTCACTCCATCGTACACAAACAATTTTTACATCACTATAATAATCAAAATCTCCTCCTTCTTGTTTTTGCAATTCTTTTGTAGATTTTATTGGCATTTATTGGTTCAAAAATATTTCACAGACACTTTGACAACAAGTGCAAGAGATATATATCATAAAATTTATTCTGGTACTAATAATACTGGTACGAAAATAATAAAATAATAATCGCCTGAGGGAGCCCAGTAAAAATGATCAAGACCCTAAAAAAAGTAACAATAAGATAATTTTGTAATTTGAACCGCCAACGTTCCACATGTGGAACATTGGCATTCAAATGATCATAAAACAAAAACGAGATAAGATAAAACATTCATTTACTCATAAAACGCAATAAACAACATTAAGCAATACAATAATAATCATCACAGCATTCACATTTGAATTCTAATGTTATAGATAGAATAAAAAGCACAGCCTACTACGTTTAGGTTTTTTGTTACATTTCAACAAGCTCCAAATCAGAAACAAAAAAATTATTAAAAAAAAATAATTTTTAATTCATTAAAATACATCTTTTAAAAAGATATATTAAAAATTTCAAACAGATTAAAAAAATGCTTAAAAAGATACAGCACCACATATTTTATTTTCCACTTGTGGAACGTTGGCGGGTAAAAGGTTAAAACGAAATTTGATACATTTTAATTAGATAATTTTTGCATCGCACAATGTAAAATATTCTCGTTTAATATTGCGTCCTAGCTGTGAAAATTCTATCATTTAAAGTGTATCATTAAATTTTGGTTATGTATGGAAAAAATTTCTCTTTTACTATTTTTCAATATCTAAATAATTATTTTAATTTAAAAAAAATCAGTCTTTTTTTTTTTTTTTTTTTTTTTTTTTTTTTTACTTTCAAAAGCTATAAGATGAAATTTATCACTATCTGGAGGTAAGAAAAAAGAGGATCAACTTCTTTATAATTTATACAATAACATTATCTGAATTTTTTTCAAAACAAATTAATTTTTAATCAGAAATTTCTAATCCATAAATAAGAAAATACATTTAGAGCAAACAGTTTGTAATTGTAACAGTCTAAATTTCAGATCTTATAATTTTCAATTTATTTATCAAAATCGACAAAACAGAAAATATCTCTAACCATTTTATTAAGTATAATTTTAAGTATGAATGTCTAAATTTAGTTATTGAAAAAAAGAAAGAAAAAAAAACAAACACTTTTAAATTGTTATTTTCTTTTACACTAGTTACCCTGCTATTTGTAAGTTTTTAAGAGTTTTATGCTTACCGATTTGCAAATAATAATGTATTCTCACCAAAGAATATTTCTTGGAATATATTTTTTCCCTTATATTCCTTCAGACTGTTCATTTACAAATGATGCTCTCGAAACGTGAAAAAATTATTTTGAGCGGGAGGGAGATAAGATACTTCAGGACATTGGACAGTTTTATTCACGTGATACACACCCCTATCATCACTTCAGGGTATATATATACAGCGGAAACAAACAGTAACACCTCAGTAGAAAGATTCATTTTTATTTACTTTCCGATTGCTGGCCGATTACATACTTAAGAATATTGTCCTATTAATTGACTTGTAATAATAATACAATTTCCTGCCGAAGTTTTCCCACGACATTATCTAGATAAATCGCTAGATTTTGTTCAGACGATATTATGTGAAACTCTCCAATCGACTACAGATCATTTATCAACAATTCTTGTATTAGGCCGAAATTTAGCCGATATCTCTTGCTATTGAGGCATGAATTTCAATCAAAAGTTTTGGCGTGATTTACAATATGAAAATATAATGCTTAAATGAGAGAGTTTTTTACTTTTTCGGGTTTCGTTCTTAAAAAGTAAAAACGGATCCATTTTAAGTTCCCTTCTGTGTCTGTCTGTCAGTCACTGCCATTTTACTCGTAAACTAAGGAACGTGGAAAGTTCAAATTGGGGGAAGTAATAAAGACTATTGAACAACATATTAATAGTTGATTAAACATTCACAAATATAATTATACAAAATGTAAAGGAGCTAATTAAGTTACATGAAAAAAAAAAAAAACTTTTCTTTGCACATTATGTGGGGTATTGTGTGAAAGCATTCGTAACGGCGAACTCAAAAATATATTTCTTTAATTTTATGTATTATATTTTTAGAGATATCGTAGAAAATATAATGCAAAAATATGTCCCCCTCCCCCCCACATCTATTTCCTAATCTACTGAAACTAAAATTAAAAAAAAATAGAGGTAGTGGATATTAATTTAAACTTTGCAGGAAGACTACTGAGATTATCCTAGGTCAGATAGTTTTTGAGAAAAACGCATTTTTCCGTTATACACAAATTTTGATTTGCGGGCATTCACTAAAGTTACTGAGAAGCGCTGGAGGAAACTATCTTAACAGAAGTATAAAAGCATTGCTGATAATTTTTTGCGAAAAAAATCGTCGGAAATTAGCCAAGATATTATACCTTAAACACACGTACGGTTTGGACGTACATAATGACAGGGCGGCGTACTCTAAGTACCATCTACTTTTAAAGCCTAGATAATAACTTTTAATGACATGTTTGTGTAATGCAGTGCCCAGAAGCAGAATAAAAGCAATAAACGTCAAATTGTAAATAACAGACTAATTTAATTAGAATTATCACATAAATACTATGGGATTCGAGAGTAGATTACATGGAGTGAATCTCTCAAATACGCCTCACGTGTCTTTAAAAGATAATTATAAACCTATCTGAAAAAACGAGGCAGAGACCAAGGCGTCGTGGCGGATTTGCGATGTCCTTTCAAAACGCGCTTAGCAAAATGCCAAGTTTAATCTTTGAACAAGGGTTTTGTTTTAGCTGCACTGTAAAAATAAAAAATTATTACTACGATGAATTTAATTTTATGAAATGCCAAATGAAGTTTAAATATCCACTACTTTTATTGTCAGTACCAAATTAAGCTCAACATTAACAGATTAGGATAAGATTTAAAAAACAGAGTTACATAGAATAGCAATATTTGATAATATTTAGGTTTCATATATTCTTGAACTTTTATGATATATCCATTCATACTTTTCTAGTATATGGGGCATTCTCACAATCTTTTGACTTTTGGGAGAAAAAAAAATCTGGCGAAATTAAACTTTCTAACATAACATTTTAATCTGACAGACGAATGCGTTAATGATTCAAAATAAAGAAAAAATGGTCAGCAGTGAAAAAATTTTATTTAACTGAAGTTTAGGTTAAACTTGCGAGTTTAATTTTCCTTACCATTTTATCCCTATAACTTTTTATTTTCTTCTAAATTTTTACTTATAATGAATTTGCATAGTGCCCACAGGACGTTCAAATAAGAAATAATACAAATGTAGTACTTTTAATACAGAATTCTTGTATAACATTGTCTTAAATGGGTGTTAAAGAAGGAACTGTAAAGTAAAAAAATGGACGAATGGTAAAAAAAGAGACGGTAAGGATGGAACGGTAAGGAAAATTACCATCTATTTTTAGGAAAATCATGTTAAGACTAAGTGATAGCCACAATGTTCATTGATTTTTCGAAACAGTTGTTAACATTGAATTAAATTCATTTTGTTTTCAATTTACATCGGAAAGTGCAGGAATAAACCTTGGGGACGGTAAGACTACCAATAAAGCCACGGTGCTTGAAATTGATATTTAAATGCTGATTTATATTCTGCAGTAAATTTCCTGTAAAAGAATTTTAGATATTCTTTCTCTAGCATACTTCTGCATGTGCAAAAACTTGAAAAAAATTCTGTCGCTGCATCTGAAGTGATTTTCTGTATAATTTTAGAAGAGGGATGGTAAAAAATCTAAAACCCAGGGACAGAGTTCAAAAAATAATACCAACCCTAAAAATGTGTTTCGGTTAAATTTTAGCTACATATTTATATAAAACAATAGTTTCAGTTTCTGAAAAAAATTACATCGAATTATTTTTATTGAAACAATTTTATCGACAGCTCCAAACTTCAAAATCAGCATCAGGGACACGGGGCGATAGATGAGTTTTCCATGTGTTTGGACCCTCAACATCGTCCAAAACTTATTTATCTCGATAATATTGTTGTTCGATCATACTGTGGGATGTTCCCAAGTATATGAAATAAAAAAAACACAAAAAAGTGTATTAAATAAAAAATTATTATTCAGGGACATGAAAGTTAAGATTGTGAGAATGCCCCATATACAGCTGTACCCAACCTATGTTGTATAGTTTTATTTTAAGTCTTATTCTTTTAGCAACGATTTTCTTTAATAACATCGTTAATAATTCATATATGTATTGTATATTAAACCCTCTGAGTACAGGTATTACATGTACTTGACCGTTTATTTAACTTTACAAGAGATTAACAAACAAAGATAATAAAATATCCAAACACCTGTACTACATTTACTTTTGATTATTTCATATTTTTAATATCAAACGAAACAATAATGAAAGCTTTGAAGATAAATATTTGAAATACACATTTTAGTGTAATTGTATATTCTATCATTAAATTATCATAATAACTTTATTGGAATCTCATCAAACGAAGAAATGAAATAAAATATTTCTGATGTCTTTCATTCATTGTTGAATTATAATCCATGTAAACATAAATAGTTTTCGAAATTACGTTAATTGCGGAACGGAATAGCTGATGCCGTAATGCTGTATGAGTTAAATTCTATTCATTCTAAAAGAATTAAACATATTTGAACTGTTTATTAAATTTATCAAATGTTTATAACAAACATTTCAATTATTTTATTCAGTGTTCAAAAGCTTAAAATGTATATGATTGAACAAATTAATTAGGTTTCAGTACAAAACATTACAAAGTAATATATTCAATTACATGTGTACTTACTATTTTAATCGGATTTGTATGCGGTGTAGTCAATAATGCTTCATTTAAATTTAAGTGTAGTTAGTTATAAATTAAAAATATATATATTTATAAATAGATTTTCAAAATTACTTCCAATAATACACAGAATTTTTAATGTAATGGAAGAAACTTAAAAGAGTGGTGCGCATGATTATGCTTCAAGACAAAGATATTTTAAAAACCTGTGAAGCAAACCTGTGAATCCAATACTTTCAAGCAAAACTGTTGCTTGTGTTACTCAAAGCCAAAATAAGATTTTCACTCGTAACTTTACGATGATATAATTCTAACGACATATCATGAGACTTATTTTAGTTTTTTTTTTAAGTTTAGTTTGTGTGAAATATAATAACTTCGCAAGAAATGCCGGGAATTGCTACTATTAGCATGCAAAAATCATCTAACTTTACATACCATATTTCGAAATGTTGCTTACGATTTCATCGACCAAAATGCAGTGCACTTCTAATACTTCCCATCATCTAATATCTTATTTCGAGCAATTTAAAGTTTATCTGGTGAGAAAAACAAAACAAAAAAACGGCAAAATAACAATTATTGATAAAATTGTAACGAAAATTCGAGTTAAGTTTTTTAGTTATGCATCCTGTATTTTTCATTAAATAAGGTGATCATAACACTTATTTATTACACAAAATATGTTTATATTTACGCTTAGAAATTCCTCCCAAAGTTTATTTTAAAAATTTACAAACATTCTGTATATAACGTTCTGTATAATTTGCATTTAAGGATGTAACTATTTTAAGTAATCTACGTTTGTAAAATGAATTTAAATTTATCTAATATTTCGTCATGCGCAGACGGCATTGTAATATACGTAAATAGTCACAATTGGAAAATTAAATTTGCATGAAATATTCATTGTAAATTTAAATTAGTTAACAGTTGAGAATGAAAGTCTTGTGGTAAAATAAATTCTGTGAATTTCTTTAAAGCAGTCCTGTAGTAAAATTTAGTTGTGATAATTTTTAATATGGGCAATAACCAACCATTTTTCTAGTCCATTGAAAGGGAATGCAATTAAAGTTTTTATCTAAGTTCTTGAAATTAAAATAGAGAATGAAAAAAAATTGTAATAAATAAAATCATTTTTATTTTTGCAGTGAATTTAAAGTAAATTATTTTCCTCGCGGTCATTATTTTAAATAAATAACATAAAATATTTTAAATAACAGCAGATGAAATGCGAAAGAAACTTCTGCAATCGTCTTCGAAATTAAAAGAAAACTGCATAAAGAAAAAAAAAAGCAACAGCGTCACTTCGGTCGATATCCGTCAAAAACCAGTAATTTTTCTACCATACATATAAACATTAAATGTAAAACAAACGGCGTTTAACGAAGTTAAAGTAAATGAATTTTAAAATGATTTGTGTAAAATGAAATGTCAAGATTTTAAAGGGGACCATTAAAACGTCCTGAGAGCAAGGTGGCATGCTGTTTAACAATCGGCATTACCTCTCTCTGCAAACGTTATTATAAATGACTAAGTTCGATCGCTCTCGCATGTTGCGTAGAAATGAAGAGAATTTTTTTTTTTTTTTTTTTTTTTTTTTCCCTGAGCAAATATGCTATACGTGCGGGGGGTAGCAAATCACGAAAACGAAAAAGCATATTCACGAAAAACAACATTTTGAGATTCCTCACAATGCATTTGATCGACGGATGAAAATTTTGGAAAACCGAAATATGTCAAAGGAGTAAAATTCCCAATAAAACGTTTTATAAGCAGGTGGAATAATTAACGTTTGATAGTGAAATTAAATAATTTAATGTCCCCTTAAAAAATTGAAAAATTCGGCCTAAGAGGAACTGGAGAAAAAGATATATACATGTGCATGTAACTTTTAACACAACATAATATCAATTATTAGTCATAGATCTTACAATGCTAGAACATGATATTGAGAGAAATTGTGTAAAACATTTTTACCGAAATTTTCAATGCAATAATTACAGATTGAAAACAATGATCCTTAAGAAAACAATTGAGATCTTAACATTATAGAATCAACGTATCAACAGAACTTTCAGCTAAGAAAAATGAAATCATAAAAATGTATACTTAAGCATTATACGACTTTTATATACAATGAAAAATGCTTCAAACAGAAAATTCTGTAGTCTAAACTATACGCTTTATGAAGAAATTTCATACTCTAACACACGAACGATACAAAACTTAGATATTAGACAATACATACCCTTTAATAAATATATGATACATACAGTTCACTAAAATACTTATAATAATATAAATAGCAGTACTACTAATAGTGGTATCAATACTATTATTAGTAATATTAATACTACTAATAGTAATATCAATACTAATTACAGAGTTCGGAATCAATACTAATAGTAAAGAGCTATGTAAATAACAAACAGAAGTTCTCGGTTCCGCATGCAAAACGAAAATGCCGGTAACATACCGACTCGCGAAAAACAACACAATATTGATTTCGTCTGTCTAAACGTCGTGCAAACGTAAATGTTTTTCCAACCAGAGTAGAAATCTAAATATGCACAAAAATTCATTTTCTTTTGATATAATCCATAAGTACAATGATACTTTATATGAGGAAATGCGGTATTATTCAAAAGTAGCAAATGCAAAATTTAAATATGCAAAATAATAACATTTTCAACAATAGCCTGAATATTAATGGTGTTGGTAATAAACAGCATTATTTCTTTATAAATGTAAACAGATTTTCCAAACTGGAGATCCAGGTATCAAAGCTTCCCCTGTTTACGCTTCTGAAAATGCTCGTTTATTCAATTTATAAAAAATAATAAAATTTATTTTCTAAAGAATAAAATTCAATTGATATATGAAACTTATCTTAGTTTAAATTAATATCTAGAAAGAATACGAAATTCCGCATTATCTTATAAAAAAAGCATCATTTAAATGATTTTTGTAAGCTACGACTACTAAAACTACGATGGTTTTCATATAAATATTTTGTATTACAGTTGGAGTTTTACATTCTTAATGTATTAGAAAAATAAAAAGTGTAATACTATAATATTTTCATATGTAATTATTTTAGGGATTTATAGGCCTCAGAATGAAACTTAGTAATCTGTTGGGACAATCATGAGGGCAGTTCTCAAGTTCTTGGGTTCGAATTCATGTGAAATAAGATTAGTAACTATGTATCTTTTTCTGTTTTTTCCTGGAAAAATCATGAATAAAATCCACTTTAATTGAAAAAAATTCAATTTTCAATTGAAATTGTCGTCACCTTAAGCCTTATCCTTTGACAGCGCACTCAAAATGACTGTTCCTTATAAATTATACATATGCTCCGAATATTAGTTACAAGTAAATTACGACGCTATTGGATTTACTTATGGATAATATTTACATGGTGCTAACCAAATAATAATAATAATAATAATAAGCAAAGAAATAAATTGTTTCGATGTAATTCATCTTGTAACACAATGAACAAATATTTATAAGAGTAACCTTATTTAATTTACAACAATGAAAATAAAAGTATCCAAACCAAATAATACAAAATGATTATAAAATGTTATCGAGTAATTTATTAAATTATTAAGCTGAATTCTCAACGATTTACAGCTTTTTTTATACAAAAAAAATTGCATGTTTATCAATATCACAAGCTATTCAACAGATTAGTTATAAGTATATTACGACGCTATTGGATTTACTTATGGATAATATTTACATGGTGCTAACCAAATAATAATAATAATAATAATAATAATAAGCAAAGAAATAAATTGTTTCGATGTAATTCATCTTGTAACACAACGAACAAATATTTATAAGAGTAACCTTATTTAATTTACAACAAGTAAAAATAAAAGTATCCAAACCAAATAATAAAAAATGATTATAAAATGTTATGGATTAATTTATTAAATTATTAAGCTGAATTCTCAACAATTTACAGCTTTTTTTATACAAAAAAATTGCATGTTTATCAATATCACAAGCTATTCAACAGATTAGTTACAAGTAAATTACGACGCTATTTTATTTACTTATAGATAATATTTACATGGTGCTAACCAAATAATAATAATAATAATAATAATAATAATAATAATAATAATAATAAGCAAAGAGATAAATTGTTTCGATGTAATTCATCTTGTAACACAATGATCAAATATTTATAAGAGTAACCTTATTTAATTTACAACAAGTGAAAATAAAAGTATCCAAACCAAATAATACAAAATGATTATAAAATGTTATCGAGTAATTTATTAAATTATTAAGTTGAATTCTCAACGATTTACAGCTTTTTTTTATACAAAAAAAATTGCATGTTTATCAATATCACAAACTATTCAACAGATTAAAATAAGACATTTGAACAAAAATACACGGAAAGAAAAATTCTACAATACAATCAACAATTCAAATAAAGTATTGTAAATGTTGTAATCAATTGCATTTCTCTTAAAACGTGAATGCTCAATTCCTATTTTATACAAAATCACGTAAATGTAAATTAAACATCTTATGTAATTTATATACATTATTTAACTAAAACATCTGTACCAAATTAACTAAAATGATAATTTTAAATAATACTTGTTTTTATCATTGTTATTTAAATATTTTTAGCGTTACATATATTTCTTGTGATCAGAAGATATTTCTTCTTTCTATCATCTTGTAAAGATTAGTAATAATGATAAATGGATATTACTGGTTATAATAAGTAATTTAAACATCAAACATAATTTCATTATTCAAAATATTTATTTATTATATTTATTTATTTATTTATTTTTTGAGAATTAAAGAAAACATCGAATGACGACCTTTAAAACACACATATATATATATACACTATATTGCCATTAATGATCGGAAACTTTCAATTTTAGACATTTTGTCGAATATTTAGAAGGATTAAAAAAAAACATGTATGACCTCATATTTAGCAATGTCGATTTGATAAGGCGGGCAATTAGGGGCCAACATAAAATCAAAGAAAAAAAATAGTACTTGGGATCACCCTGCAAAATAAAATGCACGAAATGATCTACCACTACCGAATATAAATAAACAGACAATGCGCAATATGCGTATTCTTTTGTGTAAGAATAGCACGTATATTAATAGAGATATAGCGATTTATTTAAAATAATTAAAAAAAATTCTTGCATGTTTTTTGCTTATGACATGCTGGGTTTTCATCCAAATTTAATGCCAGTTTCAGAAAAATTGACAAAATATAGTACAAACAATATAGTGCAATTGGAAAATAAATATATTAAATATTTTAGGAAATATGAGCAGTTGTATGAAATAATTTTTATTTACGCATGCGCGAAAGATAAGGATCATTTTACATAATTTAATAGTCAACTCTACGGAGCAACATATTAAAAAAATTCTAGTCAAATATCGTAAAAATTCAGAAAGACATCGGTGTTAAAGTGAGCAAATTTTTAGTTGTTCTCTAAAAGCAGCTGAATGATAAGGGGTTTTACACAAATTGTCATTTTTTATTAACTGACTTTCAGAAAAAATTTAGTATTTAGTGAGTATCAACGAGTAGATTTAGAAAAAATGCTTCGATTTTGATACTTCTTTTGATCATAGTACAGGCTCGTTCTGGTGGTTATCCAAGAAGAACTAAAGCATCCATAAAAAATGAAAATTAAAAAAAAAAATTAATTAAAAATGACAATTTGTGGAAAATCCCTTATCATTCAGCTGCTTTTAGAGAACAACTAAAAATTTGCTCACTCTAACGCCGATATCTTTCTGAATTTTTGCGATATTTGACTAGATTTTTTTTAATAAGTTGCTCTATAGAGTTGACTATTAAATTATGTAAAATGATTCTTGTTATCGTTCGCGCATGCACAGATAAATTTATTTCATACAACTGCTCATATTTCTTAAAATATTTAATATATTTATATTTCAATTGCACTATTTTGTTTCTACTATATTCTGTCAATTTTTCTGAAACCGCAGTTAAATTTGGTTGAAAACCCTGCATGTTATAAGCAAAAAACATGCAAGAATTTTTTAATTTTTACTTTTTTATATCTTTACAAGAAGAAAGTATTGGATTCATGAAAACTTTCGAATTCCGGTTTTCGACGGATTTACACGTTTTAGGGGTCAGAGATTCAAAAAAACATGTTTTTACAAAATGTCTGTCTGTGACTCCGTGAGTCTGTCTGTTTGTCTGTGTGTATGTGACACAAATTTTGTGGGCGCTCTATCTCAAGAACTAATGCACGGAATTTAATAAAAATTTATATTCATTGAGTCCCTAACACAAATTGATGCTGATTAGTTTTTGGTGTGAGTCGCTCAATAGGTGGCGCCGCTATACTGCATTTTTTACGATTTTTGCAATAGCTCTATCTCACGAACTAATGCACGGATTTTGATCAAACTTCAGATTTAGTTAGTCCTTGATATGAATTGATGCTGATTACGTTTTTGTGTAAATCGCCCAACAGGTGGCGCTGTTATGATGAATTTTGCAGGAATTACACGATTTCCCCAATAGCTCTATCTTAAGAACTAACGCACGGATTTTCATCAAATTTCAGATTCAGTTTGTCCTTGATATGACTTTCTACTGATTATGTGTTGGTGTAAATCGCTCAACAGGTGGCGCTTCTGTGCTGCCCTTTTCACGATTGCCTCAATAGCTCAATCTATAGAAGTAATGGACGAATTTTTATGTAACATCAGATTTAGTTGTATGTTGACACAAGTTGTTGTTAATTAGTTTTTGGTGTTAATCACCCAATAGCTGTCGCTGCTATGCAGGAATTTTCACGATTTTCGCTATAGCTCTATCTCAACAACTAATGCACGGATTTTCTCCAAACTTCAGATTCAGTCAGACGTTGACATAAATTGTTGCTGATTAGGACTTGGTATAAATCACCCAATAGGTGGCGCTGCTAGGCAGAATTTTGCTGGATTTAGACGATTTCAGTGATAGTCATATCTCAAGAACTAATGCACGGAATTTCATATCGTTAGAATCCTCATGAGATGCATAGATTGCCATTTAATTTTGGCAGTGTGATAGCGAATTTTGAAGTATTAACATGTATGGGATAGAAGAAAGTTTTGGGATTGGCACGTCCGACTAGTTTTTAAATAAATCGCTATATCTCTATTAATATACATGCTATTCTTACACAAAAGAATACGCATATTGCACAATGTCTGTTTATTTATATTCGGTAGCGATAGATCATTTCGTACATTTTATTTTACAGGGTGATCCCAAGTATTATTTTTTTTCTTTGATTGTTTTGTTGGCCCCCTAATAACCCCCCCCCCCATTAGCAAATCGACATTGCTAAATATGAGGTCATACCTGTTCTTTTCAATCCTGAAATTCCGGAAGAATCTGTCAAGTATATTTGTAAATATTCGTCAAAATGTCTAAAAGTGAAAGTTGCCGGTCATTAATGGCAATATAGTGTATATATATATGTGTGTGTGTATATACAGTGTGACACTGTTACCTCACTTACAGCACACAACAACAACAAATTTCTGTGTAAGAAATCAAGATCGCAACTTGTTTATGCAGTACAAAATAACATTGCCTGTGACTTCAACCCGAACTCGGATTCCCCAAACTTTCTACTTGAAAATTAATAAAGATATTGTTATGAAAATTTGAAATAACATTACTTGCTTTATGGGACATGTGATGATATGTCTAAAACTGCCTGAAGTGCAAAGTATTACGAGCAGTGACTAAATACCTATTGTCGGCTATTTACAGAAACATGTAATGTCTAGGCTACTTCAAGTGAATCTCGGGCTAATTTTACATTTCGTATAAAGCAATGTAAGCCTGTTGAATGCTTCGGTGAAATATCTCTTTTAACATTAAAGTTATATACAAAAATACAAATTCACATTGCAATTACGAATACCGTGATTTCTCCTAAAAAACAGTCTGCGACTCTTATTTCATATGAAAAAAAAAATGTTTTTTATACTATGCTGTACCACACTCTAAAATGTATAAGATTGGAACTTAAACATCCGATATATAGTCATCTTTAGCAAAAATTGATTCAATGCTTTTGTCCCCCCCCCCCCTCAAAAAAAAAAAGCAGTTGTTGCCTAAAGTCATTATCAATCTTCTTTTCTTTTTTACTAAATATTTTTTTCTGTTTTCTATGGAAAATTTTCCCTGACACAATTACTATTTCAGTAAACACAAATAACGAATATTGAAGTTATAAATGAAATTAGTAAATACAGAAGTAAATATAATCGTCTGCAAAACTTAAAATTATACTTAGCATTTTCAATGATCATACGTTTTACAGCATTATTATGTTATTGTTTTCTATTAGTGAAATTCCAATACGAAAGTTCAAAATTTCGCTAAAAAAGTACAATTTAGAAGAAATTGAGAATTTTGCAAAAAGTAAAAATTAATATATATATATATAATATATATATATATATTAGTGATATCTTTTATTTTCTATCATATTAATCCATATTTCATGTTCTTAACTCATTAAA
This sequence comes from Maratus speciosus, assembly GCA_963932465.1. NCBI lineage: Eukaryota > Metazoa > Arthropoda > Arachnida > Araneae > Salticidae > Maratus > Maratus speciosus. The sequence goes on from OZ010800.1 coordinate 238,503,859, forward strand.
TGTTTGGAATGTTTAAAAATTGTTTAATGGTTCACAAAGTAATAGCTGTGAAATATACTCGTAGGTGGATTTTAAATCGAAAACATCACATGTTTATTTAGCTTATGTACTGGAAATTGTCGGCATAAATTTTAAAGTGATGTTACTAAAAGCCTTCTATTACATAAATTACAGGATATAAAATGACTGTTCAAAATCCCTAATGTATTTTTCAGCGGTTTTCTTTTCTTTTCTTTTTTTTTTTTTCTCTCTTTTTTTTTTTTTTTTTTTTTTTTTTTTTTTGTAAACGTGTAGAAGTTCTATAACAATAATTGAATTTATATGAAAAGTTTACAAAAAGAACCAAATTTACATTTTTATATTAACTATACGAAAAGCTAAAATTTAAAATCATTCGTTTTTTTTCTAATGGCTAATAAAACATTTTAGCTTAGTAGAATAGCTGCAGGTCGACTTTTTTCTTAACAAGCTTGTATTTTAAACTTAAACTTTATGACAAAATGTATTTTTAACTTCATTTCTTTTTTTCATTATTTAAAAAAATCTTGTGTTCAGAAATTTGATTTGACAGTTTTTTTAAAGATAAAAATAATGAAGCATGTAAAATACTTAATGAGTTTTTTAATAGGTTGGAAGTTTTTAAATTGACTACAATGAGAAAGGAAAAGTATTAGGGGATGTAAATTTGTACGGTTTTTTTTTTTCAAATTTTGTTACATGATGTTATACAAAAAATATAAGCGTAGAAAAATATAGCTATTTTACACAATATAACGATACATTTTCCTAAAGATATACATATGTGCTTTAATGTGTTTGAAATTTTGAAGCATTCTTACCAAATGTAGAATTACAGTCGTCTAAATGATATATGAAAGTAAATAATTTTAATTTTAATAAATTGGGATACCTACAGAATGATAGAATTAAGGTTAATTATAAGCTAAATTTGAAGGTTCTAAAATAAAACTCGCAAAACACTCCTCGAAATGTTTTTTATAATTAAATTGTTGCATAAGAATGTGAATTTATCTATTAATTAAAACATTTAATGGGTGTATAGAAAATTACTACTTACGTGATGAGTTCAGATATCCTTGCAGAGCATTGTTTTCCCATTTTAATTTCTTTACGCTAGAGGTTTTGAAATATAAAAATTCTGTAAAATTAGAATCTTACAAATAACAACCACGATTGCAACGACTCATAATTTAATTGATTACGAACGAGTTGTTTCACATAATAATAATGATGTAGGACATATGACAATTAAATAATTAAGTACCTTAAAATTTATGTGTCCTTTTGCAATAGGTAGTGGTAACTTTTAGTTAAGTATTCTAGTTTTTATTTTATCTTTTAAAATAGACACTTAAATTGACAAAATTGAGATTATTTTAACAATAAATGCTGAAATAAACACATAACAGAAAATTATTTGAATTTTTTTTCAGTATTGGGGGGGGGGGATTATAAAATTTAAACAGGATTATTTTTCATAGAGTACAACGTTAATAGCAAAATAGTAGTAAAATGAAATCAAGGTTTACAAAAAAAAAAAAAAAAAAAAAAAAAAAAAAAAGATGTATATAGAAAAAAGGATCTCTGATAAAGTCAGTTCATTACTAAGTGATTTATCAGGTTTTAACCCCTTAAAGATAGCTTAATGTTTGGAAAAACCGCTAAAAATTACCTAACTTTTTTATTAAAGAAATTTAATAATGGTAAGGTTTCTAAATAAAATATGAAATTAGTATTTTTTAAGGCGAAAAAAAAAAAGATGTTATGAAACAAATTCACATTTGTAGAAAAACCATCATGCGATAATTCTGTGTCTTAATGTTTGTTTTACACAATATAAATTAATACGAATGAGACCTCCATTTTTCACATGTTAGATCTTTATTTATAATCATCACACAAATTTTTGTAAATAATATTTGAAATAATATACATACATTAAATTTTGATTATTAATAATTTTTTTACTTGCGATATATTTTGAAACATGCAATACAAAGTCCAACATCACAATCAGAGCCAGTAACCAAAGAAAGACGATAATACTCAAAGACTTCACAAGGAAATGCCAGTTAAATTTTTCTGGTTTCAGAGGTATGTTCCAGCATTTAAATCGCCAGCCCGGAAATATGACGGGCATGAGAAATAACGAACGACACCCCAGACCGTGGTATTGACGGAAGCGAGAATTAAGGGGTTAAAGCAGTGTATTTTCCGAATTTGTACTGACATTCAGATAATCGAAAGCCTACTTAGTATATATTATGTTTGAGTAATTATGAAAAAAATAATTTACAATGCATCGCACAAAAAATATTTAACATTAATTATAACGTATCACACAAAAAAAGTACGACTGATAATTTACTTAAATATTAGGGATTATTTCGATGATGAGATATTTTATATAAAACTTTTAAATTGGTAAACCAATGAGTGATATTTGTGGCTGATTTGCTTTTATTATTTATGAAAATTGTTTTAACTATTATTTGAATTAGTAAGTAAATCTAAACTCGTCTTATTGAATATATTTAAATACAACTGAAGCTAAGCATATTATACAGATATATAAAACGGTATACTGCTTTTTTCTTTGCCCAACATTATGAAAAAGTCATATTTTTAATTTTATTAGTAAAAAAACCGTGAAAAAATTAAACATTAAAGATAGTTTTTTTTAACTCCGTAATGACTTTCTAGATCTTCATCTTTATTAATTGCTTCAATCTAATAAATTAGACAAAAAAATAATTAAAATTCTAACAAGGTTTCTTTCATTATCTACTTATGCGGATTAAAATAATTTTCGAATTATATTAATTCATTTTTCTATGATGAATTCGAGATTCGACCTTTTAATTAACATTTCTTCTACTTTTTTAATAAAACGAAGATTGTACGCATATTAATTAATTCAACATTGATTTAAGAAAAAATAGCAATACACTATAATTTTGTTTCTATGTAAAAATGCTGTTTTTCATTTTTTTTATCAGAATATAAAGAGTCTGCTTGCTTTTTTTACTGAACCCGACGATGAACCTTTAATTAAATTGCGCATTATGTTTTGAAATTCCTGGTCTGGTCATCTATTTTTTTCAAATTAAAACTAATAATAAATTGCTTTGCCATACAATAAATATGTCCTTTTTTTATACCAACGTTTGCGCTTTTTTCCCTAGCACACTTTTTGAAAAGAAAAATTGACATTTAGAATCATATTTTTCTATGATTAAATAGGACAAATTTTACAATTAAAAAATAGGGGTAGCAAACTATTGTAAAAGTTTAAAGCTACGCATATTCTGTTTATGTATTTTATTTGTTTATTTTTATTTTATTTACTTCTTTGAGGAAGATACTTCGATTTAGAAATCTTACAGATTTGATTAAAAAAATACAAAATTATACAATTTGTTTTTAAGAAAAAGTGTTCTGAGGGTACTTTTGCCTTTCAAAAACATGTAAGTATAATTTACTTTCCTTTTTTGCTTTTTCGTTTCTTTTCTTTTTTTCTGCAAACGGAATCTTGTACAAAATAATTATTCCTCATTTTTTATCAATTAAGTAATTAAAAGGCACAAAATTTGCAGAAAAAAATTTTTGGTACCTTTCTAGGAAATAGTTGGAATGACATTGTATACAGCATTCAGGTATAGTAAATTTAACGGAAATAATAATTGTCTTAATTTATTTTAATTCTTTTAATTAACATTCTGCATCTCTTTTAAAATTAAAACATTTTTAGAAATCGAGGTTTTATATATTTTTAAATATGATTAAGTGAAATATTTTTAAGATACAAGAACAGATTTAAAGTTGATTATTTAAAAACTACTTGAACAAATGAAAGAATCTAATACAAAGTTATTTAACCTTTAAATTACAGATAAAATCTGCAAATGATAACTATTTGAAACGGCACAGTTTTTTATTTTACCTCAAGAAAAATTTATTTAACCTTTTTTATATTTTTAACAGTTCCTAATTTGTTCATTCGGTTTTTGTTTGAAATATCAATTTAGTATGACGTAATGTATTCAAAGAATTTTGCTTACATAAAACAAGAACATATTTATTTTTAATGTATTCTTATTGATTGAAATTAAAACATCTTTAATGATACGTCGATACTTACAATTTAAATTGGATAGGTATTGGATTACATTTTTTCAATACACTACATTCTTTCTTTGTTTCTTTGTTCCTTTTTTCTTTCTTTCTTTATGCCCACTACTTTTACAGAATCTTTTTCTGAAGAGTGTTTTCAATTCTTTGAAATTTTACTATTTTAACTACTAAAAAAGTCACTACGTTATGTTAAAATAAAAACACGAAAGTTATATTTTCGTAACTAAGGCATTAAATACTCCACAATTTCAATTGGACCTGTTGAGAGGAAATTTCAAGGTGTTCTTAACAAAATTATATTTTATGACAGATTTTCATCTTAGTAGAGTTAGATGGTATCTAAATAGGTAAAATAAAAAAATGTATTTCATGTGCTTTTATTACTATGAAAAGAAGGAATGTCAAGTTTATATTCATTTAATAAATAAAATAAGATTTAACAAAAAATAATTCATAAGTAAATTGTATCACATTTAACTCAAACAAAAAGAAAACATTATAAACAATTATATATAGAAGGGTTGTTTTAAAAATCGAAAAGTTATTATAGAGAATTAAGAGATATATTTATATCAAAAATTCCTTTATCTCCAATTTATATTTATTTAAGTATTCTATCAATTTGTAGAAACTATTTAAGTTAGCGTTTGCATTGAATTTTACATGCATCAGGTATTTCTTTCGTAGAGCAATCTAAAAATCAGAAATAAAAGAATATTGTAATTTTGTAACATTAAAATACTCATTTCTGGGGTAAATTATTTTAATCCAAGTGATAACTCTGAAAAACTTTCAATACTTCAGTAACATATCAGCTGTGTAAGGTTCAGTAAAGCAGGTTCTGCCAAATGGTTCTTTACTTCTTCAACTAATAGATCATCGAGAAAAATAAGAATTGCTGCTGAACTGATAATTTATTTCTTTATAAATTTACAATAAATTTCCCCAAATACCACTTGAAATAATCACACAGGAGAAAAGATGTTTATGATATTTTAATCAAAATTTGTGGATGTGATCATTGAAAAGGAGGATCTGGTTTTGACCAGCTTAGTTTATAGGAAACCGGTTAGGTTAAACTCAGTTATCCGTTTATTGCGTTCCTCCGATTTAATTATCGTATACCTGTATTCAACTCTTTTATCAAACGAACCCTTTTGGTTTGTCCTGACGCTCAATTGAAAAACAAACTTCATTTTATAAGGAGAATCGCTATTGATCATGGTTTCCCTATTGGTTGCATTAATAGAATCATGAGGAAGTTTGACATCCCTTTGGTACAACATAGAGATGTGGATTTCCCCACAAGAGTTTTTAGGAAGTTTCAATATGTTCCTATTACATTTGAAAGACTCAAGAAATTTTTAATTGATTTTAATAAAACTCTCATAGCTACCTCCCCTCCGAGTTTAATGGTTTTACTAGTCAAGCATTTGGACATTTCAAGCACTCCACTTAGATTTTGAGCTGGTATATATGAAATACCCATTACAAGCGAGAACAATAGTAGGAAATATTATATAGGTATGACTAAGAAGAAGTTTGTGGAAAGGTTAAAGGAGCACCGTAATGATATAAAACATCAACAACCATCTACAGCTCGGTCGAAATTTTATCTCAATAATTATCTTTGCTATATTGATTTTGAGAATGCTAGTATTATTGCTCCAAGTAATGACTCACATAAAAATTTGAATACAGAATCGATAGAAATTTTATTAAGAAAAAATGAAGTATGTTATGACAATATGTCATATAATATTCCAAAACTTTGGTTAAATAGCCTTAAAACATTAAATTTTGATTTATGCAGTTCACCAATATTTTCACATATCGATGGCGACAGAGTATTTATATTATTATCATATCTCAACAGCTGGCGCCAGTAAAATCTGATCTTCCTTGTCTTCGGGCGCATTGGTTATTTTCCCCCCATGTGTATGGTTTTCTACCATGCGCTATTTTGAGATTGCTGATCCAGCTTATTTCATTTACATTCCTGAGGAAAACCACGGAGGTGTCTGAAACTGTAGAATGAATATTTTAATGTTTTTTATGCGTTTTTTTATGTTTTAATCTATATTAAATGTTTATACACCAATATAGCAACGGATTTGTGGCTTGTGCACATCTCACTTATTTAAATGTTAATTATCTATATTGTAATGGTCCAAAATTGTTTATGATTTTGAATATGCATTGCGTGTTTTACGACATATTTATTAAATAGGATTTTTCAGTAACATAGCTACACATTAGGAAACACTTGTGGCCCTAGTTGCTGTATTTGAAAGGAATTTTTTTTATTTGAATAAAGGTAAGATGTTTCAGGTTTAAAAAGTTTAGCCTTGTCTAGGGTTATGTGTTTTGTAGTACATCTGGATCTTCTATATTTGTTATGAGGAAATTAAAATCGTTAAACATCGGGATAATAAAAATCATTTTAAAGATTATTTTACTTTCAAGACAATGTTAATATATCACATAACGTTTATTCATATCATTAAAGTATAGTTGAAGTTCAAAGTTTTAATTAGTTTTGGAATAACTTCGCATGAAAATAATATATTTTTCAAATCATTTGTGTAAATAACTGAAATGTAAAAATACACAATATATTGTTGTTGTTACTTACGAAAAAAACTTATTTTATCGAACTATCAATATGTATATGCATATTCATATTTATAATTGTAAGTTTACTCTATCCATTCATACCAAAAGTTAGTAAAATATCTCAAGGCTCGTTGCAAGAAAATAACATGACAAAGTTGTTGCTAACTGAAATTTAGCAATGTTTCCTTCTAAATTTTATATTACTTAATAAATGATTATTTGTTACCTTTCAAACCATTTATGTAACTATAATGGAGATGAGATTTAATTAATTAAAATAATTCATGTTAAAATTAGTGTTTTTTAAGGGTTCGTCTTAGTTTTACATAAGTAACTTGAACGTTTTATTCGGCATTTTGACTTATGCAAACTATTCGACTGCTATTATATATTAAAATAAATTGTAATGGTACTTATCTACATAATTATTTTTGTACTTTCACAAACACATTCGTTAAATTTTGGGTTAAACGGTAAGCTTATGCTTACCATTTAAGGCAAAACTTTTTGAAATTTTAAAATTTCCATTCTATGTTCGTTATGTTGATGATGTTTATGTCCTGGCTGAAAAATTCGGATATTAATCATATTCTCTCTGTTATGAATTCCATTGATCCCTGCATTCAATTTACGTCTGAAATTGAGACCAAAAAATGTCTTTCTTTCCTGGATGTCCTTGTTATTCGTTGTGATAATGGTTTTAAGACTACCGTATTTCGTAAACCTTTTGCTGTCAGTTTCCCACCTCACAGATATTCTTCTCATCCTCCTAACCAGAAATTCGCTGCTTTTAATACTTTTGTTTTTCGGGCTATAAATATTTGTTCCTCTCCTCAGTTACTCAGTGCTGAACTTAATTACGTCAAAGCTATTGCTGTTGATCGTGGTTATACCTCTAATATTATAGATTTTATTTCTAAGAAATTCACGAAACCCGTCTATTCTGAAAAGCATTCTAATTCCAACCTGAATACTTTATTATTAAGCAGAAAAACCAACGTTTAAAATGCACAAATAACATATGAAAAGCAGCAAACAGCTGTTTCGAATCTACTAGCGAGATTCTTCTTCAGTGCAAAAGGAACAGCGTGCTAGAAAAAGCAAGGCTGAGCAAAATCATAGACAGAGACTCGCTGGCTTTTATACCCTATGCGGGTGGCGAAGGCGCCGAAACAACCAATGAGAGAGAAGCAGTGGAAACGACTGGGTGGACAAGTAGCGACATCTACAGGTTCGATTTTTCCTCAGCCATCATTATCCAAAAATGTTCTTCTAACCTTGATCTTGATTTTTGGGAAGCTTACCATATCATTAAAAATTCTCACTCTTTAGTCAATGACTTATCTAGTACTCCAGATTTTCCAAGTATTTGGAAAGCGTTAATTTAATTCCCCTTTTTTGGTTTCTTTTCTCTACTTCTCCGGTAGATGTCGCTACTTGTCCACCCAGTCGTTTCCACTGCTTCTCTCTCATTGGTTGTTTCGGCGCCTTCGCCACCCGCATAGGGTATAAAAGCCAGCGAGTCTCTGTCTATGATTTTGCTCAGCCTTGCTTTTTCTAGCACGCTGTTCCTTTTGCACTGAAGAAGAATCTCGCTAGTAGATTCGAAACAGCTGTTTGCTGCTTTTTATATGTTATTTGTGCATTTTAAACGTTGGTTTTTCTGCTTTATAATATTGTTGCACAAAGGCTTTATTTGCTATTTTTATCCTGAATACTTTAGTTGTGTTGTCATTTTTTCTTAAAACCAGTCAGCAAGTTGCTAAAATCTTAAGAAGGTTTGATTTTAATATTATTATTTCTCCTGTTAATAAAATCTCTTTTTCAAATCTTAAACACCCCATTGATCACCTAGATAACTGGGGAATTTACCAATTCTCTTGCCAGTGTGATCTATCTTATATTGGGCAGACTAAAAGGGCTCTTTGATTTCGTTTAAAAGAGCATGAATGTTATGTTAAAAATCAGGAGCTTAAACGTTCTTCTATTGCCCGACATTGTTGGTCTTTTCAACATAGGTTCAATTTTTCCTCAGCCGTCATTATCCAGAAATGTTCTTCTATCCTTGATCTTGATTTTTGGGAAGCTTACTACATCATTAAAAATTCTCACTCATTAGTCAATGACTTATTTAGTACACCTGATTTTCCAAGTATTTGGAAAGCATTAATTTACTTTCCCCCTTTTTGGTTCCTTTTTCTCTCGTTCTCCGGTATATGTCGCCACTTGTCCACTCATTCATTTCGTCTGCTTCTGTCTCATTGGTTGTATTTGGTGCTTCGTTTCCCGTGTCGAGTATATAAGCCATATAAGTCTCTGCCTCTCATTTTGCTCAGCCTTGCTTTTTCTAGCACGCTGTGTCTTGCTCTATCTTGCACTGAAGAAGAATCTCGCTAGTAGATTCGAAGCAGCTGTTTGCTGCCTTTCACATATTATTTGTGCATTTTGAAACTTTGGTTTTTTGCTTTCTGATATTCCTGCACAAAGACTTTAATTTCTATTTTAATCTACCAACTATATTCCAATTAAGATCCTGACCCTCAGGACCCGGTCCTTTTTTTTTCCTCAGCTACCACTTTTTTCGAATATTATTCTCCCTTTTCGGCAAAAACTTACGTTTACTCACTACAGCCGTAAATTAAAAATCGCGTTACTTTAGAGGTAAGTTTAGATAACGGATCTCATCCGTTTTTTTTAAATATCGTGTTAATGTTAGCTGTAATTTGTGAAATTTACAGGAGGGAGCACCTTCCACTGCTTGGGAGTGCATTCATTCCTCTAGCTCTAAGGGCATAATTTCAATGGGTTTTGGTTTATTCAACTTATGTGACAAATCGGCTATTTTCTGCATTACTAAATTTTATCTTAGGATTTCGTATTAATCATTTTCGAACATTTATGGTGCATTCTTTCTTTTGGGTTCTATGGACTTGATTACTACGAAGTTCGGATCATTGAATTGGTTTTTGATTGTCTCCAGCATATGCGGAGCACTTCCGGTGCATGATGATTTAGGTATCTGGGTCCCAGGTTCATTTGGAAAGAAGTTTCTTGGGAAAGCACTAGATGCTCTAGAAGTCCATGGGACCCTCGGAACTAGGTTCATTTAAAAGATTTTCAAAAGATATAAAATCATACAAACTGGAGTTTTGTTTAACGTTATTATAATGGGCCCCGGGGAACGCCGGCCGGGGCAGCTAGTTAATTATAAATTTCTTCAGCGTCGTCAAACAGCAATCATCGTCCATAATGGTCTAAAATCAAAGGTAAAAGTTACATTTAATTGATCCGATTTCGGCTTATATTGAAATATTCATTTCGTTATATAGAAAGAGAACTTACGAAAAATGTCTGTACGTTTCATTCAAATATCATCAGCACAAAAGGAACCAATCTTCTTTATCTATGAAAGTTATAATTCTAGTGCGATATCCAACTTGAGTTAAATAATTAAAATACATATAAAATCACAAATGATTGTACAAAAGTTACTTACAGGTGCATAAACATAATATAAAGATATTTAAAATACAAATTAAAAATATCTTAAATTACATCAGAAAACCCAGAACATTTTCAACCATTACAAGGCCGTCATCAGTAGAATTTAAATGATGTTATTATTTTCTTTACGCTTATTCGAGAATTGTCCAGAAGAAAACATTTCATTTTAAATGTTGTACATCACATGAGATGCCAGATAAAGTTATTCATATTTTAAACAAAACAAGCTTATATCTATTATGCAGCAAATATCTTCATACTCCATTAATATCGTACGATAGTGCATCGTAACAACCTGTATCTTTATTAGCAATTATTACTAGATTAAATAGATCCCATACTGCTTTATCACGATTAGCTCAAACAAACCTATAAAAATATATTTTAGTAAATCAAAAATTATCTTTCGTACAAATAATTACCAGGAAGCCTTTATAAGGGGATCAATTGAAATAATTGCTAATAATTGAAATAATTGGGTAACTTTCTAAATAACTCATTCTATAACAACTGTAGTAGCGTCCACACAGGATTACAAAGTCCCGAATGTCGCCACTAACAGTTTACGCGTGCTTACATTGTGTATCGCAATTGTTTCTACAGTGTTTTTTTTTTTATAAACCACTGACGAAGTTCTAAGATTTTTCACTTCCTATATATTTAAAATTTATAATTAAGTTATACTGTAAACATGAATAATTAATGTTACATAAATATACCACATATTTTGCAGCTATTTATGCATTTCCGTTAACGTCTTCGCGACGAGCATCTTTTACACTTAAAAAATAATTATTTGGGATCCGTTTTTAAAATTTTTAATTTACACCTTTTTTAAAAGCTGAATATCTGCGATTGGATGAGGTGAAAATCTATGTAGTTATTGTTGTTCAAATTGCAGGATTTCGTGCACTTTAAATTGCACTTATACTTTACACTCCTCACGAAGTGATTAAAGGAATGTATACGAGGAAAAATCTACTTTAAATCTAATTATCTACTTTACTTACTTAAATTTATGCTACAATATTAACAAATTTACACTAAATAAATGATGAGATAAATTTAAAATATGCATTTCTTTCATATGTAAGTACTTTAAAAACAAACCTAATTCTTAGAAAACTATTAGTGCTCAGTTATCTTTAATCGAAATTTAATGAGCCTTTGAGCTAATGTCTTATTTACGTCAGAGCTTTTAATGTAAGATGATCTGGAAAATAATATTTTCATGAACTAAGAATTATTTATCAAGACAAAGTTGTCAAATACAAAAGTTATGCTTTAGAGAATATGCAATTATAAATTTTACTTAATATTCTCAAATTGTTTAATTTATATTTTGATAGAAGAATTGTATTCTTACAATAGCCCCAATTACTGAAAGCAATTGATGACATTACATGATAAAACGAGCGTTTAATTAATCGTTTTCTTCTCTGCCATGAAACGCTGCAGTCTATTGGGAGAAAATTCTAACTAAGTTGATATTTTCTTCTAATTTGATAATAAATGTATTTTTTATTTTAAAAGCAAATTCTCTAAGTTTGGCTTCATTTTTGATTTAGATTTTGCTTATTGCTTTAGGATATATAATTAACGTGAGTAACTAAATATTTTTTTAATGTATTTTTCCCTTCACAAGAGGTACAATAAGGTATTAAATTCGGAAAGCAAATTGATTTCAATATTTGAATAATTTACATATTTTGCTGTGTTTTAAATACGATTGGACTATTTTTAGGAAATGTATGTCTTTGAATCAATCAGTTTGTGTGTTCCATAAATTTTGTGGACACTCAGAGACAAATCACAGAATTTCCCAAAACTTCACATTTATTCAGACCTTAGCATAAATTGATGTTCATTACATTTTAGTTTAGATCAACATTCAGTTTACGCTACTATATCATGCTTTTCATGATTTCACTCAGAGATAAACATGTTCATCTATGAGATAGAATTGTCCTAAAAATATTATTTGTACGCTGATTATGAAAAATGCTGATGCAATTTTGGTTTTAATCTTCCAAGAAAATTCTTTGTTGTGTTATGATTCTAATGAATGTCATAGCTGTATTGAAGTTTCTATTGAGTGTAATTATCGAAATTTCATATATTCGGTTACGAAATAAAACCTGATTTGTTGGCTAAATTTTGGATTTGAATAACCAACAAAGGGCGCTATTGTGCTACATGCTTTGCATACAAAATAGAATATATACTGTCTATGTTAATGAATTTCGTCTATTTAAATGAACTTTTATTTTATATACTTCTGACTTTTAAACGTTGAAAGGAACGAAAGGCTTATACGTTATAAGTGTATTAATGTGATTTAAATGTGTCAAAGAATTTCATTGCATAATATAATAAATTAATAAGATATATATGATTGTGCGTATATTTCTTCAGATGCGATATTATGCAATGAAAGTATTGACGTTTAATAAATTTTATTCACTGAAAAAATTATTAATATAAAAAAATATAACATTAAAAATTATTAATATTTCACATTGTTTTGCTAGATATCTTTAATTCTCCCAAGGTTATAATCCCGCCCTCTATCGGCATTTTCCCCAGCTATACAGGGTGTATCTAAACTCTTGGGCAAAACTTTAAGGGGTGATAGTACACATCAAGACAAACGATATTAAATAGAAAACTAAGGGTCCCAAATGTCTTCCGAAGGAGATAGGCGTCATTAAAGTTTAGGGTCCAAAATTTCAAATGATAAAAAACGGAAAAATTGGTCGATTCGTTTGCGATTTTCACTAAAATTATTATTTATGTCAATATTTTCTTGAAAATAAATTTTAAAAATAAAGTTCAAAAATGCCGATAGAGGGCGTTTTAGGCTTTGGGGTAACGAACAAATATCTTTTACAGTTATTCGTTGACCGAGTTCGTTGGCCAGATTCATTCGCCATCTTGTTGAGAAAGGGCAGCCATTTAAAAAAAAAAATAATAATAAAGTTTAAAATGAGGTATACAAATTTGGGAAATGAAAAAGATTTTTTTATGTGTTTGACCTTGATACAAAGATTCCGGAGTAGTTTTTGTTTCGTCTATATCTTAAAAAATGGTTGAATTATAGCACTTTGAATTCCGAGCATGGCTAACATTTTAAAACGATCTGATATTTGTCACGCGATAACACGCGTATTTATTAACCTATTTCGATGTAAGTAAGCATGTGGATAGTATATAGCAATGTCGCGACAAGTTCGCTGGTCAGCTTCATCAGCCATCTTGTTTCCAAATGGCGGCCATTAAATTAAAAATATATATATATTTAAAGTGAGTTGCAAAAAAATTAGAAATTGAAAAAGGTTTCTTTCTTAAGTATTTGACCTTGATATAAGGATTCCGGAGAAGTTTTTGTTTTGTCTTTATCTTTAAAAAATGGCTCAGATATAGCAGTTTGAATTTCTAATTTGGGTGACATTTTGAAAAATCTGATTTTTTGCCTGCGACAGCACTCGTATATATCAACCGATTCCGATGTGAGTGAGTATCTGCACAGGAATTACTAAGACATCGACCAAGTTCACTGGTTAGCCTCATCCACCATTTTGTCTTAAAATGGCAAGCACCTCAAGATATCGCCGAATTTGTCAACCAAATATGTGTTATTTTAAATAAAAGTAGCTTCGATAAAGCTGACTAATTCCGCGAAATTCTCATTCATAATGATTTAGTACTGATAAAAATTAGTATTGAATCTCCTATAATCAGTTTCCACCAAACTGAACTTCATGTGTTTGAATAATATAAGCTGGCTTTTTAAAAATAAGGAATATGAAAACTTCCACTTCCTCCCGGCACTGGCTGGAAGGACTTTTTTTAGATATAGACGAAACGAAAACATTTCCGGAATCTTTGTATTAAGGTCAAACACATACTAAAAAACTATTTTTCATTTTCCAATTTTTTGGTACCTCATTTTAAATTTTAAGTTTTTAAATTTTTTTTAATGGCCGCCATTTTGAAACAAGATGGCGGAGGAAGCTGGAGAACGAACACTGTCTAGACATTGGTATGTACTATGTATACACCAAGCTACGTCCAAATCGGTTTATAAATACGCCTGTTATCGCATGACAAAAATCAGGTGTTTCAAAATGTCAGCCACGCTAGAAAGTCAATGTGCTATAACTCCGTCATTTTTTAAAATACACACGAAACAAAAACTGCTCCGGGATCTGTGTATCAAGGTCAAACACATAAGAAAACAATTTTTTGGTACAACATTTCAAAATTTATATTTAAAAAAAAAAAATAAATGACCGCCATTTTGAAACGAGATGGCGGATGAAGCTGGCCAACGAACTCTGTCGAGACATTGGCATGTTCTATCTATACCCCAAGTTACATCAAATCGGTTCATAAAGACGAGGGTTATAATGTGACAAAGATCAGATATATCAACATTCGAACGGAGGGTGGTTTCGGGGTCTTGGGGTTATGATCGATGAAAATATACCAAAAAATTTTTTCAAATCGCTTTCCTCCGAACGGCTGCAATAGGTAGCTTTTTGTAAAGAAAGCTACCTAAAAATACAATCCTTCAACAAAATATTTCACGACATACTTTCTTTTAAGGTACATATTAGATCTGATTTTTACATTCAATTTTAACTACCGTAAACTTTTAACACTTATCCTAGACGGGGATCGAACTACAGTACCTTTGGTTACCAGAAAAGCATCTTATCCATTCGGCCATTCCTTTTAGCAGCTGAGTCACGAAATAATGTTATTTATCAAGCACAAACAATGTATTTTAAGTATCAGTAAGTTTTTTTCCACTCTAGTATAATTTTGAACATTTTACGCAATTTCTTTTTTGAAATTTAAATATGTGGCATTTTAACTTTAGTTTTATTTTAACAAATGAGTACAAAATGTCTGGAGTTCAACCGTAACAATTATATTAGCTGAATTCGAACCAGAACGAAGGCTAATTTATAAATTTCGATGAAGAGTAACGAATGTATTTTTTTTCTAGCTTCACCTGTTCGCTTGATGTAAATTGAAAATTGGTTAAATTGATTCATCAATGTTAAATTTATGCATCCCGTATTCCATAAGATATTTTTTATTTCAAAAGTGTTCTTATACTTTGTTTTTATGTTTTTTTTTTTTTTTTTTTTTTTTTTTTATATATACTTTTATTGTTTATATCCGAGTAAGTTAAGCTGCATGATGTTTTATTTATAAAATAATACTGTGTAAATAATATATATATATGAAAGGAGAAAGATTAAATCTTTTTTAAAACTTAAACCTTTTTAAAATTTAAAGTTTAATAGTAAAAGTTCTAAATTTAAAACTTCCAAATTATATCTAACTTTTGAAATGCCGTAGTTTAAATCTGATTTGCCCCTGTTAACTTGGTTTTCCAACCCAACATTTATTACTTTCATGCTTCAAAATTGATCCATCTTTAAGAATATGAAATGCTGTCTAAGTGCAATAGTAAATTCCATCGGCATCCCTTGAGCAGAGTTAGAGCTCAGATTTGCCAAACCCATAAAACGTCATAATGCCTGGATAATTTTTAGCCTAATAAATTAGATCACCTCCTATTTCTGTAGTGCCGCACTCTAGCGGAAATATTCCATATTTAAGACGGGACAACGAAAAACCCGTGGCTTTTTACGACATTGAAGTGCTAAAGTAACTGCCGCCCCTCGGCAGTGCACTTAGGGGAAATCGGGCAGCGTCAACTCTTAAGTCATCTGGACCTGGACTTTGAGAATCACATGTAATTGGAATAAGGCCCAATAAAAACCAGGTCCAAACGAACTCAATCTCCTTTACTTGTACTCATATTTACTCACCATGAAATGGAAACGACTACCAGAAAACCATGCCGTTCCGCGAACCAGCCACGGTTTGCAAGCGCCCCTGCACAGTACCGGGCGTCCGGTGCGGGTCGCTATGCTCGACAGCGCCCCGTAGTCGCCCCCGAGTCGGAGCACCCCCGATGACGGGTCCCGCCTATATTACAAGAGTCGGCTGCACGAGTCACCTGCCAAAATCCCAATGGACTTCCACAAGTCCACCGAATGCTGAATTCGGACCAGACAGGTCCCGCTCATCTGCTTTGAAAAGTCCCAAGCTAAGCCCGTCACCTGCCGTTGAAATCCAACGAAAATCCCAGCACCTACATAATTTCCACGCCTGTAATCCCATGCCTGGCCAGTGACGTCTTTCCGAAAACGTCGTAAGTCGGCGAAAGACTTTTTAAATCATATGAACATTTTTACGGCAAATGAACACCCGGAAAAGACTTACCACTGTGAAAATCTCGGTGTCATTAACTAAGTCTAAAAAACCACCTGCCATGAAAAGTTTGGACGAAACAGAAAAGAAACAGTCATTTTCCCTACGTGATCTAAAAGAAATACCCTTCTTGTATACTGCAAACAGAAATTAGCAGAAAGTTGTGAGATTTAAAAGAATCATTCTTTTTTTCTTCCCTACTGCAACACTTAACCGAACTGATCTTTGCACTGCTTTCTCTTTGCGAAATAAAAACTGGTGAAAACTATCAGCTGAAAAACTAGGTCAAACACGGACAGCTGTTTTCAAGGACAGAGGTCAACTTTTCATTTTCGTCGCTTATCATCGCCTGAAACATGCGGACTAGAAGATAGGAGAAAAAGAGTGATTTTCACGCAGAACATTTTATTATTAGTGTGTTAAAATTTTTATGACATCTGTTTGTTTTTGTGTGTGTGTGTGCGTATGAGAAACCTCAGAGAACGTATATTTCGCGCTCACAATTAAAGGTGTGTATTTTTTTTTTTATTTATATATATATTTTTTTTTGCGCGCACTGGAATTTTAAAAGGATATGTCATATACAGGAGGTAAGAATTTATGGTTTCTTTTTAAGTACATAAAAAAGTATGTATGTTGAAGAGTAATTTCTTTTTTATTTTTATTATCCTTTGTTATTTATTGGGTGAGTTGTTTGTGAAAAGAACAGTTTGCTAAAACATTGGACATTATGTCAAACTTTTGAATTTTGAAACTTTTATTTTAAAGTTAGTTTTTTTTGTCTCAATTAAGGAAAAAAAATGTATTTTTGTTTGGTTAGTTCAGTTTTTGAACATAATCCACAGTTTTAAATCTAGTTTGAATTTTGGGTTATATGAAAGTTATTATATAAAATATTATTATTTTTTACAAATGTGTACTTTTGTTATATGTCATATAATTATTATCAATTTTGAATTTTATATATCGTGTTTATTATGTACAGAATTACGATTTAAGTAACTACAATTTAAATGTTTTTGATGTTCAAGACTATAGTTAGGATTCTCTAAGGCATATTCATTTTTTATATATTCCTGATATTGCATTTATAAAATGAGTACCCTGATAGATTAATGTAGGCGGGGTACGAGAAGGGTTATGATCCAGAAAACGATCTTATGCAGGAGTATTTGATAAAGTATCAGCTGAAATTTATCGGAGCCACTGAAAATATGGAAGAGTTTTCAGTTTACCAAAGATAGACTACCTGCTTTTGTCTAAATATATCTCCATTTCTGTTAAAAGATTGTCAGGTTCAGTTGAATATGAGAGGGTCGTGCGCCGTTTTCCCCCCATAGCACTAAGCAAGTGAAGAGCCAATCTTGTAAATATGTAAAAAATATTTTATATTTTAAATATAATAATCCATGTAAATTGGAACCTCCTGGAAAATCAGGAATCATGCAAAAAAAATGTATATTTTAGTGTTTGTTCCTCCTTTTAAGCTTTAAGGAATCTCTTGAGAATTGTTTTTGTCAGCGACTCAACAATTTTGCAAGAGTTATATTATTTTTTTTTTTTTGAATGTGTGTTTAATTATCACTACTATTATTATTCATTATATTATTACCTTTTTATTATGAGGAAGTATACTTTTTAATATTTTGAAGGTACAAAGATAATGTACAAAATTTATATTTCCCGTAGATTTTTACCATTTATAGTGCATTTTCAGAACATTTGAATATTTCCATGAACCAAGTCATACTGTATAAGGAAGTTTCTATTATAATAAAATGTCAGGTAGAACAGTCCAGGTAAGCATACAAAAATACTCTCAGTCAGATCCATGCCACTACATGGATAGATAAACCGGTAGCAATTCTCTTTTTTGTGTGATGATTGAGCCAATGACGATTTTTTAGAAGTCCGAACATATAAAATAAAAATCTAGCTATAGAGAAAAAAATAGAAAAGGAGTTGTTTCCTTGTTTCATGTCTCAAATAGTAAAATCCCTTTGGCTTGGAACAGTTTTCTCAGTAAAATGGGTCATTTCTCAGTACACTGGGTTAAGAAAGGCAAAGATGCAGATAGAACAAGGGAGCCGCCACCATGGGTTGTTGACGCCACTGAAGAAGTCAATCTTCAGTCTGCACACAGTAACTTACCTGCTCGCTTGTCCTGGTGTATCTGTATTTTTACCCAGTTCATATTTACACCACACAAATTCAGCACCTTAGCTGTAGTTTTCATTTTTATACAATGTAGTTTTGTTTCATCATGAGTATAACCCTAAGACTGCACCACATAAGTAGCTAAGCCTCGGGTAAAATAGAAAAGCTGAATAATGCAAAAGTTTCTGTGTTTGTTGTTATTATTATTATATAGTATTTTACATTGATTTGATCTCAATAACAATTTTTGAAAATGCTGCATTTATTAAACCGATATTTTTATTGACATTTTTTGAAGATTCGGTGTATTTGAATAATGTGTATTTTTAAATATTTTACTTTTGAATATGTTGTCTGTTATACAGTTTGTGTTTTATATATAGAATTTTTGTATGTTATATATTTTAATAATTACAAGTTAAATATGAAAAAAAATGTTTTCAGGCTGCAATATGAACAAGAACTTAAAGAGAGGTAGTGAGATGGACTTAGTAAACAACCACCGGACATTTTATTTTCTTCGAACATTTTCTCATATTGTGTGTCTCGAGACTGTCTAGTATGTGTTATTCAGCAGTTAGCATTTACATTAATATTAACATTTGTTTTAGCTAAACTGCAAGAAAGCAGCATATGTGTTATTTAGTAATTTCTTTAATATTTTAGTAAGTATTTGTTTTGATGTTACGTATCTGTCAATTTCCAGGTCTACAGATAATCACCTGTGTAATATAATTGCTGTAAATGGGCAAATTGGCTTGAGAGGCAAAAAATTGATTAAAAAAATGCTCTTTTAATTTAAAAATTGGGTTAACTTAGCTAAATGGGATAAGACCCACAGGTCTTGCAGGCAAGCCCTGTGGATCTTTGTTTTAGTTGGGGTGGGGTGGGGGGGAATGAAAGGATAAAGATTAAACATTTTTTTAAAACTTAAACCTTTTTAAAATTTAAAGTTTAATAGTAAAAATTCTAAATTTAAAACTCCCAAATTATATCTAACTTTTCAAATACCGTAGGCTAAATCTGATTTGCCCGTGTTACCTTGGTTTTCCAACCCAACATTTATTACTTTCATGCTTCAAAATTGATCCATCTTTAAGAATATGAAATGCTGTCTAAACGCAAAAATAAATCGGCATCCCGTGAGCAGAGTTTAAGCCCTGATTTGCCAAACCCATAAAACGTCATAATGCCTGGATAATTTTTAGACTATTAAATTAGATCACCTCCTGTTTCTGTAGTGCCGCACTCTAGGGGAAATATTCCATATTTAAGACGGGACAGCGAAAAACCCGTGGCTTTTTACGACAATGAAGTGATAAAGTAACTGTCGCCCCTCGGCAGCGCACTTAAGGGAATTCGGGCCGCGTGAACTCTCAAGTCACCTGCACCTGGGCTTTGAAGGATAACATGTAATTGGAATAAAGTCCAATAAAAACCAGGTCCAAACGAACTCAATCTTCTTTACTTGGACTCATATTTACTCACCATGAAATGGTCACGACTACCCGAAAACCATGCCGTTCGACCAACCAGATACGGTTCGCAAGCGCCCCTGCACAGTACCAGACGTCCGGAACGGGTCGCTATGCTCGACAGCGCCCCGTAGTCGCCCCCGAGCCGGGGCACCCCCGATGACGGGCCCCGCATATATTACATATATCTATATAATATTCGTAAATAAGGAACTGTACTAAATTCTAAATTGTTAAAAATTATCATCACTCTTAACTTTAATATTTATATATGTATATATATATATATATATATACAATAAATATTGCAGCTTCTGGCGAAATTTTACCTCATGAATTTACAAATTCGACATACATAAAATTCAAGTTACGTATAAGTTTGCGGCAGTGTTAAATTCAGACACTTTTCTCCGGGAGGGATTTCTGTGGCTCCGGGGGGTGGGGGGACTGCAATTTTTACTATTGAAAACACATAACCTCAATTCTTCCGGGAGGGGACATCTCAATGCTCCGTGGGGGCGAATTTTCCCCCGGACCATCTCCTGAATTCAACACTGGTTTGCGGGACGCATTACTTATATAAATTCGGGGATGCTTGTAATTAAAAAAAAGTTCGATTACTTGGACTAACACGAGATGGAGCCACTACTCATTCTTGAAAGATTACCTGAAACATGTTTACTGTTTGGAAAATGCAGAAATTTTAATTCATTTTTGTTCTTAAACGCATGAAATTGACAGATGATGTTATTCAGAAACTATGTGATCGAAGTGAGTTTTCCATTTTCTTATGAATAAATCACCAATCGTATTATAAGCGAACAAACAAAAGTTTGAATTTGCGGCCTATTTAAACATCTCATTTCGGATAGGAACGCTGAGATAGTAAAAATTTCTAAAATAGAACACAGGAAACAACAAAAAAAAAAATCCTCTTTAAGCAGGTTTTATAGATTAGGTAGCGCATCTATTATGCAATCAAACTTTTTAATCATATGAGACTGGGAAAAATTTCGTTTTTAGCAGTTTTTTTTTTTCAACAATTTTAAATTTATGGTTATACCACATTTTTTTAACACTAGAAAGACGGAGAATTTTGCTCAAATTTTATAAAAATATTTCAAAAGCAGACATTCCCATGCGCGTATACCTGTCTCACACAGCATTCACCAGATTTAAAACGAGTATATCATCCCAGCAAAGAGGAAATTGCTGGCCAGCAGCAAGATAGGTGCTGGCAATGATGGAGAAGTGCTGGCTGATGGCCTACCACTGCATGACCACTGCTGGACAGCTTCAGTCAACTTTGCTGTTGGAAATCATCAGATAAAATTCTGGTGGGCATCCACTTTATCTCATGCGCCAGCCCACCACTACATGGAAGTGCACGAACTTTTGCAGTACTATTGTTGGGAACACTTACGCTAGGTGTTCCCAACGCTATTTGGCGCTATTACGCTATATATTACGCTAGGTGGCGCTGCGAATACCGAAGACATTGAGTGTTTGAACACAAATCTCAAATGAATATCTTAACACAATTTAAGCTGTGGAGCTAATTTTTTTTGAAGCTGTAAAAAATATAGCACCACTGTCACCAACAAAATAAATAAGTAAATGAATAAATAAATAAATTCTTTATTTCAACGCACTTTTTTCTTCTCCTTAAATCTGATTTTACTAGGTTACTAAGGATTTCGGTTTTCATAATTTACGCAGTTCAGAATCAATAATTGGGAACGTAAATCACAAAAGAAACAAACTCGAAATAGTGTAATAAGAGCTTGAAAACTACGAGCAATCGTAGCGTACGCTGAAAGCACTTGTTCATGTCCGATGACGAAAACCAAGCAGCATCGAGCGTGGTCAGTACTTGGGAGGGTGACCACATGCAGTTCAAATATTTCTATAGATATTTCTATTATAGTCACTTCTACAGATATTTCTATAGCTCTTGGTGAAACTAGCTGATATAAAAAAGAGCCATAATTATATAATACTTTTTTTATAAAATTCTATAAGAAATTTTTGTAAGGGAAAGTGCTGGGCCAGCAAAGGAATAGCAGTGGGATAGGTGCTAGCACTGCATTAAAAGAGCCGGATTGAAGTAATGTGATGGCATACCAAAGCTGGCCTGCTGTTACCCATCACTGATGGGCCAGCTGCATTCGGCTCGGACACTTTTCGACAGGTTTAAGTAATGGCACCCTTGCACTTTACTGCTGATAGCACTGCTGGCTGCCATTTTTTTTCTAGCTGATGGCCCACTGTTTCTTTCTTTGCTGGGATATAGGTAAATTGCGTTAAGAGCTTCATTAGTGCTTCAGGATGCAGGAATTATGACAATAGGGAATAAGGATCTCGTCATCGATAACGATAAGTTCAGGAGACAGAAAAAGAATCTTGGAAAGAAGATACAGGAGAAGGAAGATCTTGGAGGAAGAAAAATTAGAAGCATATTTTTTGATAGTAGCAAAAATAAAACAATCTAAATAGAAAAAAATGAGTAGGGGACACCGGGGTAAGATGACTATGTTAACAATTTTTGTTGTTTATTAATTTATTTTTAAGTATTGTAAAATTAATTTTACAAGAACTGTTAGAGCATTCCTTTGTAGTATTAAATATATTAACATTTAATTTTTCAAATACAAAAAATAAAGGATAATGTTATTTTTTCATAACATTAACAAATCGTCAACTTGCCCCAGTACTGGGGCAAGATGACAACACTGAAAAAGGTTGTACATATTTTATCTTTTGAATATGTTACATGGTTTAACAAATGATAATTGTCTTTTTGCATCTTATAAAGTATCAAACTAAGCATAATGCATTGTAACGTAATGTTGAAGTGTTTAGTTGTGCAGTTAACAATAGTCACAAATAAAAATGCCATTTTCATAATTGGAACATTCCTCATGCTATCACTCATGGCATTAATAGCACTGGAACCATTCTTCTGTTAGTGGGTCACAATATTCCTCGTCACAAGCAGGACATCTGAAAACACCATCCTTTGAAGTTGATGCAATTGGACTGTTTGGCCTGGATTTAATAGACTTAGACCCACAGGAACTTAGTTTGAGTTTTTTACTCCCTTTTTAGCTTCATGAGCTTCCTTTTCTCTGTTTTTTTAAACGTTCCTGTTCTTCCTTCTGCTTTTCCCTTTGTTCTAACATTTCTTTGATGGGTGTGCTTCCTCTGGTCGCCCCCTTTCGACACTCCCACGATCCGATGCGTCCCTGAACCCCAGAGGAGATAGAAGCGCAAGGTCGCGCGGACAAACACACAGACAAACAAGCGTTTACAGGATTTAAATAGAATGGACAACATAGTTAGTTTAATAAATTCTGAAACACGGGGCTCGTCATCTTGCCCCGGACAGCCTGTTTAAAAATATTCGTTTTCTTTGCCACGAAGGAAGGCAATTAATTGACATTTATTTCTGAGAATAGGTAGTACTTAAACTAATTTACTCATAAATATTAAAGAGATATATAATATAAATGATATATAAATGATAATATAAATGATAATATAAATGATAGATCTTACCTGTATCTGTAGAAGAGCTCATTTGCACATGCATAAAAGTTATAACGTGGCAGCAGTAAACAATCAAAGCTTCACAACTAACACAAAAATGGCGATTTAAGCGTCTTTATACTATTCTTTAACGAACGGCCGATAGGAGATCCAGTAGAGCCCGGCTGATGCTGCCACCTAGTGGAAAACGAAAAATTAAGACATTCGTCATCTTGCCCCAGTCTCCCTTACAAGCAGCACCGTCGACAGAAAGACGAAACAAATATCACCCTGTTGTCAGAACGTGGTTCGGAATATCTGCGTCACTTAACACCTCCTTCTGGTCATTGCAAAGAAATAGCAAAATATAATTTTCTAAGCGAGAATAAAGTCTGCTTTAGAAAAAAATCAAGAAGAGAACTGCAACCTTTGTATTGTATTCTTCATACGAACGAGCTTCCACTCTGTCACCGACATCATCTGTCTAAACTAGATTTTAGAACCAGTTGACCTAAGACATTTACCAACTCATTTCTAATGTCCATGAAACAGGAATAAGCTCATAGAAAATGACACGTACATTTTCGCACGCCATTAGTGATATTTGCTTCTTATTTCTCTCGACGGTGCCGCTTGTCTTCTTTTCTTTTTCTATGAAGATCGTGTTATCTTTTCTACCATCAAAGAATATGGTTGTAATGTTTCATCCTCCAAGATATTTATACCAAGATATAGAAGTAACTGATTCATACACTGTAAAAAAAAAAAGAAAAAAACTCTTGGAAAGAATATAGTTTATACTTTTTTTTTCTTTTGAAATGAGAACATATTCTTTTTCAGAAATTTTTCATGAAATATTTCAACTCTGTTGGTTTAAGGATTTTCTTGAGATAAAAGAACGCTTTTTAAAATCGTGGATAATTTTAAAGATGTTATGTTACATTAATTTTTGATAGATCAGGAAATATTTCTTTTTTTTTTTAGTGTAAATATTATATGTACATGCCATATAATATTTTCATATTAGAAACTGGTGCGTTAAATAAAAAGTGTTAAACAAAGCAGTAAATCACTAGACAAAAAGTTTGACTTTGAAAAAAAGCACAGCTACTAATAAATAACATAAAAGAAAAAAAAGAAAAAAAAAGTTATTAATTACAATAGAGTTAGATAAAAGTTAATTTTTGTAATGTTATTTTATTCTAATGCTACTTCATAGCTTTTACTATTCAAGTTATTTTCTAGCGAAATATTTTACATGGACGCATAAATTTTATTTTATATAACAATTTAAAAATTGGCTTGTTTCTTTATGGTACTTAAAATAACAATTTAAACCCAAATAATTTATACCCAATGGAATAGCAGAAAAAAATCAATCGTTTTCCCTCTTATGCAAAACCCCTTTGTCTTATGAATTTGTCATTGAATAATGAAATAGGAATCTATTCGATGGGGGGGGTTTGCTGGAGATTTTGATAGAAAGAGAAATGATGATGATAAAAAAGTGGTAATATATATACCACCATACAAATTTCCTTCCGGAAGAAAATTTTATCGAAAGTCCTAGGCAAAATATATACAATAAAAATGTTTGCTGTTTTAATTTTTCTCATATGTCCGTTATTAGGATTGAATATTTATTTCAGTCTTGCATTTGAGTATTTTATTTATATCCGTAAATAATAAAAATTTTTACTGTGCAGTTTTTGGTGTTATTAATGAATGATAATAATTTATTAAAAAATAATATTTAGTGCGTTCGTAACTAAATATGATGTATATGTGTACGCGTATTTTTTAAAAGTGGGATTTTGTATTTAGCAGCAAAAAAGAGGCTTTAACGTTAAACAGCCAATACTCGGTCGGTTTTAATCTTAGAAGAATGATAATTTTCATATCTTACTTCTTAGAATATTAGGATAATATTTTAAATATAACTTAAACGATTGGGGTACCGTTGAATATTTTTTTTTTCGCAATTTGACAAGAAATGTTTTTGTTGACCAAATTCGAAAAATCAAAAAAAATTAATAAGGTAAAGAAGTTTATTGGAAATATATGTCTATGACTAACGGTTTAGAAATTAGCCATTGTCCACCGTTGAGAGTGGACACCCTGTATAGATAGTTCCGGAATTCTGTACAGTTAATTTTGGCAGGTTAAAGAAAACTCAGCACTGAAAACGCTGCTATATATTAAAACATTCTCTAAAGTTTTTCACAAATCGTGGCTTATATACTTGTCTTAGCACGAGAAAAAGATCGAGCAATTGTCTCAAATTAGAAAAGTCCATTTTGATTAATCCATTCTATTATCAATATTCCTCAAAAAACTTGGAACATAGAAAGTTGCAAATAAACGGAAAATATTCCAAACGTTTTATGAAATAAAGCTTGTGTACAATTTCAAATACAAGAAAATGAATTTCTAATTTCGAAAAACTTTCCTTTTTAAAAAATTGAAATATTTTTTTAGGCAACTGGATTTTTTGTCAATACTATTAGATATTTATTAGAATAACGATTTTGGACAATCTGGGAGACGGACCTAACATTTTTCGCGAGAACCACTTCCTGTTTTAATGCAAGTGAGGAAGAATAATCAACTAGGTCCAAATTCCCGAAATTATTTTCACAGGTTAAAAAAACTCTCATCACTGAAAATGTTAAATGTCGATAACTGCTGTAACGTTTTCATCAAACCGTGGTCTCTGTACTAATTCAAGCACATAAAATCCTATAGCTATGTCCCAGATTTAAAAAAAGTCTTTTTGAGAGGATTAAAAAAAAATTAACCGCTCAAAATGCTGGAAAGAAATGTTCTGACTACTTTATGAAATAAGACTTATAAGCATCTCCGAACACAAGACAACAATCTAACCTTCAAAAAATTCTTTTTTTTTATTCTAAGCAATTTTAATTGTTTATCTCCGTAAACGAAGTTTTAGGCGGCATAATTACTCATTGATCACTATCACGATTACGTACAATCTAGAAGACTGCAATTCGTTTTTTCACGATAGCCGCTTTTAATACAAGCTGTAGAAAATGATCAATCTAGATCCCTAATCCAGGAAACTTCGTTGTGATAGGTTAAAAGAAATTCAGCCCTAGAAATGCTGCTAAAAATCGAAAACAGTTGATAACAGCGGATTTCATAAAATAAACATTCAATATTAATTAGAGTGCGAAAATATCATCTAAACAGGTCTCAACAGCTGGAAAAATTGAAGTTGTTACTTATTATATGTTCAAGGCAACAATAACGGATCAACAATGGAACCAATATTACTAATTTCAATAAACTTTTTTATTTTATACACTGTAACTGCATATTTAATATTTTATAGTTGCAACAGTAAAGGAACTTTTACAAGTATTTATATATAAATATATAATATGATATAGTATATATAAAAATATATAAATATTCTATTTATTTGTATAACATGTATATAACAATTACTCGTATATTACATTCATTTCATCAAGCCATGATAAAAGAAAACAATTCCGTAACTATCTTTTAGAAGAAAAAAATCGCCACTAATCAGATGTTATGTATTTAATAAATACTCAAAAAATTAACTTGTCGCGTTATTTTGGTTTGTTACTATAATACATACCATTTTTAACGATGCCATGGATTTAAGCAATATAGATTAAATTTTTGTTTTCGGAAGATGACTGGTTGTTTGCGCAGATTTAGCTTCGTGGACGGATAATGCGTAAATACCAAGTTCGTTTTAAAAGGTTTAAATATGCTTTTGGCTTTAATCATTCTTAATTGGAGTTCTCATCAATACTATTAGTAAATTATAATCTACCGAACTATGATTTCATAATAACGGAAAATGTCTACTGTATTAGAGTTGTAAAGTATTTCGAATTATGTATGAATCTGATGGAGATTTAATACTAATTTTACTCGTGCAGATCGACTCTTTAGTATACCAGACATCATTGACTTTTGAATGATGTTCAGTTATGATATGTTCCATGATTTCAAGTTTTCTATTGTCACCTTCAAGCCTTATACAATTTATTTTAAACAAGATTTCCGTACATTTTCGTCACGAGAAAATGAAAAGATAAGTATCGGCTTTCGAAAATTTCATTTCGTTAGGTTAAAACTACCTAAGCACTAATATAATGCTAACGCACTGTACTTTACAATGGACATAATCACTATTGAGCTTAAATTTTGAAGAGAAAATGTTTGTAGAGGACTAAGAATTGCGATGAAGTAATACTCTGTTAACCCATTTATGCCTAGCGTCCCATTTTTGGGACGTTTCAAATTTTAATGCATTTGTATAATTATCTTCTTTTTTATAACATGAAAATTACATGAAATCATTATTTATAAATGTCTTTATCTATAACCGAGAGATGACAGCACAAGGTGGATATTTATTTGCTTAAATTAAGTCTTTTTTCGGTGTTAAAAGATTTTTAATTTTTCAAGATGGTGAAATGTGAAAAGTAAGTTTATTTGTATTTTTTCTATCATGGACCCAAAATCGCAAGTTATAATCTTAGCTTGTGGACTTTTTTGAGATAGGTATTTTTTTAAATTGCGAAATTAAATGTTCAAACCTATTTTTATGCATTTTTGTAATGTACAAAATATAGGGTTCCAGGCACAAATGGCACATATTTTTGTTAGAAATTTAGGAGACAGTTATTTATGCAATCTTCTTTATTTATGAAATTTATTTATTTATTCTTTATTTATGATATTTATGAAATAAATTGTTATTAAGTCTGCAATACGATTATTCTTATTTTATTATTAATAATAGTTATAACGTTAGTAGTCTCTGCAAAGAAATAAAGATATTTTTTTTTTGTAGTTCATTAAAATACTAATTATAGTACATAATATACAATTTAAAAACATTTTAAATATAAATATAGGCAAAATATATAATTATGCATATTATTCTACTAGAAATACTCATATTTAGTTCTTTTACATTTTATCAAATAAATAAAAAAAAAAATAAGCATAATTTTTTTTAGTATTTTTCCAGTTCATTTTGCAACATTTTAAAGTGATTTTACCAAAAAAATTGAGAAAACAAAAATTCAGGCAGAAATGGGTTAAACTCGAATACCTTATCAGAAAATATGCTTCTGAAAACACCTTTATCAAAATATCTCTCTCAAATCTTTAATACTGGGCAGAAACTTAAAGGGTTGTTTTATGGCAGTGAACTTTTAAAACAAAACAAAGATATACGTATCTGCTATTAATATTATTGTCCACCGTTAGCTTCGTAATTGTCATATATTTTTCTGAAAAAATGAAGTCTTCGGCGAAAAAACAATTCGTTTTTTTTTTGGGGGGGGGGGGGGCTGTAAATGATTTCATTTATATGTTTTGGACTATGATGGTCAGGTTACAAATAAAATTGGGGATATTCCGCCAGAAGGGAGAGATGTGATAGAGATTTTTGTGGAATTTTCCTTTTACGTCATCGGACAGCATATGGAGTTATGAACAGAATTAAAGCAAACTTCAGATATGCGTTTTTGACGATAGCTGTCACGTCCCAGCAAAAATCGTGGATATTTCTTCTGAAGTGGTCGCTATAAAAGTGCTTTATTTGCAATTTTCTCTCTTTTTTTTAGTTTAAGGGAAGAATTAAGAAATATTTTCTGTAAAATTTTATATTTATAAGTAATCTCATAGCTGAAGCTTTGTATAACATTTTGTAGAAAGTCATCATAAAAGCGGCGCTGTAATAGCGAATTTAGGCACGATTTTTCTTTTGTATCATCGGAAAGTTCATGAAGTTAGGGATAGAATTGAACCACTCTTTATGTCCCGATGAGACTGTGGAATATTCCCCCAGAAAAGATGATGTTATAGTGGTTTATGTGTGATTTTTTACCTGGTATTTTACAGTTTAACTCAATAATGATTCTTCGTTATTTTATATTTAGATGCAATGAAATAGGCCTATAGCTTTGTCGAAAACGTTTGAGAAAATTCACATGAATGTGATGGCAAATGTGATAGTAAGTCTTGTTCATTTTTCCAGAAAGGCACGGAAGCACTTTTTTGAAAAAAATATCTTAATGAATCAGACAATTGTCTAATTTAGGTTTAATTTTCATATTTGTAATAAGCAAAAATTTCACGTTTTTCGATGTATTACAAGTTGGTTACACTTCGAGAATTTTGTTTCATCCTCCAATGGTTTTCAAAAATGTATTGATAAAAAACTTGAAGTATAATAAAAAAAATTACTAAAAGGTCAATTATAAACTTATTTTTTGTTCCTAAAATGAATAATTAAACAAAAATGAAAAATTGCGCATCAAGCATAGATTGTAAAACGCTTTCCAACAGTTACAGAATATATATATATATTTTTTTAAGTTTGCCGTTTAATAAAGTAGTGAAGATATTCAAGTAAACATTTTACAGAAAGAAAAACACATTAAAAAAAAAATTCAACAGTTACTACTACAAATTGCTGGTTAAGTACTTCATATCTTTGTGCAGCTCTGTAGATCTATAGATTTGTATATATTATATTTAGTATATTTAAATTTCGTTTAGATAGAAAACACATGACATAATTTAAAATTCACCTTTATCAACTGATCAACTCCATCGTAACGGACGTAACACTTGACCGTCGAATTTTACTTCAATACTGTGTAGAAAATTTACTAATAAAGCTAGAACAAATTTTTGCAATTTAAAATATTTATTACTAATGTCTTAATACTCAAATATCTGCAGATTATTTCAGTCTCTCTTTTAGTCACAAAAATTACAATTCAAAATTTTGTAACTGATGTAACATAAAATAGACAAACATTTTTCTGCCTCCACTGAGGTGTAAAAATTATCAAAACTATCCTGTTAATAAAAGTGATATAATGTTCTCAACAACACTAACAAGGAAGGTCTCCTTACTGGGCATACGCAGAATATTTTGAAAAAAATACCATTTAAACTACTTATGTATGTAATAAATTATCAGTCAAATTTAGCGGCAGAATTACAGTAGAAAGTCTGTAAAAAATAAAATACTTTCGAGTATTTGGCGCGAAAAGACGAAAGCGTCACGCGATTTGGCAAGTAGTAACTTTTCCTCGCCAAAAACAAACGATTTTAATGCACCTGAAAATTGTTTGTTAATTGATTTTTAGAATGCATGTAAAAAGTATTTAATGAATTTAAACATAAACAATGAGAGAGTTTAATAAATACATTTTTTCGTATTACATATGTATGTTGCTTGTTATTTAATTTTATCACTTTAAAAACAATTTCATATATAAAAAATACTTTTAATATATTTAAGCGTATTCCAAAATAAAGGCAAGATTCATTTACCAGTTATTTATTTCAATATCAAAGAATTCGTCGTTTCCATAGCAACAAAATTGAATCGACTCGACAGTGCTCAATTGTACTTAAATCTTGAGATATTGAAACAATTTTAATTTATTTTAATCTTGTTTTAATGCATAAATTTGATATTTAACTTCTATTATAAATATACATTACCTATACATGACAAAACTGTAGTTAAATCAAACTAAAACTGACAAAACTAAAGTTATTTACATTAAATTTATTTAAACAAGTTCAGTATGAAACATTTTTATCTTAAAGAGTATTCGACATTAAAAAGCATTTTTTGAAATTTCATTTCATAGCCAACCGATGATAAATCGCCAAATAAACGAAATTTTCATTATTTTTATTTTACGAACGTTCTATCGAGGTTCCGCCAAAAAAAATTTTATAAACATATATATCCATATGAGAAGAACACTCTGTAATTTTTTCAGATTTTTCTGAATATGACCGTATGGAGACCTTCCTTGTAAGTAATGGCAAACTATAACAGTAACTTGTTTAATTAATTTCTGAACAAGAAAAAAGAAAAACTGGCGTTTACACATGTAAATGACGTAACTTTTGTTGTGTAACTGACGTAACATTATGACTTTACAAAGACAATAATGATACTTAACTTAGTCTGTAAACATTAATTTATAATGTGTTTTTATTATTTTTTTTATTACAGAACATAAAAATATCGATCTTTCAAATCATACCCTTAAATTAAATATATTATAAATTTTATTATCCCAAAAATGAACATTTTCTGTAAAATTGCCCAACTTCTTCCAATAGACGGAAACTTACTTGAATTATTTTGTTTTGTATTTGTTCTTATTCTTTTTTTAATTCTGTGCAGTGCAGCCCTGTAAGTTACCTACAGAATTTTATACATGCAACATATTAAGTCGAATTTTAATTCAGGCAAAAGCACGCTTATCATTACTGAAATCGCAATTATCATTCATAGGCAATATGTATCCAGGTCTTTGCATAGCCCTGTATACTATTTTACTTATGTTTTACAAATATATCTTTCTAATTATAGTTGAGCTTGAAAATGCACAACTCAAATTAAATAACCGAGCTGTTTCGTGTGACCCTGTAAATGAATAATAAATGCGTTGCACACCATACTCTACAAAATGGATGTTTTAGTGAACCTCAGAATTTCATATCCATTTATTTTTGTTTTAAACAGAGTAACATCATAAAAATGCGCAGCAAACTTTTTTTCTTCAATGAGCATACTATAACGGAATATTTTTGAGTTCCCCTGTATGCGTACTGTAACTGATACACATAAAATATTCTATAGAAACCATCTTTAAATGCATCTCAATATTCTATATATATAAATTTTCCTGTGTTTAAAATTGAGTAACACTATTAAAATACACCGCAAATTATTTTTTCCCATAGAATATAATGTAACGGAATACTTTCGAGTGTCCTTAAAAATGAACTATGAACGCTACACACTTTCAATATCGAACATGCTATTGCAAACTTCAGAAAAATATATCAATTACATTGCAATCGGAGTATATTTACGCGACTTAGAGCACGCGCACACAGACGGCGGATAGAGAAACCGAAGTCATAATCACCTTTTAACTACGCTGAAAAGTGCTAAAAAATTACGTTTTTGAAGTATTAACACTTAGAAGAATGTATTGCAACACTTAGAAGAATATTTTGTGATTACCACACTCTATTAGTTTGTTACTGTATGAAATACAGTTGCTAGGAAACTATTAAACAAAAGAAATAGTAAATAAATACTTGAAATTACATAAATTACTTAATTCAATTAATTAATTGAAAAAATTACAAAATTTGACAATGTAAAATGCGTTATGTTTAACGAACATTAAATATCATTCGATGCATTAAATATCACTCTAAGTTATGCAACAATTTTCAAATTTCTTACAAATTTGTTGGCAAATGTTGTAACTGATTGAATTTATTTTTAAGAAGTCCAAATGGAAAGTTTTGCACCCATAATTTACGTTTAAATAAAATATTTATATAAGCAACTTTCTTTTTCAGTGAATGACTAAAATATAAAATCGTCTGCAATTTCAGCGGAATATAAATATGCTTGTGTCCTTGCTTCGACCGTTATTCCCTGACATACATACACACTGACAGACACATAAACATTTTTTGACGTCGCTGAAGAAAGCCTTTACTTTAATTTTATGCAAATATGTAATTTAATTCGATTTCAGTATTATTACAAAATCATTCTAATTTAAGTAAAGTAAATAGGATATATTTTAAAAA
Organism: Maratus speciosus; assembly: GCA_963932465.1. Classification (NCBI taxonomy): domain Eukaryota; kingdom Metazoa; phylum Arthropoda; class Arachnida; order Araneae; family Salticidae; genus Maratus; species Maratus speciosus. The sequence goes on from OZ010800.1 coordinate 238,537,257, forward strand.
AAATATTTTATTTATTACATTTCAAAATGCATTGAATAGGAAGCTTCATGAAAAGAGATCACTATATTGTGCAACTTATTTACCTAAACGCATTGTGTGTAAAAAAAAAAAGTAAATGAATTTCTTGGCGCATCATTCAAAAACTTTTCAGCTTAGTGAAACTGTCATTGAATAATGGAATTTTTATCACTTATTATGGTACTGTTATTAATTATTATTTATATTCTTCTCTGATAATCGATATTTTTTATGACACTTACAGATTTATGATAAATCGAATGTCAGTAAGCACTAATTTGCAATGAAAACGCAAAAATACAACAAGTTGGAAATTGCTCGTCAAACGTGGCAAATGAAGTGCGTTTGTACTATAACAAACTTTATAATTTTTTTTGCACAACATATTATACTGAATGTATATTTTAGTGCAATTCATAAGTGCCTATCAATTTCATTCTGCTCGAAAGGTTATAACATCATTAAAATGCACTTGAAATAATTTTTTTCCATTGGCCGTAATGTAACGGAAAAATTTTCACTGCCCCTGTAATTAAACTATGCATCCGATTTTCATAAAGTTTGAAATGAGTCGACAAAATTTTGCAACAATTATATATTTAAAAATTTCAGACTATTCGGAAGGCTGTAACATCATTAAAACGCATTTGCAATAATTGTTTCCGATTGGCCGTAATGTAACGGAAAATTTTTGACTGTCCCTGTAATTATCCACACATCCGTTTTTCATAACATTTGAAATGACTCGACAAAATTTTACAACAATTATATATTTAAAATTTCAGACTATTCTGAAGGCTGTAACATCATTAAAATGCACTTGCAATAACTATTTCCCATTGGCCGTAATGTAACGGAAAACTTTTGACTGTCCCTGTAATTAAACTATACATCCGATTTCCATAAAATTTGATATAACTCTACAAAGTATTGCAACAATTATATATTTAAAATTTCAGACCATTCGGTTGGGTAGTTTTTGCTCTGTTATATGCGGACGGACAGACGGACCGAACGACGACTATAGGTGCTACGTATTTACATTATTACGAACGCACCTAAAAAGGTTTCTAATGGAAAGGTGGTGACAAATTCGGAGAGGGGACAGTAGGCATCAAGAGTTATAAAAATTGCCATAGAACTGTGAAGTCACAAACCACTTTTTAGTCGCAAATACAGGGTGCTCATTCATCCTAAATAAAGTCTGGTTGGCAGTAATAATTTACAGACAAATAAAAATATTTCTTTGAAAATGTATCTATATGTACCTGGTTTTGTATGAAATGTGATTACATCACGAAAAGTTGGAAGACACGTAATGGATGATGCCGTATGAACGGGGAATAAAATTTGGTTTAAAATATGGAGAATCATGTGCGTACTGCAGCCGCGTATAATGGAAACTTCAGCCACTTTTTTCGATGTTATCACATTTAAACCAAAGTGAGAATGTCTGTGAAAAGTTTCGGTGCAGCCATGTTCATGTGCAGCCCTGTTCAGCAGCTCCATGTTCATGCAGTTCATGTGCAGCCCTGTAAGTTACCTACAGATTTTTATACATGCAACATATTAAGCCGAATTTTATTTCAGGCAAAAGCACGCTTATTATTACTGAAATCGCAATTATCATTCATAGGCAATATGTATCCAACTCTTTGCATAGCCCTGTATACTATTTTACTTATGTTTTACAAATATATCTTTCTAATTATAGTTGAGCTTGAAAATGCACAACTCAAATTAAAAAACACCTTTAAGCAATTCATGACCATTCTCAGTAATGCTTACGAATTATTTTGTGTAGACATGTAAATTGTCTATACAATTTCTGCACACCTCGTAGTGTGCAAAATTTTGTTAAACTTAAAACGCATACCATAACTGAAAACGCACTTTCAGAAAATCTCCCTATAGACAACACAGTGTTATATCGGATACACAATTATATACGAAATCTTTTATTTGTCAGTAAATGAACGAAAATTGCAAAGCAAATCATATTCTACTGCAAGAATATTCCAGTAAACAATAGTAATGTGTATGAATTTCAACCCGTTTGAAATAGGATAACATAATTAAAATACGCTGCGAATTGTTTTTCCACGTAGACCATTATATAACCGAGCTCTTTCGTGTGACCCTGTAAATGAATAATAAATGCGTTGCACCCCATATTATACAAAATGGATGTTTTAGTGAACCTCATAATTTCATATCCATTTATTTTTGTTTGTAACCAGAGTAACATCATTAAAATGCGCAGCAAACATTTTTTCTTCAAAAAGCATAATATAACGGAATATTTTTGAGTTCCCTGTATGCGTACTGTAACTGATGCACATAAAATATTCTATAGAAACAATCTTTAAATGCATCTTAATATTCTATATAAATTTTCCTATGTTTAAAATTGAGTAACACTATTAAAATACACCGCAAATTATTTTTTCCCATAGAATGTAATGTAATGGAATACTTTCGAGTGTCCTTAAAAATGAATTATGAACGCTACACACTTTCAATATCGAACATGCTATTGCAAACCTCAGAAAAATATATGAATTACATTGCAATCGGAGTATATTTACGCGACTTAGAGCACGCGCACACAGACGGCGGATAGAGAAACCGAAGTCATAATCACTTTTTAACTACGCTGGAAAGTGGTAAAAAATTACGTTTTTGAAGTATCAAAACTTAGAAGAATGTATTGCAACACATAGAAGAATATTTTGTCATTACCACACTCTATTAGTTTGTTACTGTATGAAATACAGTTGCTAGGAAACTATTAAACAAAAGAAATGGCAAATAAATACTTAAAAAAAATTGCAAAATTTGACAATGTAAAATGCGTTATGTTTAACGAACATTAAATATCACTCGATGCATTAAATATCACTCTAATTTATGCAACAATTTTCAAATTTCTTACAAATTTGTTGGCAAATGTTTTATCTGATTGGATTAATTTTTAAGAAGTCCAAATGGAAAGTTTTGCACCCATAATTTACGTTTAAATAAATTATTTATATCAGCAACTTTCTTTTTCAGTGAATGACTAAAATATAAAATCGTCTGCAATTTCAACGAAATATAGATATACTTATGTCCTTGCTTCGACCGTTATTTCCTGACATACATACACACTGACAAACACATAAACATTTTTTGACGTCGCTGAAGAAAGCCTTTACTTTAATTTTATGCAAATATGTAATTTAATTCGGTTTCAGCATTATTAAAAAATCATTATAATTTACGTAAAGTAAATAGGATATATTTAAAAAATATATTTTTATTTATTACATTTCAAAATGCATTGAATAGGAAGCTTCATGAAAAGAGATCACTATATTGTTTAACTTATTTACCTAAATGCATTGTGTGTAAAAAAAAGTAAATGAATTTCTTGGCGCATTATTCAAAAACTTTTTAGCTTAGTGAAACTGTCATTGAATAATGGAATTTTTATCACTTATTATGGTAATGTTATTAATTATTATGTATATTCTCCTCTGAAAATCGATATTTTTTATGACACTTACAGATTTATGATAAATCGATTGTCATTAAGCAGTAATTTGCAATGAAAACACAAAAATACAACAAGTTGGAAATTGCTCGTCAAACGTGGCAAATGAAGTGCGTTCGTACTATAACAAACTTTATAACTTTTTTTGCACAACATATTATACTGAATGTATATTTTATTGCAATTCATAAGTGTCTATCAATTTCATTCTGTTCGAAAGGCTATAACACCATTAAAATGCACTTGAAATATTTTTTTTCCATTGGCCATAATGTAACGGAAAACTTTTCACTGCCCCTGTAATTAAACTATGCATCCGAATTTCATAAACTTTGAAATGACCCGACAAAATTTTGCAACAATTATATATTTAAAAATTTCATACTATTCGGAAGGCTGTAACATCATTAAAACGCTTTGCAATAATTGTTTCCCATTGGTCGTAATGTAACGGAAAAATTTTCACTGCCCCTGTAATTAAAGTATACATCCGATTTTCATAACATTTGAAATGACTCGACAAAATTTTACAAGAATTATATATTTAAAATTTCAGACTATTCTGAAAGCTGTAACATCATTAAAATGCACTTGCAATAATTATTTCCCATTGGCCGTAATGTAACGGAAAACTTTTGACTGTCCCTGTAATTAAACTATGCATCCCATTTCCATAAAATTTGATATAACTCTACAAAGTATTGCAACAATTATATATTTAAAATTTCAGACCATTCGGTTGGGTAGTTTTTGCTCTGTTATATGCGGACGGACAGACGGACCGAACGACGACTATAGGTGTTACGTATTTACATTATTACGAACGCACCTAAAAAGGTTTCTAATGTAAAGGTGATGACAAATTCGGAGAGGGGAAAGAAGAATCAAGAGTTATAAAAATTGCCATAGAACTGTGAAGTCACAAACCACTTTTTAGTCACAAATACAGGGTGCTTATTCATCCTAAATAAACTCTGGTTTGCAGTAATAATTTACAGACAATTAAAAATATTGCTTTGAAAATGTATCTATATGTACCTGGTTTTGTATGAAATGTTATATGATACCGTATGAACTGGAAATAAAATTTGGTTTAAAATTTGGAGAATCATGTGCGTACTGCAGCCGCGTATAATGGGAACTTCAGCCACTTTTTTCGATGTTATCACATTTAAACCAAAGTGAGAATGTCTATTAAAAGTTCCAGTATAATATACTTCGTTTTTTTTTAAACTGTATTTCTGCCAATTCAAGATGAGTTATTGTAGAACATCCTTTATTTTTGATTGAAACAGTGGTTTGCGACCCCATGTTCTATGGCGATTTTTCATCTTCTTACTGCCTTCTACCACTACTTTAAATCTGTCGAATTTGGCAACAACGTGTATATCACTTTATTTCAGAGTCCACTAAAAATGTTATTAACACTCCTAAAGCAATATTATACGATATATATTTGAACTAATTCGGTTTTGCTCTTAATCACTTCGCGCCGATATACCTGATGTTTAGGTTGGTTGGTTGAATGAGGTTGAATGGCACAAAATCCATTAAGGGACATGCTCCGCCAACCTGCTGTTTAGGATTTACGAAACACCTTGATTTTTAAAACAAGTATTGTAAAACATAAACTTTCGCCTTATTTAGTATCAGATTTTAAGAGATTAAGCTAGTTGGATGCGTCAATCAAAAAACTTTCTTCTATCTCATACAGTTAAGTATTTCAAAAAGTCGTTACAGATGTTAATACTTATTAGTTCAGTACTGCACCAACTTTGACTTCATCTTAAATTTCTCATTCAGTCAATCCGAGAAAAAACGAATGAATTTCGATTATGACATTTATTAAAATAATTAGTTTTCCGTAATTCTGTTGTACATCAGGTGTTTGCGAACAACTGGCTTAGCAGAATACAAAGTTCCCGTCGCTGCCCAAACCGTCAAAATAATTGTGAAAATTTGAAAAAAATTACACAAAAACCACTATTATAACGCCCCCTTACTGCGGAACATGTCCAAATTCAAGGAGAATCTGCTTACAATAGCTAGAAACATATAATGAAATTCTCTTCAATTATATAGATTACTTCATACACTTTATGATAGTACAATGGGAATACATGGACACACTGGCTGACAGACATTTTGTATAAACGTCTTTTGGAGGGTCTCTGAGCCTTAAAACGTATAAATCTACCAACAACCGGAAGTTGGGAAAAATTTCGATTAGAATACTTCATTCTATTATAGATAGAAGAAAATATAAAGGCAAAAATTACAATTCAGTAAATTTGGAGACGAAGAAATAAACTAGTTGGATGTGCCAACCCTAAAATTTTTATCTATCTCATACATCTTAATATTTTAAAAAACAGTAGTTACACAAGTTAATTGTTCAATATTATCAGTTCAATACTATAAGAAGTTTGATTTTCCTCTTAAATTTCTTATTTAGCCAACTACCGATATTTTTCATTATTCTATTGTCCGTCAACTGACTTGGAATCGCCGGCTTACCAGGATGTGAAGAACTGCCGAAGTACAACAGAGCTACAAAAATTGCACAAGAATCGCTGTTACAGTGCCCCTTCCGGCACGATACTTCCAAATTCAAGAAGGACCTGCTTGCCATAGCCAAAATAATATACAGAGTGAGTCTTAAATTATGCTACAAAATTTAAGGGAATGTTGGGGACATAACAAGGATTCATATTTGCATACCATCCCATGGTCGGAAATGCTTTCCTGGCGAGGTAGTGACGACACAAAACTCAAGAAAGAAAGAACATGAACAGGGAGAGAAAACACGCTTATTCTTCTTAGTACATCAAAAATGCCTGAGCAATGCTGGAAAGTGCTGAGGAACTTGTTGCACGCATCGTGGCAGCTGCTGGGGAAGTCCGGGACACTCCCGGTATTTTCGAGAACATTAGATCTTCCATGCGCCGGAGATGCGCTTCCATGCATCACGGCACGGAGTCGGAATTTCGAACACCTGCTTTGATGACTATCATTGTCTCTTTAATTTTCTTTTTTCTTAGTTTTTGCTGTACTAAAGATAATAAACATGTTTTCTCCTGTTATTCTTGTATTGTCTTTCTTGTGTTTTTTGTCGTCACTACTGCTCCAGGAAAGCGTTTCCGACCATGGGTTGCTATGCAAATCTGAATCCTTGTGATGTTCCCAACTTCCCCTTAAAGTTCGTCACATGAATTTAGACTCACCCTGTATGAGAAATTTGGTTCAATTCCATACCCTTTTCGATTGTACAATGGTGATACACGGACACACACACGGCCAGACAGACATTTTGTCTAAACTTTTTTTTTGTTATCTCTGACCCCTAAAATGTGTAAATGTGTTGAAAACTTGAAGTAAAAAACATCGATTACAATACGTTCTTCTATTATAGATAGAACAAAGTAAAAATGTGTAAAATACTCTAGCCACGAAATGCTTAAATATTTATTTCTGCACCGAATCTGACTATTTTAATAATTTTCATAATGTATTAAAATTCATTTAAAACGTAATTTTTATATATTATTCAAAAATCGCAATAATTTATATTAAATAAAAAGGACAATCTTTTATTTAAATATTTTTAAGTGTAAATATTTATGTATTATATTTAGAAATTTAATTTAGCTTGCAATTCCAGTAATAAAACCAATTTATTGATCTATATATATATATATATATATCGATGGAAAAATAAATCATTCAACGGATTTTATGGTAGTTTATCCCAAAATGTTTTACATTAATGAAGCTATCATTGAATAAGATATAGGTATTTACTTTACTTTTCTATTTTATCGATGTCACATGCCTGTTGTAGATAAATCGATGGTTATTATACAGCTGTTCCTCAGAGAAAGAAAATAATGAGGATAAAATGCAATTATCTATTATCGTACTGACCAGTGCAATTTAAATGCTATTAAGAGAAATAGAAAAACCTATTCCTGCTTACTGTGTCAATTTTTTTTGTTTACCTTTTATTATTCTGAAATCGATATTCTTCTCTTTCATCTGCATGTTATTATAATTTTTTAAATTTTAAAATATCTTTTTTATGTAATTAAACAATCCAGTTTATTTATTTCTATATACAAAAAGAACATTAAATTTGACGAAAAGCAAAAGAAGTATTATGCCACAATCCCTAATTTTATTTTGTAAGAGTCAAAAACTAAGATCAGACTCGGCGCTGAGAGGGCCAGGGATAACAACTTTTAATAATTAAGGTATTTTAATGCAAGTGGACTTATCGCAGGGTTCCTATTGACTTCGGCAGCGCAAACCCTTGAATTTATAAGATTTTATACTTTAATTAAATGTCTTGTGTTGTGGACGCTCACTGCCTCCGACAGTATACACCCGTGTGTACGTTGCACTCGCCAGTCTGTTTTAGCAAATAGACTACAATTTCTATTACTTTACATTTTTTAATAAAAATCTTTCTAAATGAGCCTAGTGTTGTGGACTAAAATCGGCAGCATATGCCCTCGATTTTTTTGTGCTTTTACATTTTTAAATGGATATATTTTTCAACTAATCTAGTGCTTTTCCCCTCACTGTGTTCGACAGCGTAATCCTTAGAATTCGTACAGTTTCATAATTTTCAAGGAAAATCTATTCAAATGGATCTAGGAATTTTGGTACAACCGCCTTCGGTAGTGTTAAGAATGCATGCTAAGCGGTTGCGCCCTATTTTTGCTAACAATCCTTAAATTTGTATGACTTTATATTAATAAAACGAAACCCTTCCCAAACAAATTAAGAATTCTCGGCTATAGTCATTGTCGAATTACTTTCAGACAATTAGCAATAATGCAATTTTAATTCAGACCAAACATTCCAGAGGAGAAACTGAAGAATAAAAGCATAAGAATTCATAATATTTTTCGATCATAGTCATATGATTCATCATAGTCATATCGTTCAGATTCGTCATTTCGATCATAGTCATTTTCTATCATATTTAAAGCATAGATTATAACACAATTCACAACTTATCCAGATTCAGAATAAAGTTACCGATCACCAGCGTTTAAAAATGTGAAATTTCAAATCAAAGTAAGGCATAACACATTTTAATAATCAAAATTTAGCAATTACGATACATACGCGGGAAGCTATTTGATTTATATTGAGCATCATCTATACAGGGTGTCCCAGAAGTAATGGGACAAACTGTAAGGGGAGGTAGGGGACATCACAAGGATTCAGATTTGCATAGCAACCCAGGGTCGGAAGCGATTTCCTGGCGCGGTAGTGACGACACAAAACACAAGAAAGACAGGATGCGAATAAGAGGAGAAAACATGTTTATTATACTAAGTACCTAAAAAACTAAGAAGAAAGAACATTAAAAGGACAACGATCGTCATCAAAGTAGTTGTTCGAAATTACGACACCGGGCCGTGATGTATGGAAGCGCATCTCCGGCGTATGGAAGATCTAATGTTCTCAAAAATCCTGGGAGTACCCCGGACTTCCCCAGCAGCTGCCACGATGCGTGCAACAAGTTCCTCAACACTTTCCAGCATTGTCCCGGCATTTTTGCAGTACTAAGAATAATAAACATGTTTTCTCACCCTGTTCGTGTCCTTTCTTTCTTGTGTTTTGTGTCGTCACTACCACGACAGGAAAGCGTTTCCGACCCTGGGTTGCTATGCAAATCAGAATCCTTGTGATGTCCCCTACCTCCCCTCAAAGTTTGTCCCATTACTTCTGGGACACCCTGTATATCTGTACCTTATATATCGTGTACATGGTCTATATATCGATATATACGTAGTGCGCTAAACTTTAACTTAGTAAGGAAACTTATAACACTGTTGGAATTTCACATTCTGCAATTTACGCTAATAGTATGAAATGTACTTGAATAATTTTGTATAGCCTATATGTTATACAAACATCTCTTAGTATGCAAAATATAGTTCAGCTGAGAAATGCATTATTCAGTTAAGGAACACAATTAAGCAATTAACGCTTATACACAGTAATTCTTATGAATAATTTTGTGTAGTACTGCATATAAGATAATAAATCTATTGTGTCCGTGTTTATTTATTTTTTTACAATCCTCTTTTATTTAAGTCACTAGTTAAATTATTTTACTTGCTAGTGGTAATTTGGCGACAGCGTTTTTCTAGCCCTTGCCATTGTAATATCGGATTTCAAAATAATCATTTCCAGAAAAACAAGAAACTTATTTCTCAAAATATTTAACCCAATCTGTTATCGAAAAAATCGAATCTATTTGCATATATTGGTAAATTTTTTTACACTTGTCAAACTGTAATTGAATAATAGAGTAGAAATCCGTTATTAATAATTTATATATTTTTTAAATAATCGATGTCACATACAACTGTTAGATAAATCGATCGTCACTAAACAGCAGTGTTTGATAGAAAAGAGAATGATTTGAATAAGAAGCAAATTTACATCACCGCCTTTACGATTGCAATTCCAATATATTTACGAATGCTTTAACAATAGCAATATTATCTGTTTACGCGGGTTTTTTAATCTTTCTTTTTTGTCTCGTATTATTTTTTAATAATTTCGTCTGCATGCATATGATTATGTAATTGTTTTATATTTTTAAATCTCTTAATTTGTATAACAATGAAATAAGACATACAACTTTAATCTTTATTGAAAAAAAGAATATTAAACTTTATGTAAAAATAACAGAAAGTTAAAATTTATCAAAAACATTTTATAAAAATAATAAATTTACATTTCAAAATTTAATTAACCTGAAATTATTATGAAAGCGATCCAATTATAGCTGAACAAAATAACCCACACAATTCATTAAAAATAAAAGCAATGTCTCATTTATTATGCATATATATATATATAATATATATTAATGAATATCCCAATAAAGAATGAAACGGGATTTTATTGCTATTATTTTTTAAAACAATGTTTAATTTATTTCTCTTACGTGCAAGCTTGGGATATATATCGTTGTAAAGCAGCAGTTTCTATTTGAAAAAGAAAGATTATAATAAAGATTTAATAAACAGTGTGTTCCAATATATTGAAAGACCCTTTACATTATGTTGGAGATAAGTAGACACTGTAAATTGCAATTAGTTTAAAGGTAAAACTAACAGTATATTAAAGCAATAACCCTGCTAATCATTTTCAAAACGTTACAACTTCTGAAATTTGTATAGAAACCCCTATACAAAATTGGTCATAGTAAAAAAATTCCATATTAAACGAAATAGGAGTTGCTATCCAACGTACATTTTATTCATAAATTAAATGTTGATATAAAATAAACACATGAATAAAATAAATTTCAATGTGTCGGTTTAATCTTTAAAACCATCTTCAGGATAAATTTTTCTAAAATATAAATCAGCAGGAAAACAATCTATATGCTACATCTTAAAAATTAAATTCAAACTGGGAACCGTTCAACGGAAACTTTCAAAATTCATAAAAACAACTCAGTGGCGCCATCTGTTATTCAAAGTAAAAAGAGAATGAAAGGGTTCGAAAAAACGTGGGAAATTCAAAGTACTTTCAAAATAGACAGCCAGTTTTCAGGAATGCGAAAGGAAACATTATCCTTACAAATTTCTTAGTCCCTTAAACGAATTTCCAAAGATTCACAAATGACAGCTTTAAACGGAACAACTTGGAAATTCGTTTAAGAAACCAAGAAATTTGTAATGATAAAGTTTCCTTTCGCATTCCTGAAATCTGGCTCTCTATTTTAAAAGAACTTTGAATTTCCCACGTTTTGTTCCAACCTTTTCTTCTTTTTTACTTTGAATAACAGATGCGGCCACTGAGCTGTTTTTATGGCTTTTGAAAGTTTCCGTTGAACGGTTCCCAGTTTAAATCTAATTTTTAAGATGTAGCATGTAGATTGTTTTCCTGCTGATTTATGTTTTACAAAATTTACCTGAAGATGGTTTTAAAGATTAAACCGAAACGTTGAAATTTATTCTATTCATGTGTTATTTTTATAACAACTTTTAATTTATGAATAAAATGTACGTTGGATAGCAACTCCTATTTCGTTTAGTATTGATTGAGCAACGTAAAGCCCTTAATCATTATTATTAAAAAAATCCTTTTTTTTCTAACAATACATTAAAAATATTAGCACTTCTATCTTCAAAGTAAATTAAATTATGATTAAGCAAAAAATATATTTGTACCATTTTGCGTAAAATTTAAAAGATTATTCCCTTAATTTAGAATAAGAACCATTCGCAAATAGATTTAAAAATAGTGCATTTGTTTAGATGAAATTGCGTTAAAACGTGGGAAAAATTTGCAGCATCACAAATATACCCAAATGAAATGTTATACAGGCTGTAATTATACAAGAGGAGAAAATGAGAAAATTAGTTTTAAGTTCCAGAAATATAATAATAATAAACACAATCAATAAAATTTAGTTAGAAGTGTTTTATGTGATCTTCAAGCTGATATCAGATTATGTTATAAGATGCCATCATCCAAGTTGATATAAGATTATCATTTATAATGATTAATTTTCATTTATGCTTAATGCGTTTTATTTTATATATGCATGTTATTCTGAGTGAAAGGTAAATGTTATTAATTTTTCTAAAAAGAAATAATCTATTACTGCATACATTTTGATTTTTTCGATTTTTTGCTATTGAACTGGATTGCTAATTCTAGATCAGAAAAGTTTTTTCCTAAATAACTGAAAAATAGAGTAGATGTAACCAAAAATTTCTTATCCTTTTTCAAAATATGTCCACTTACATGGTGTTAGGTAATATCATCGGTCAGTCTACTATTAAAAAATGTGGTAAAACATTTTGCGGAAGTCACTTCCCTTCATCCCTAAACAAACAAATAAACATAATCAGGAATTAAATTTTCTGTTTGGGAGCATTTAACTTTATTTGAGCTAATCAGGTAAAAAAAAAGAATTACTTGATGCGAAACAAAATTCATATCAAAATAAGCGAACTTGAATTGATATCAAAATCCTGTTGGAGCACTTGACAAATTGAAACTAATGCGCTAAAAAATATTTTATGTAAAGTTTGAAAATAAATTTGAGCACTAAATACTTTTATTTATGTATCTATTTTTTTTTTTTTTTTTTTTTTTTTTTTATTTATTTTTTTTTAGCGTGCCGGTGCCATCACAAAAAAATGCCTTTCCCGAATTATTCAAAGATAATTAATTGAAAGAGAGTAAGTCGCAGTGCACTTAATTGTTTTATAAACAGTCTTTTTAAGCATAGAATTTTGAACTCAACACATTTATTCCAATGCAATATCAGAAAATTTAATTAACTTCTTAGCACATATAAAAACATTTTATTACAATGCAGCTGTCATTGAATAATAGATTTTTTTATTAGATCTTTTAAAATTTAGTTCTGTTTGTTTTTGTGAATAAATTGATGGATACGTTTAAGCGGATTTTGATAAAAAGATAAAGATGAAAATAAACTGTTGATATGTATCGCCAACACTTTCTATTGCTATCAAAACGCCTTTAACAGTATTAAAAATATTATGTAGTATGGTTTTGTGCTGGTTTAGTTTTTATGAATAATCTTTTTGAGATTAAACATTTATTTCTATGTTAAGTCTGACATTTTTGATGAAATTATTAAAAATTGATCAAAATATGAAATTCGCAATGTTATTTAAAAGTCATTATAATTTATATGAAATAAATATTGTTATATGATTTTATAAAAATACTTTAAAGGACAAATTGTATTACATTTCAAAATTTAATTGACCAGGAAATTAAAAAAAGAAACCCTTTTATTGTTCAACAAATTTAGCACAATGTACTATCGTAAATAAATGAATCTATTTGCACGTTATACTGAACTGTTTTACAATAATCTATCTGTCATTGAGCAATAGGATAGTAATACGTGTTTACTTATTTATTCAAATATAAATAAGTGAAATGTAAATAAACTACAAATCATTTGCTAAAATCGTCTATGAACATTTAATACAAATTAAAACATTAAAAACACTAAAACATCTGTTCTACTGTTTCAGCACACCTCCGTGGCTTTCGAGGTATTTACCGTGTATTTAGAGGGACACAAGAGTACATTACAGTACCATTGCCGTACTGTCTTTCAGCAATAAATGTTGTAAGTGCGCTTTCAATTTAAGTACGCGCTTTTAATTTTACCTAAGTTTTTTACATGTTACTCATTGTGTATAAATTCTACATCTCGTATATAGGGTATATACAACATAATTCACGTAACATTCTTCTTATTAGCGGAAACTGCTGAAGGAAATTTTCAACTGTGGTATTTATTTCCAAACTAAACTAAATATTGGCATGCATGTTGTTTATAGATACAAATCTTTATATCATATACAGGGATGCTCAAAGAATTCGGATAAGTTTCCGATTGTAGATGGGAAATACTGAAATTGAGATTTCAAATCTGTTATGCGTTTCTAACTGGTTTAGTTGGGCATCCTATTTCAACTTATTAAACGGCAAAGATTTGTCACAATATTCTGAATGTTCTGGAATCATTTTCAAAATCTATGTTTTACGCTTGTTTAACAGAATATAAACACAATTAAATGTACAATATGTACAATTAAAGGACAGTTTAATTTTACTGTTATTTTTTTTTTACTAGATACCATATTTGCATACTTGAAAATTTAATTAACCTGATAATTTCATAAAATCCAAATCTTCCAATTATAACTCAATAATTTAAATCCCATACAAGTTCAGAAAACTAAATGGAATATCTCGCGGCATTTTGCATAAAACTTTTTTCTTACTGAATCTCTCAATGAATAATGGAATGTGTATATATTATTTTTCTTAATGTTCTGAGTTTATTTCACCTATGTCCAAGATGTAGGTAAATTGATGCTAATTAAGCTGAAGTTTATGTAGAAAAAGAAAGATGGGAAAAAAGTTCTAATGTAAAGGATGCACAAGATGTAAAGAGGTTTGAAACACGCTTTATTTTTCATTTTTTTTTTTGGAAATAATTAGGCAATGTGAATTGCGAAAGTATATTTTTTAAAGGTAAAAACTAAAAATATGTTAATGAAATAATCCTCCCATTGATTTTCAAAACGTTAAAACTTCTTAGATTTTTATATAAACCAATTGAGAAAATTAATCATATCGAAAATTTTCCATTTTCTCTAACAAAATATTTAAAAAAAATCCGCAACGTTATCTTCAAAATTAAATAAATTATGATGTTTGAAAAAAAAAAAAAACTTGCACTACTTTTCGTAACATTTAAAAGACTATTTCATTATTTAAAACAAGGAGCATTCGCAAATGTTTGGAGTATTTCTTATATCAAAAATATGTTAAAAGGCGGTAAAAGGTTGCATCTTAAATATACCAAAACAGAAATCGTTTAAAAGGCAAATTTAGTTTTAAATTTTAGAAACATATTAATAATATATAGAAAGCTAAAAAACATTTAAAAACATTTTATCTGTTCTAAAATACGTTACTGTGTAAATAGTGCTTCTCTAAATATTTTTGATTCTCTATTATTATTGCGAGAACTAATTACATTTTTCATAAGATCAACTGTGTATGTGTTATCATCCGTGCATAGCCGGATTATTCAGAACCCACATGAAGCATTAGATTCCGCAGTAAAATTTGGAGAGGCCCTAAAATTATTTCAACTGGGAGCTTCTAATTTTCATTTTTATTTTTTTACATTGACTTTTTTATTTTTTGGAGCGATATATTTTCTACAGCAAAAGAAAATCTATACTATTTCAGAAACGTACCTAAACCAGAAAGTTGAATTTGATTAATAAGCTGTTAACCAATCATATGGCATGTTGATGTGCTGGTTTGAAAACACCGTGATAACTGAACATGCCGCAACTATATGTACTACAAATACATTCTATGTATAGAATATAGAGGCAGCATACAAAACTGTTTAATGTAGCATATGTAAATTTTGTTGAAATACTGGAAATAATATTTGTAGCTTTGGTGAATTTCTCCCTGTATGTACACTGTTAAAGCTAGCGGTTGCATATGGCACCTCCTAGGGGTGTAACGCTTGTCTTGTAAGCGACCCCCTAGGGGAGCCAGATTTGCACCCTTAACTAGGGTGAAAAAGTGGCACCCCAAAACTAGGGTGCCCCAGAGGATGAAAGGATGTACCACAAGGGAGAATAATGGCACCCCTACAATGTTTTCCAATATTTCTATTGGGTCGTTCGGAAAATTGTGTGCGTTTGGGAAAATCAATTCGTACCGGAAAATTCTATCATCTAATTATTAAACATTGATTCCGATAGCTAATGTCTAATAATTACCGGGAAGAAATTTCTGGTTATATTAAATTATAACTTTTTAGATATTAATTACTTTTTTGATTACTCTTTAACTCTTTATCTTCTTTAACTCTTACTGATTGCGTAACTTTTATATTTTCATTTACCAACGAATTCAGACATATAGTTCACACTTTGAAAATATTCCAGCAAGAATGTTTAACAACTGATAAGTTTTCACCCGCTATGACTATTTATTTATAGATTTTATAACATTTCGCTGGTTGAATAATACATTAAAAATCATTAACATTATTTTTTTCTTAATATTACGCGTCCACGATTTTTAATAGTAAACAATTTCTTCCGTCCATTTCTTTTAATAGTGCTTCTCCGTTGTACTCTTGAAATACCTTTCTTCGTATAAATACCTCTTCTGAGCAGGTCCAAATTTTGTAAAGAAAAATATGTAATGCAAATTGTTTCCGAACATTACTTAATACAAAATTTAAAAAAATGAAGTTTTCAAATTATTTTATTCTGTAAAAAGGCTTTTTTAATAAATAATTTAATTCTCATTAAAAGTTAATAATTATATTAACGATTGATTATAATACTTGTCTATATATTTCTATATTTATGAAAACATGTGATTTTAACCAGATATTTCAAATAATTAAACAAATAAGATTAAAGAGCAATGTAAATCATTAATGTGACCAAAATGGTTGATAAGCAAGTTATATATTTCAACAAAATAAATAATAACTGTATTAAACTTGTGTTTATAAGAAGTTAACTAAAATAAGATAAGAAAAAAAAGCAAACAGGGAAAATTATATTTTCTCATACTATTTTTCCTTGACGTTATTATTTCTATACTAATTTTTTGCAGTACAAATTAGTCTGATAATAATTACAGTAAAAAAGGCTGAATTATTTTCACCGAGCTAAAGTCACTGTATTCTCGGATTCATATTTTGTTTCATGCATTAAGTTGGAATTGTTTCAATTTGTTAATCCGTGTCAATAATATGCCTCCAAGCAGGTCTATGCTGTCAGAAGAACTTCCCGCGTCTGTGGCGTTCTAAAAGCTTCTCTATTTACGCTTTTCTGCGGTCGTGTAGTCCGCAGACGATTTTTAGTACCGATGCAGGAGTTTTTTATTTCCGTTTATTTGACTTTGTATACAACAGATTCGGAACTTAAATGTGTAATAATTTTAGGAGAGTGCTTCTAATTAAAATTTTCTATTTGAAGAATTTTTTGATGTATTTTACCTTTTATTTTTATCAGTTTCAAAACAATTTAAGTTAACTTAAATTGTATTTTTTTTCTTCAAATTATAATAATAATATTATTCATGATTGGAGTTTATTAGATAAAACATTGTTTAAAAATTTTAAAAGCGTAAAAGTAAATTTAATAGTGATAATGAAAAAACTTTTCTTAAAAAAAAAAAAAAAAAAAAAAAAAAAAAAAAAAGTTTTTATCACTCGTAATAAATACAAAATATCTTCTTAAAAATAAAAAAAGTTATCGTGGAGAAAAAGTATTTTATTTATCAATCTGTCATTCTTTTCACATTAATTTTCTGTAGATTAAAACATCTTGTAAAATAACTGTTTTTTAAGACATTTGTGAAAAAAAAATTAAAATACGAATAATAAATTATGCCATGGGTTTGCTTAAATTTTGTACACTTATTTTATATTCAGAAAATGTTTATTTTATTCTAAAAACCTGAAGGAAGTAGAATTACAAAAAAATGGTTACTTAAAATAGTTAAACACTAATGGAAAAAATATTTGACTTGAATGCAAATTATAAAGCAGGCAATTCATATATGACTAAACTTTGAAGTAGCTTTCTAAGTGCATTAGAAGCTGCAGACTTAACTGTAATGGAAAATTTTTAGTTTGTAACCGCAAAAGTTTCTCGAATAATCATTGAGAATCTAGTACAACAGATGATCATTTACAAAAACTATTATAAAAGATAAACCGAGGTATGCATAGCTAAAACATTTTTTAATTAGATGGAATTCGTATAATTAAAAAATAATTTTTTGTCGCTGAAGAATTAATTGCATTTTATGTTATATAAAATAATATGTTTTGGTCAAAAACACAGAACTAACTTGGGCCACCTTTATAATTAATTAATATGCATTAATTATTAAAAAAATTACATTTTCGTTTTCGACCGAAAATAGAAATATTACCGAAATTCGGTTTCGGTCTTCAAAACCTGTTTCGGCCGATCCTTACTTATAATTATGTATATGGGAAATGGATTGATGTCGTTGTGTTAAGTTTTTCTTCGTAGTTTTGGTTATTACTAAATTTTTTTACAAAAACGTTCTTAAAAATCATTTTACGCTATGTGAATGAATAAATTAATTTGTAAGATGCGAACAAAATGAATCCGATCCAAGCTCCCAAATGCATTTAGACGGCCTGTTTAAAGTACAGTTTATTTTTTTTTGGGGGGGGGGGGGGATGGATTGATGTTGTTGCGTTAAGTGTTTCTTCGTAGTTTTGGTTATTAGTATTTTTTTTTTTTTTTTTTTTTTTTTTTTTTACAAAAACGTTCTTAAAAATCATTTTCCGATATGTGAATGAATAGATTAATCTGTAAGATGCGCACAAAATCAATCCGATACAATCTCCCAAATTCATTTAGACGGCCTGTTTGAAGTACACTTTAAAATATTTTTTTTTCAAAGATTTTTAAAATTCATATTTTTGTCACACTGTGACTTTACAATATGGTGGTTCTTTTGACACATATGTGACGTGACGTACGTTATATTCAGATACATAACAGTGACGTAACAAATTTATTTTAAATTACCATTTTTTTTTTACAGCAACTAACACGTTTGGAAGATTTTTTTAAATCTTTTAAAGTTTTCTAAGAAGTCCACATCTCAGTCACAATGTGACATCACTGAGTAGTGACATTTTTGTAACAGATGTGACGTGACCACAGTGACTTACAGTGACGTCACTGTGACCATGCATGCTATGAGGAGAGTCGTTTGACATATCCGTTGGTTTTGCAACAATAAACATTAGTAACCATAAAGATTGTTCGGAATTTACCGCCTGCGGCCAGATAACAAAAACTTACGTTATAGCTTATTTTTCTAATTCATAATTAAATTGTAAAAATAAAAATGCCATATCGTCATCCGAAACACATCTCAGCACATAATTTTATAAATCTAGCATATAAGGATGTGAATGAAAAGTATATTGCATAATTCCATCTTCACTTATAAAAGACAAATTAACGGAAATAAAAGAGCAAAAAAAAAAAAAAAAAAATGAATGTAGAAGAACCTAATGCAAAGTGAACTTACGTACAATAACACACAAAAAATATGCTGTCCTTTGTTGTTAATCAATTAAAACATTTTATCATGTTAATCAATTAAGACTTTTTATTAATGTTTATTTGTTGGATTGTGTATTATATGACACCATTTTTATGAAAATAATATTCATTTAGAACTTTGCATTTTACCATTGTTTATGCTTCATATATTTCGATATTTTCTATTTGCCTAAAACAAATAAATGAAAAAAATCACAGTTATACTTTATTTCAACATTTAGTATACTTCTACATAATTTGGAAAGAACAATAACTACACAATATAATGTAAATATATTAATAAATAACTACTACACTAACCATATATTTTATCTACTCATAAATATTCATAAGTGATAACTACTACAAAAATACATCCACTATTTTTATCTGGTAAAGTTTCATCTCGCTGCATTCATAATCCATTCCTGAGTGATATCTATAAATGCATAATGCCAAACAGAGTTATTAACAGTACGCACTTCTCATAAATCTAGCATTAGAATGAAAGCTTTTGTATGTAAATGTTTTATATAATCATTCATTCCTGTTTCCTTCTTTGATCAAGCGGAAAACTGGGATTTATAATATAAAGTTTAGGATTTTATTTTGTTATGTTGAATATAGATACTTTTTTCCATGTGACGTATTATACATCACACAGTTCATTTTTGTATGGAAATTTAATGTATTTTATCTCTTAAACATTATATATTAAAATGTGTAAAGTTACAAAACATACGCACAGTTGCGTTTGA
Source organism: Maratus speciosus (assembly GCA_963932465.1). NCBI lineage: Eukaryota > Metazoa > Arthropoda > Arachnida > Araneae > Salticidae > Maratus > Maratus speciosus. Next base: position 238,557,257 of record OZ010800.1, read on the forward strand.
GTAATTAATTTCGTATAGAGATAGCTTGCACTTTATGCGCTTAAGGTTTGTATACGTTTAAAACTGAAAAACATACATGCGATCTTTTAAACAGATATACACGATAGATTAGCAAAGTTCGTTGAAATGGCTAACACCGGAATACAACATAAAAAGCAGTAGCTAATGAGCAATACACATCTCTTAGAGAGTACCAGGTACATCCAACCGAGCATACTCGCTTGCAATGTTAAATGAAAAAAAAATAATGTAGGAATAATGTTGCACTGATTTCTGCAACAAACTGGGAAAATAGGAAGAAGGGAAAAATTAAATTCGTTTCCCATTGGGGGGCATTAGAGGTGCATAATATGAATAAGTGGTCACATGCCTTTTGAACGATATGTCACATGAGGGGTGTCAGCAAAATTTAGAAAAGTGTCCCCCGGGGGGGGGCAAAGACACCAGAGGTGCGTAACATGTATAAGTGGTCACAGGACTTTCAAACGATATGTCACATGAGCGGTGTCAGCAAAATTTAGAAAAGTGCCCCCGGGGGGGGCAAAGTGGGGGGAGGAGCATTAGAAGTGCATAACATGAATAAGGGGTCACAGACCTTTTCAACGATATGTCACATGAGGGGTGTCGGCAAAATTTAGAAAAGTGACCACCAGGGGGGCAAAGGGGGGAGGGGCATTAGAGGTGCATAACTTGAATAAGTAATCACAGGCCTTTTGAACGATATGTCACATGAGGGGTGTCAGCAAAATTTAGAAAAGTGACCCCCGGGGGGGGGAGGGGCATTAGAGAGGTGCATAACATGAATAAGTGGTCACAGGCCTTTCCAACGATATGTCACATGAGGGGTGTCAGCAAAATTTAGAAAAGTGACCCCCGGGGGGGGGGCAAAGGTGGGGGAGGGGCATTAGAGGTGCATAACATGAATAAGTGGTCACAGGCCTTTTGAACGATATGTCACATGAGGGGTGTCAGCAAAATTTAGAAAAATGCCCCCGGAAGGTCAAAGTGGGGAGAACGGCATTAGAAGTGCATAACATGAATAAGGGGTCACAGACCTTTTGAACGATATGTCACATGAGGGGTGTCGGGAAAATTTAGAAAAATGCCCCCGGAGGGGCAAACTGGGTGGAGGGGCATTAGAAGTGCATAACATGAATAAGGGGTCACAGACCTTTTGAACGATATGTCACATGAGGGGTGTCAGCAAAATTTAGAAAAGTGACCCCCGGGGGGGCAAAGGGGGGAGAGGCACTAGAGGTGCATAACTTGAATAAGTGGTCATAGGCCTTTTGAACGATATGTCACATCAGGGATGTCAGCAAAATTTAGAAAAGTGCCCCCCGCAGGTGGGGCAAAGTGTAGGGAGTGACATTAGAGGTGCATAACATGAATAAGTGGTCACAGGCCTTTTGAACGATATGTCACATGAGGGGTGTCAGCAAAATTTAGAAAAGTTCCCCCCCCCAGGGGGGAGCAAAGTAGCAGCATGGATATCAGATGTGTATAACATGAATAAGTGGTCACAGGCCGTTCCAACAGTATGTTACATGACAGGGACAGGTGTTGGTAAAAGTTAGAAAAGTGCCACACTTTGGGCCTAGTATTGTGCCTCCCCCCCCTCCTTTGAAATTTTTATATATTACAAATAATATTTATCGGAAACCTCCGATGAAAATGCTGCAATTTAAAAAAAATTCTGAAAAGTAAGAGATAATGAAATCCCCCAAAGCAGATTATGCTTATAAATGAGAGGTACATCGCAGAACAACGGATTTCACTGCAAAACATTTCAAATTTTCATTTTCAAGAAAATTCACCATTCAATGTAGGAAAAATCGCAAAATTTGTCACTCATTGGCTAGAAAAAAAAATCACCAAATTCTTTAATTGTTCATTTAAAAAGTAAAGATGAAAATAAGCAATCGCCAGTCGCCACTCGGCAAGTAAATGTGAAAAACTGACGATTAAAAATATGGAAAGTACCAGCCAAACGCAAGATTTTCCAAAAGGGATTTCGTCAAAGAATTGGGGAAGAAAAAAACATGAATTTTGTCAAAAGATCGCGAAAAAACACACATTTCGTCAAAGGATTACGAAAAAAAAAATGTAAATTTCATCAAAGGATCACCAAAAAAGGGAATTATATTAAAGAATCGCAAAAAAAGCGAGAATTTTGTCAAAAAATCACAATAAAAACAGCACATTTCATCAAAGGATCGTGGAAAAACCCGAATTTCATTAAAGGATCGCAAAGAATCCGAAATTTCGTCAAAGGATTGTGGAATAAATGCAAATATGGTTAGTGGATTATGGAAAAAAAAACACAAATATCGTCAATAGATCGCAGAAAAAAAATAATTTCGTCAAAGAATCGCAAAAAAACCACACATTTCGTTAAACGATCGCTGAAAATCCAAAATTTCGTCAAAGAATGGCGAAGAAACGTAATCATCATCAATAGAGCAAAGAAACAACGCAAATATCACAATGGATCATGGCAAAAACACAAAATTCGTCAATAGATCGTCAAAAAACACAAATTTTGTTAAAGAATCGTGGGTGAAAAAAAAATGAGAATCTCGAAAAAAAAAACGAGAATTCTGCCAAAGAATTGCGAAAATGAATGCGAATTTTGTCAAAAGATCGTGAAAAAAACGCACATTTTGTCAAAGGAACGCCAAAGAAACGAAAACATTGCCAATAGATCCCGAAAAAACGCGAATTTCGTTAAAGTATCTGGAAAAAAATGCATAATTAGTACCAGGAGGGATCCCCTACCAACCCCACCCCCCTTTACATTTCAGAAAATTTGCTGCAAATTTCAGAATTTTTAAACCTATTTTTTTCAATTTTGAATCATACCTGCTACTCAGTGGATAAACATACCTAAAATATACCCATAAATTAAATATTCAGTGACATAAATGTACTTACTAGCTACTAAAGAAATTATTCTCACTCGCTAGTAACTGGCTACTAAATAAAATCAACCTACCGGCCAGTGGCTACTAAGCAAAATTCCTTATTTTCATCTTTATTAAAAAGATTGTGAAATTCATCAATGGGTCGCGAGAAAAACTCGTACGGTACAGTTCATCAGTCATGGAAAACAAATCATGAAATTCTTCAGCCTGTTGTGGAAAAACATACAAAATTCGACGAACAGTTGCTAGAAAAAATCCATGATTTTTGCTAATCAGTTGCAGGTAAAAAACTTCGTCAGTGCACCGCTAGAAGAAACAGCAAAAAAAACCCCACGATCTTCCCTAATCGGTCTCAAGAAAAAGTCTCAAAATTCACCTATGTTGTTAAAAGAAAAAATCGAGGAAATTGCAAATCGGTCGTGGCTAAAAAAAAAAAAATCGCGGAATTCGTCAGTAGATCGACGGAAGAAACTGCGAAATTCGTAGATCAGTAACGAAAAAAAAACTCGGTTTTCAACAATCGGCCTCAAGATATACTTACTGGATCAAGAGAAATATAGCAAAATTTAAAAATCAGTCACCGGTAAAAAAAAAGCGAAATTTGTCAGTAGATCAGAGAAAAAATGGAAATTCGTCGATCAGCCGTGCAAAAAAAACCCCTCGAGATTTGGCCAATCAGTTGAAAAAAGACACAGTTTACCGTCGACTGTGAAAAAATATCACAATTTTTACTGATCTGTCACGAGTAGAATGCGAAATTAGTCGATCGGTAGCAGAAAAAAATATGATCGTTCGCAAAAAAGAGAGAGAAAATTTGCCATCAGAAGTGGAGGGTATACAGAGGTAAATGTTGTATACCTTCTGGTTCTTTTTCAGTAACACTGCATACCTGCATAAACTTGTCAACTGGTCATATGAAAAAGAAAAAAAAACCCAGGAAATTTATCAGTTGGTAAAGGGTTAAAAAAAATCACACAGTTCTTTGATTGTCACGGGGGGGGGGGGAATTATTTAATTCATCCATTGATCGCATGAAAAAAAAATTGTTTTGCTTGTAAGTTGTGGGGGGAAAAATATGGAAATTTATCGACTTTTTAAAAGACGGTTTTTATCGACAGAAAAAAACGAGATCCGTTGATAAGCTTAGGTAAGGGAGAGGGGGGGGGGGTCGGCAAAATTCATAAACCGACTGCATAAACAAAAAAATAAATATTCAGTTCCGCTAGTTGCTCGCAAGAAAAAATGCAATATTTGCCAATCAGTACAAGTAAAATACCCCAAAATTTGTCAATTGGTTACAACAAAAAATTGAAAATTTCTTCATTCAGTCATCAGGAAAAAAAAAAAAAAAATCTGAGAAATTCACTAGTAATCATTAGGAAAAAAAAAGAGAAATTCCTCAGTGTGTTGCTTTAAAATATTGTGAAATTTGTCAATCTGCTATGGAAAAAATAATGAAATATAGCGGACAATCAATCGTAAGATTCTTCATTCGGTTGCAGAAAAAAATGGAATGCAGAAAATTAGCGAAAAATCGCTAAATTAATCACATTAAGTGACAATTGAATATTATCGTTAAATAATAATTATTGAACATCAATGTAAACAAAAAAGAATGCATAATTATATAAATTGGAAAAAATCACAAAATTCAAACCGTCACAGGAAAACATCACAAAATTCTACTGATAATAATAAAAAAAAATCCAAAATAAACCAATTCAAAATATTTTTTGAGAACAAGGTACATGAAAGCCCTTTGTGTAAAAATTCCCACCCAGCAGCCCTTTCTTCCTAGAAGTTGACTGTAAAAAAAAAGGCCACAGAGTGGTATTTTTTTTAAAAAGGGCACACTTGTACTCTGTAAAAGAAAAAATAATAATAATACTTTGAACTGGCTTGTTCAGCCGTCCCTTTTTCTCTAAAGACTTTTGCAATATTTTCCCGTGATCAAATGAAGAATTTTGCTATTTTTTAAAAACGTAAATTTCACCATTAGGTCATGGAGAGGCACAGTAAATTTGTCAATCGGTCATGTGAACCAAAAAACGAGAAATTCACCAGTCAGTTACAATGAAAAAATCACATTGTTCTTCAGTTGTAGCAGGGAAAAAAATTGCTTAATTCACCCAGCGATCACATGAAAAAAAAAAAGTAAGAAAAAGAAAAAGCTCACAAGTTTACCAATCGGGTGCAAGAAAAAATGCAACATTTAAATGCAAATTGGTAGAAATACAATATTGCAAAATTCATCAGTTGGTTGCGGGAAAAAATTGCAAAAATTCTCATTCAGTCATCTGAAAAAAATATTGCTTTAAATTTGTCTGTAACTGTTTTTTCGTGAAAAAATTACTTTATTTAAAATAATTATACACATGTAAAATTATTTTTGGTACTTTTTGGTTAGCCGGGCACCAGTGTTATACATATATATTGTAATATATAACGCTAGCGCCCGGCTAACCGAAAAGTGCCTTATTTTTTCTATATTTCATATTCTACATAATAAATTAATCTACAATATATAAAAATTCTTTTAATTATTTGGTACTTTTCGGTTAGCTGGGTGCCAGTGTTATATATACATATATGTGTGTATATATATATGCAATATATGTATGTATATATAACACTGGCAAACGGCTAACCGAAAAGTACCAATTATTTTTATGTCGAATACTGCAACCAAAGACACTGAGCCCTGTTAAATGATTTGCAAGAGACATTACACCTTCTGTGCATTATTAATCAAGCAGCTATGTTCCTAAAAAGATTATAGCTGCTCAATTTATAAAGGAAACTAAATTAGGTACTTACTAGTAAAATTCGTATTCCAATACATGGATCTATTAACTTGGGTCCTTTAAAGGACCCTTCACAAAATTTTATCACCTCAAAACAAGGAACCTTCACAAAACTTTTCACCTGCAAACAGGATCCTTCACAAAACTTTCCCACCTCCAAACTGAACTTTTTACAAGTTTAATTATTTAGGAGTAAAATCAGTCTTTCACTTTTAAACATAATGGAAATATATTTTTCGCTATTATTTAAAAAAATAGTGAAATTTATCATTAGTTGTTCACGAAAATTTCTTATAAAAAGTTTTCCCCATACCACAGCATTTCTAAATTAATGTGGCGATATTTTTTACCGAACATGATTCTTGTCGGATGCATGGTGAATACAAAGTGCCGAATATCAATACTATAATATTAAAAAGAAGTGTAATACAGCCCTTTTACGCTATATATATATATCAACTTAAAAATTAATTAAAATTTGACTACTATACTGATGAAAAACTCCCTGCAAAAAGAAAAAAATACAATAACAACACGACAACGTGACGATTAGTCCCGCTAATTTTCCGAATGGCGTTAAAACTTAAACACAACACACGGTCTGAGAGTTGAGTTGGGTACTTCCTTCTCATTCTCCCGTGACATGGATTCAGAAATACAGCTCGTGATCAAAATCAAATGTTCCAACGAAAATTTGAAATAAATAGATTAATACGAATTATACATTTTTCATTTGTTTTTGAAGAAGTAATTTTTATAAAAACTGGAAGTCACGCCTGATAGAGGATAAGAGCAAATTATGCATGCAATAACCCCACCTATATTTTTCAGCTTTAATCGTGTAAGCCACCAAAATGAGGAGAGGGGGCATGGGAGGGTCCCTTCCCCTCCATTGATTTTGAAATTTAAGTGACTACAGTGAAACCTCCCTGTGTGACCACCTCCATTAACCGACCACCTCTCAGAACGACCATTTTTTCATGGAACGAAATTTATTCCTATAGGCTCAATACTAATTTTACCTCCATTCAGAGACCATCCCAGTCCCACACAGCACACACGTAGATATTTCGTTTATTTAGAGCGGTTTACATCTAGAATACATACATGTACATCAAAATGATGTTCATTCAAAACCGTAAGATGGATGGTTGAACATATTATATTCACATAACATTCATAGCCCAACAATCTATGGACCAACATAATATGGAGGTGGACTTAACGTTCATTCTAAAATATAAACTGGATTGTCAAAGAAACTACGTCAACAGGACGTTCATATACCAACACTTTATGGAGGTAGACACAGCGCCCTCTATAAAGAGCGCTAAATGAGTCAAATATCTTACTTCCGATACCCTTTTTAGTGTGGCAACATGAGCTTTCTGTTGTTTTGTAAACACACCAGACGCGACGCCATTATGTTATGCAGATGTTTATGCATTTTTTGTCTGGTTTAATTTAGACTATCAAAGTTCAACTTGGTTTTTAATTTTATAAATTTTTAGTTGTATCAAACAGTTAGTATTTACAACAACCACTGAATCTAATAATAGAAGTAATGTTTACTTTACTTTAGGTTGTGCATGGTGTTGTTTGAGATTTGGATTAAATATCGAGCAGGATTATATATAAGTAAGTCCTTTGATTTCTTTTTTTTTCAGGTTTTTATTTGCTATTCTATTTTGGTGCTTTTTGTAGCATTTACGATTTTTAACCTTATCTTTAAAAAACTACAAAGAAATTAGCCATATAAATTTTTGATTAACTCCTCAAATTTTAGAATCTTCTCTATCCCTATCATATAATTGACTGATCATAGTAATCTCTATACTTGACTTACATGGTTACTCATCGGTTTTACACTTAAAATGTTTTGATTTTTCAGTGAATCTTAATTTTGTATATAAAACTTTACAAAGTTTGGATTTTATTTAATTTCTTATACTCCTTCTCCCATACCCCTGAAACTTTATCTCATGTGAACAATATAAAATTGTATAATTATAGTGCAAACACTTTTTGGGGTCAACAGTCTGTTTTGGCAGAAAAAAAAAAGAAGAAGAGAATGTTTATAATCAATAAAAACTTTCAGATGGTGAATTTGTCTTGAATAAAAGAAAATAATGCTAACAAATTAGATCCAATGAAAACAAGGATAAATTAACAGTTTGCCTAATAATAATAAATAATTTTTTAACATTGAAAATAACTTATCACTTAATTATGTTGTTAAACTATGTTATTAAAAATTTATTGTTTCATACAAAAGGTTTCTTAATCTCAAAAGATTATTTTCATATATTTAATTTTATCTATTCAATGTATTTTAAGTTAAATCTGCATATCTTGTTAGCGATGGAATGTTTATTTACATTTATTGAAAAAGTATTGATACCGAAATAATAGGGGTTCTCCATTTGAAATACATATTTACAAAATTTTATTTAAATTGATATTTATGTGCATTTCTTTTACAAGTACGAGGTGGAACCCGTCGAATTTCGACGAAAGAAAATGTTTACAAAGGAAGTGTTGCATCAAATTAACAAGAGTGTTACATCGACAAAAAATAATTAGAATAAAAAATCCATCTTACACTTGTTAATTTAACTCTCCAAAGACATATTTTAACCTAAGATTAACAAAATACTTTTTTCATAAACTTCAACTGTTAAAATTATTGAAAAATTAAAATTTATTCATATACGACATCAGTAACATATAATCAAGATAAGTAATTTTGATTAAGTTATTAATTGATGCTTGGTTACGGAATGAAAAAGTCCTTCCGGCCAGTGCCGGGAGGAAGAGGTAGCTTTCATAATCCTTATTTAAAAAAAGCCAACTTATATCATGCAAACACACGAAGCTCAATTTAGTGGAAACCGAATATAGGAGATTCAATACTAATTTTTATCAATATAATGAATGAGAATTTCGCGAAATTAGTCAGCTTTATCCAAGCTGCTTTTCTTTAAAGTAACTTATATTTGGCTGCCAAATTCGGCAATTTCTTAAAGTGCCTGTCATTTTAAGACAACATGGTGGATGATGCTAAGCAGTGAACTTGGTCGAGACCTTAGTAATTGCTGTGCACATGCTCACTCACATCGGAATCGGTTAATATATAGGAGTGCTGTCGCATGCAAAAAATCAGATTTTTCAAAATGTCACCCACAATCGAAATTGAAACTGCTATATCTGAGCCATTTTTTAAGGTAAAGACAAACAAAAACTGCTCCTGAATCCTTATATCAAAATCAAATACTTAAGAAAGAAACCTTTTTCAATTTCTAATTTTTTTTCACCTCACTTTAAATATATATATATTTTTTAATTTAATGGCCGCCATTTTGAAACAAGATGGCTGATGAATCTGGCCAGCGAACTTGGTCGAGGTGTTGATGTATACTATCCACAGGCCTTCTTACATCGAAATAGGCGAATACGTGTGTTATCGCGTAACAAATACAAGACCGTTTCAAAATGTTAGCCATGCTAGAAATTCAAAGTGCTATAAATCAACCATTTTTTAAGATATCAACAAAAGAACAAATTTTCAGAAACAAAAACTGCTCCGGAATCTTTGTATCAAGGCCAAACACATAAAAAAAATCTTTTTCATTTTCCAATTTTTTAATACCTCATTTTGAATTTTAAATTTAATTTTTTTAAAATGGCAACCCTTTTGAAACAAGATGGCGAATGAAGCTGGCCAACGAACTCGGTCGAGACATTGGTATGTACTATGTACAGACCAAGTTACATCCAAATAGGTTCATAAATACGCCTGTTATCGCGTGACAAAAAAAAGGGCGTTTTAAAATATCAGCCACAAGAGAAATTCAAAATGCTATTACTCAGCCATTTTTTTTTTTAGATATAGACGAAAGAAAAACTGTTCCGGAATCTTTGTATTAAGGTCAAACACATACAAAAAAATCTTTTTTATTTTCCAATTTTTTGGTATCTCATTTAAATTTTTTTATTTTTTAATTTTTTAAATGGCCGCCATTTTGAAACAAGATGGCGGATGAAGCTGGCCAACGAACTCGGTCGAGATATTTGTATGTACTATGTACACACCAAGGTACATCAAAGTCGGTTCATAAATACGCCTGTTATTACGTGAGAAAAATCAGGACGTTTCAAAATGTCAGCCACGCTAGAAATTCAAAATGCTATAACTCAGCCATTTCTTAAGATATAGACGAAACAAAAACTGCTCCCGAATCTTTTTATCAAGGTCAAACACATAAGAAGAAAATATTTTTTCAATTTTCAATTTTTGGTACCAAATTTCAAATTTAAATTTTTCTTAAAAGTTTAAATGGCCGCCATTTTTAAACAAGATGGCGGATGAAGCTGGCCAACGAACCCGGTCGAGACAATGGTATGTACTATGTATAAACGAAGTTACATCCAAATCGGTTCATAAATACGCCTTTTATCGCGTGACAAATTTCAGGACGTTTCAAAATGTCAGCCACGCTAGAAATTCAAAATGCTATAACTCAACCATTTTTTAAGATATAGACGAAACAAAAACTGCTCCGGAATCTTTGTATAAAGGTCAAATACACAAGAAAAAAATATTTTTCCATTTTCAATTTTTTGGTACCACATTTCAAATTTTAAATTTTAAAAAAAATTTTAAATGGCCGCCATTTTGAAACAAAATGGCGGATGAAGCTGGCCAACGAACTCGGTCGAGAGATTGGTATGTACTATGTACACACCGAATTACATCCAAATCGGTTCATAAATACGCCTTTTATCGCGTGACAAATTTCAGGACGTTTCAAAATACTAGCCACGCTAGAAATTCAAAATGCTTTAACTCAGCCATTTTTTAAGATATAGACGAAACAAAAACTGCTCCGGAATCTTTGTATAAAGGTCAAATACATAATAAAAAAATATTTTTCCATTTTTAATTTTTTGGTACCACATTTCAAGTTTTAAATTTTTTTAAAAATTTTAAATGGCCGCCATTTTGAAACAAAACGGCGGATGAAGCTGGCCAACGAACTCGGTCGAGACATTGGTATGTACTATGTACACACCGAATTACATCGAAATCGGTTCATAATTACGGGAGTTACAGTGTGACATAGGTCAGATATATATATATATATATATATATATATATATATATATACAGGGTGATTCAGCTCGTCGGTGACAAACTTTAAGGATCGATAGAGCACACCTAGACGAACATTTTTGAATAGGGAATGTAGGGTCCCTGACGCGATGGTAAGGCGCTAGGCGCTTTCGAAAATTTGGGTGCCGAAATTCGAAACGTCATAAAAACTAGGGAAATGGTTAGATTTTGTTGCTTGTTGCGTCGAAATGATTCTGTTTGTTTAGACTTTCTTCAGTACCAATTTGATAAGCGTATCTCTTAAAACATGGATAGGGGGCGCTGCAGACTTTGGAGAGCTAGACAACAACTTTAAGCCCGTTATTTTGATAATTTAACACATGCTCGCCAAAGTTTATACTCTAACTTAAAGTTTGAACCCAAAAGTAGAGCCCTGCAAAAAGCGTAAGAGCCGGAATAAAATGTCAAAGTACAGGGTGGTCGAAACTCGAAGGCTCCTAGGAGATAAACAAACAGATTTCTTGACTTATGGCATGCATTTTCATGATTCTGTTTGCTGGGGCTCTCTGAAACTCAGTTGAACGGTACAAAAAGAAACATCGATAGGGGGCGCTTTGGGCAAAAAACATAATTCGTTGACATTTCGGACGCTAACTGGAAACGGGGCGCTACGATCAGTTAGAAACAAAACAAGAGAGTAATTTACTTATCATAAGAAGCTATTAAAACTGCAGTTTTTTTTTTTTTTTTTAACAAACATAGCTGGTTTCAATCATGCACAATGCGCGCAATAAAATTTACATAAGGTGCTTTTTGCTGATTTATGCAAAAGATATCGTACCATATCGATATGCAAAAGATACGTAATGCGTAGACGACAACGCGAGATGACGTAGTTGTATGCGCAGACACGTCTTTTGAACGTGCGGTACCTACTTAAGCTTCGGGTTACTTGTCTGCAGATCGGTAGTAGGATGGAACGGTACACAAACTCTGAATTGGCTGACATGCATTTGGCGTATGGCGCTGCTGGTTGTAATGGACGAGCCGCTCAGCGGTTGTACGCCGAGCGTTACCCCAACAGGCAAATCCCCTGCCATGCCTTCTTCGCTCGAGTACACCAGAGGTTGTCCACAACGGGATCTTTCGACGGAGGCAGGCCTGAACGGGAGCGATCAGTGAGCACCCCCGACAACGAAGAGGCTGTGCTTAACCTGGTTGAGGACAACCCAGGTCTTAGCACGAGAGATATCGCCAGACATGTTGGCATTTCGCAAGCAACTGCGTGGCGCATCTTACGTTCCCGGAATCTGCACCCCTACCACATCCAGCGGGTGCAGTTGCTCAGAGAGCAGGATTTTGGCCCTCGAGTGGAATTCTCAAGATGGTACTTGGCGATGAGATCCAGGGATCCCCGTTTTGTAAACAGCATTTTGTTTACGGACGAGTCCACCTTCAGCCGGGAGGGAATGTGGAACGCCCACAACAGTCATGTGTGGTGCGATGAAAATCCACATGAAACCAGAAGCCGAGCAGCCCAGGAGCGTTTCTCAGTAAATGTGTGGGCCGGCATTCTGGGGGATTGCCTCATTGGCCCTTATTTGTTACCTGAACGGCTGACAGGTGGAAATTACCTGATTTTCCTGGATCAAGTGCTGCCGCAGCTTCTGGATGAGGCGCACGTACCCGAAGGTTCGCGTCGCCAGATGTGGTTCCAGCACGATGGAGCTCCGGCCCATTACACGAACGACGTGCGTCTCCATCTAAACGCAAGGTATGGCCAGCGGTGGATCGGGCGTGGGGGTCCAGTTCACTGGCCTGCCCGATCACCAGACCTCACCTGCTTGGATTTCTTCCTTTGGGGTTACCTGAAGGCCGAGGTATACCATACACCTGTCAGCAGTGCTGAAGAACTTGCATTGTGGCAGCTGCAGGGCAGATCAGAGATACTCCTGGCATTGTTGGAAACACACACTCCTCAATGCGACGGAGGTGCGAAGCCTGCATCATGGCCCAAGGTCGAAATTTCGAGCATCTTCTGTAGTGTTATTTTTTGTAAATAAATTTCCAGTATCATTGATGTTTTTGGTCTAAATTTATTCAGAAGTGTTGAGCAGAGGTAGAAAATGTGTTTTCATTATTACTAACTGATCGTACCGCCCCGTTTCCAGTTAGCGTCCGAAATGTCAACGAATTATGTTTTTTGCCCAAAGCGCCCCCTATCGATGTTTCTTTTTGTACCGTTCAACTGAGTTTCAGAGAGCCCCAGCAAACAGAATCATGAAAATGCATGCCATAAGTCAAGAAATCTGTTTGTTTATCTCTTAGGAGCCTTCGAGTTTCGACCACCCTGTACTTTGACATTTTATTCCGGCTCTTACGCTTTTTGCAGGGCTCTACTTTTGGGTTCAAACTTTAAGTTAGAGTATGAACTTTGGCGAGCATGTGTTAAATTATCAAAATAACGGGCTTAAAGTTGTTGTCTAGCTCTCCAAAGTCTGCAGCGCCCCCTATCCATGTTTTAAGAGATACGCTTATCAAATTGGTACTGAAGAAAGTCTAAACAAACAGAATCATTTCGACGCAACAAGCAACAAAATCTAACCATTTCCCTAGTTTTTATGACGTTTCGAATTTCGGCACCCAAATTTTCGAAAGCGCCTAGCGCCTTACCATCGCGTCAGGGACCCTACATTCCCTATTCAAAAATGTTCGTCTAGGTGTGCTCTATCGATCCTTAAAGTTTGTCACCGACGAGCTGAATCACCCTGTATATATCAATTTTGAACGGAGGGTTTCGGGGTCTGGGGGTCATAATCGATGAAAATATACCAAAATTTTTTGAAATCGTTTTCCTCCGAACGGCTGCAATAGGTAGCTTTTTTGTAAAGAAAGCTACCTAAAATCCGCATAAAGGATTTCACCTTGACATAATCATAGAATTTTCTACCTTTACTTCTAAACCGAATCCAGTCATTTTCCACGTTTCACATCCATATTAACCATTTAAAAACATTTTAACGCGCAATAGGTTATTAATAAATATTTTTTCAAGCTTGAAGTCACGTTTGTCAACTATTACAACTTTCCATGTTAAAATTCCCACTTGTGATTTGAGGTCTTAGTATAATATCTGTACCTGCGCGTAAAAATTCCAGAAATTTATAACTTTTAGACGTATTCAAGGGGAAATATCTCGTTTTATCAAATAAAATTATCGTTTACTTTTAAATATGACGTCATTTTCAGTCGCTGAAATATTTTGCCTATTGTCTCAAACTCAATATCAGCAAAATGAAAAAATAGTGAAATATAAGAGCTTCATCAGGGAAATTGTGTTTTTTTTAAAGCATAACGTCATTTTCTGTTCAAATTTTTAAAAATGATATTTTTAATTGCAATGAGAAAATGGCATCAATAAGAATATAATCAATAAAAATAACTAATCCACTTTTAATAGAAATGAAGTACTTCAGTTGCCACGATTAGAAAATTGGTATTAAAAACTATTAAAAAATTAATATCTCAGAAATAAATTGAGATACAGCTTTCAAACAAATTGCATTTAAAAGTGCATTTTTTTCTGCATACGACGGTGTAAACATTTAAAATGTGGGATGTTTAGAAGTTTAAAAGTTTGCAGTAGCGAAAATTGCAAAAGCGAAATTTCATTTAAAATTTCAAAGTGTTGCCATTCGCAGAATGACGTATGCGTTACGCACAGATATGTTTGTCCTTTATAATATAGATAGCTACTATAGATTTTTCTTATAGCATAGGTCCTCAGTTTAAATGTAATTATCTATTAAATTAAAAAAATTACCTTTTTTTTTTTTTTTTTTTTTTTTTTTTTCAAAAAGCATTCTTACTATTTTTTAAAATGAGATTCATTATCAAAACATGAAATGCTTTCTGTGGAAGATTCTTTGATTTGAGTCTATATGTTTGAGTATATAGTAAAATTTTTGACGAATCAATGAATTCAATAAATTCAGTGGTCAAAATAGTATATTAAAAGTAACAAGAAACTATAGTAGGCCCTAGTTTTGACATTGTTTGTTGTGTAATATGCTAATTTCTTGGAACACATAATTTAGCGAGTAATATAATCTAAAAAAATAAACTAGTTTGTACGGGGCATCAATGTTATTTTTGACGTTACGTCCAGAAACAGTATCTCAATCAATACGCAGTATACCAGTGGAGATGTGCGTCTGGTGGATCAGCTGGTGCCGGGATAGATCTTCAAATTTGAATGCTCTCAGAAAATCACAGGTGTGTAGTTTTAATATAAAATAAGTAACTACCATTAGTGATCTTCTGCAAGCAACTGGAATTTGTCTGGTGTCCTTTGACGGTATGCTCTTTTGAAAGGATTATGGATTCAGCATCGAAGATTTCAAAAAAGAAGATCTAAAAAAAATTTGTGAGTATGTGGGACTCCCATTGCTTTCAAAAGAGGAGATAATAAAGTAAGTTTATTAAAGTAACCTCAATAATAATATTGGCGCTCCCTCCGAACTAATTTTTTTTAATCACATTACTCGCTAAATTATATTTTCCAAAAATAGTATGTTACGCTACAAACTATGAGTACACAATAAGAAAAGTAAGTACAAGAATTATTTAGCTGAAAATATTTTTAAATGCCCATGTAATAATAAAGTAAAATTGTAAATATAATGTGAAATAAACATTTATATATTTCAGTCTGGGGCATAAATAAAATCTGCCGCTAAGTAAAAATAATAGTGTGGGACAACCCTATGTATACTCCCACCTTGTTAGTTACCAGAGTAATTACACTATTTGGTTTGATTTTAAAAGTTAAAAAAAAGGGGGGGGGGGAGGAGATATGATATTTTTATATAATAAAAGTTTTTGCTTTTGAAAGTAAAATAATAAAAAAAATACATTTTTAAAAAATAAAGCGTTTTTGTTGTTTTAAGATAATAAAAAGTTTTATTTTTTTCCCTGATATTTTTTTATGTTAATTATATTTATTTTCATCAAAGCAGTTACATGATACAGTTGGTATGACTTAAAATACAGTTATTACAGTTTAGCTAATATTGCTAATAATTTTTTTTTTTTTACCAATATTTTTGATGCTTTAAAATATTTTTTAAAATCGTAAACTTTTCTTGTAATTAAAAAAAATAAGATGCAGAAGATCCTGGGTATCCGCATACTGTTCCATATTACATATATATATGTACACATTACATAGATATGATGTATATATATGTACATATTACATAGATGTATGTAGTATATACACTATGACGCAAAAGTTTAGACAATGACGTCATTCAGCTTTAAAATGTAGAATTATGACGTCAGAATTACAAAATCCTGTAAATATATTCAAAAACTGATTTAAAATGCTATGTACAAAAGACAGTCGTTTTATTTGCCATAATACTAATTTTTTTCATAAAAATTCAAATGTTCTTGTCGCAAAAGTTTAGACACTATTCTAAATTTCTTTGAATATTCGCTGGCATATGCAAATTTAGAATCGATGATGTCACAAATTTGGAGTACTTAAGTTCTGCAAACGATTGCGCTTCATAGTCGACATGCCGAGAGCTAAAGAAATTCAAGTGAATGAGGTTTCAAGGATTTGGCAGTTGAAAGGTGAAGGGAAGAGCGTTTCTGAAATTTCTGCTATTATTAATAGGTCAAAAAAATCTATTTATCGAGTTTTATCGAGTGGTTCCGAATATAAAGCAAAATGTCGGTCTGGGAGGCCACGTGTGACAAATGTACGAGAGGATCGCCTGATACAAAGACTAGCGAGTACTCAACAAATGAGCGTACGTGGAGTTCAAAGCTCATCGGGACTCTCTGTATCAAAGGATACGATTCGTAGACGAATTTTGGAAAAAGGAACAATCGTTTATAGCAAAATGCAGAAGAAACCAGCTCTGAAACCACATCATAAGTTACAAAGACTTATGTGGGCTCGAAAGCATATGTCATATGGAGAGAAATGGCAGTCAGTCATATTTAGCGATGAAAAAAAGTGGAATCTGGATGGTCCAGATGGTTGTTTATCGTATTGGCATGACTTGCGGAAGGAACCTCGACGTTTGTTTTAGTCGCAGACAAGGAGGGGGCTCGGTGATGGTTTGGGCAGCCTTTTGCTATAATGGACAAGTATCTCTGACCTTCACCAGTGGTCGTCAAACTTCACAGCATTATACACAGACATTAGAAGAAAACCTACTGCCATTTGCTGAGCTTCTAGGGGGTCCTCAGTGGGAATTTCAGCAAGACAATGCTTCAATTCACACTGCAAAACATTCAAAATCTTGGTTTAATTCCCATAATATAAGAGTTCTCGACTGGCCAGCATGTAGCCCAGATCTTAACCCTATAGGAAACCTTTGGAGCATCATGTGTCGCAAAGTTTATAGCAACACTAGACAATACTCTTCTTAAAAGGAACTTAAGACATCTATTGAGAATGCATGGTACGATATCAATCCACAAACTATGCAAGATTTAGTTTCTTCCATGCAATCTCGTGTATATGACGTAATACATAAGCATGGATGCGCAACCAAGTTTTTAAAATTGTTTATTTCTATTTTATTTAATTTGTGTCTAAACTTTTGAGACAGCAGTTTATTTTTGTTACCATTTAATTTATTGCAATATGCACAATTCCACTTTTCTTTGTTATAAATATTGTTTATATGTACAGCACATTAATTTCAAGCAGTGATTTGAAAATTGAATAAATATTTTTCAAAGTATGTAAGAATTTCTTCATTGTCTAAACTTTTGCGTCATAGTGTATACATTCATATTACATAGATATGTGTAGTATATATACGTACATATTACATAGATATGATGTATATATACATACATATTATGTCTAGGATATGATCTATATGGACATAGACATCCGTTTTACATAGATTTATGTCAGATCTGGATGTCCAACAAACGCTATACGGATGTATTCGGAGAGACATCTGATGGTAATATCTACGTAGATACTATGTAATATGGAATTCCTTGGATGAATTATGGACATGGTATATGGATGTACTTTACGTTATATGGATGTCATATTTCCCAATTTGTGCTGTGTGGGGTTGAACTCCCTCCGTGAGTGACCAATTTGTTTGAAGAAAATGAAACAAATTCCGTTTTCTCCTGGTCGCTTGAAGGTTTTATTAGAAAAATAATTCCGGAGAGCGCATTATTCATCAAACTTCTAAACTAAATTTAGATTTTTTTTTTATTATTATTCCGGTTTTAAACCCCTTTATGCCTTTTTTAGGCAATGAATTTAATTCTGATGGCAAATTAAGAATGACGGTCAATAAACTCCCTTGCCCTATTATGTCAGGAAACTCTCAAAGAAATAGATAATAATAGATACAAATTAATGAAATCTTCATTATTTATTGCTCCCCCCACCCAAAAAAAAGCATTTATTTACTGAACTTCGAAAGGACTTGGAAATATAAGTTATAAAAGATAAAACCGTATTCATTTTTTAAACTTTGTAGTAATTAACGTACATAATTAACTTATGTTTTGATACTTAAATTTTTATATTTTTTCTTAATGTGCAAGATAAATGTTAGTAACATGGTTATCTTTTTTCAACAATTAAAATCTAGATTTAAACATAACCTCCATTAAGAGACCACCTCTCGGAGTGACCAATTTTTATTGGAACGGAACGTGGTCGCTTTAAGGAGGTTTTACTATAATTAACTTTTGTTTTGATACTTAAATTTTTATATTTTTTCTTAATGTGAAAAATAAATTTTAGTGACATTAATCGTTACCTTTTTTCAACAATTAAAGTCTAGATTTAAACATAACCTCCATTAAGAGACCACCTCTCAGAGCGACCAATTTTTATTGGAACGGAACGTGATCGCTTTAGGGAGGTTTTACTGTACATATTTTGTTATGTTTTCAAAAACAATATAACATTTATTATTTTCGAGTAACTAAATTAAAAGGGCCTCTTTTATGTTCAAAATTCTTAGTTCCTCTTTTTTAAGAGTTGTTGGTGTGTTTTATGACGGTCAATTATCTACACTTGGGATATGGGTCCAAAAGGGAGGGGAGGGGGTGCTATGGCGTCTTTCTAAGAGAAAGCAAGGAAATCCAAGGTTCGAAGAAAACCACGGAAAGCTCCGAACGATTAGGCTGACGGCCGTGACTGGAATCGAAACCAGCACCTCTCGTCTACGAGCTTTGAGAGCAGAACCTCTCGGCCACTGGTGGGGCGGTTTTAAAGAGGAACTATGAATGTCGCGCTTGGACGAAAGAGCGGCATGTTGGGAGGGGTGAGTGCCATTGTCCCTTCTGTATTTGAAATTTAATTAACTAAAATTTCTTTTTTTTTTTGACAGATTTAGAAAAACACAGTAAAATTTATTCTTTTCGAAAAACTTAAAATGAAAAACTAAATAAGACATTTTCAGAAAGGGGGTGGGGAAACTGGGGCCCCATAGCCCATCGTTAGATACTAAAATTTAACTAAAATATATTTTTGTGCGTGTTTGAATACAATTTTAAATATTAATGAAAGGGGTTTTGAAATAATTTGGAGATTTTTTTTAGGGGACAATTTTTGTTGATTGGAATTTTTGTATGCGTTAGAGTTTGAGGGAATATTTTTACTAGTGGTAATTTAAGAGAAATTTATGAAAAATTTTAGGATAAAAAGGAGATTTTGAAATAACTTCGTGATTATTATTTTCTTTATAGAGGGTGAATTTCTGAGATTGAAATTTTTGAGCGTGTTAGAGTTGTGGTGAATTATTGTTCCTGGTTATAATTTTAGAAAAAAATGTGACAAATTTAAGGTCAAAAAGGGCTTCGAAATAACTTTGTGATTTGTTTTTCTTTTTAGGGGGAATTTTCTGAGATTAAAATTTTTGAGCGTGTTAGAGGTAATGTTACTTGTAATAATTTCAGAAGTTAAAAAATTTTTATTGTACCGATGGAAGACGTTAGATTTCCGTGTATTATCTAAAATATTAATTTAGAAATTTATTAAAATTATTAATGAGGAAACACAGGCATATCAAAATCTTAGATACCATAATGTGCAATAATAAAACTTTATAAAACTTTCAAGTAAAACCTTCATATTACCTGCATGAGAAACAGTTTTCATTTTCCCTGAAAATATCTCAAGCGATTTCACGAAATTTTTTTAAGTCATTGAAGATAATTTGGAGGTGATAACTTACAGAAATAAACCTGTATGAAATCTTTTAAAAAGCGGTATACTTCTCTTAAGAAAACCTTTAGTTTTCATTTTCCTTAAAGATACCCGCTGAAACCTTCAAAATGGCTGCAACATCTCAAATATTTTAAAGGTTTTTCTCTGATTATTTTACCTGGGCATATTTAAATGTAACAACATACTAAAATTCCGTTATCCAAATTCCGCATTTAAAATTCATTCAATTTATCTGTCGTTTAAGCAGTCGTTTTATAAAACAATTTTATAAATTTATTTCATCATGAGTTTATTTAAACGAGTTGGAACCCGTTGAAATTCGACGAATTAAAATGTGTAGAATGGAACTCTTCGATCGAATTTATAATAAACGTACAAAAATAATTACAATAAAAAATACATCTCGCATTGTTTGTCTAACTCTTAAAACAAATAATGTTTTTAGCTTAAAATTACCAAAATATTATTTCCACAAACTTCAACTGTTTAAATTATTGAAAAAATAAACTGCATTAGATTACTTCATCAAGATGAATAATTATGTTGAATTTATCGATTAAGGCTGCTATGTTTGTTTTTACGGGATAAAAAATCAGTAAAAAGGATTTCGCTTTGTCACATCATAAAATTTCCACGCATAAAATCTAAACTGTACGTTATATTTACATTCTCAAAATTTACATACGCACCACACAAATTCACAATTTAAAAGTAATTTAACGCGCAATACATTATTAATAAAAGGATTTCCAAACTTAAAGTCACGTTTGTCCGATACCACGTTTCATATTAACATTCGCACAAACTTTAATTTCTAATCTCAGTCAGTACCGCGAAAATTTACCATTCAGAAATTTGCCTTTAGTTGCCATAGTATTGACCATTTAGTATTGATCAAATATTTAGTTTAATCAACGAAAATGATCGTCTTGCTTTAAATATGACATAATCATTTTGCCTAGCCTCTCAAACTCAGTATCAGCGTAATGTAAAAATATTGAAATATCTTCTTCAATCTTTTGATTTATGAAGAAGAATGCGTGTTTTTTTTTAATGGCTGACGTCATTTTCTGTTCAAAAATTAGAAAGAAAGTTACTTTTATTTTTAATGGGAAAATGGTATAAATAAGGATATAATCAATAAAAATAAATAAACCATGACTATTTTCCCTTTACTTTTAATAGAAATGAAGTACTTTAATTGCCACAATTACAAAATTGGTACTAAAAACTATAAAAAATTAATATCTCAAAAATAAATTGAGATAGAGCTTTCAAACAAATTGCATTTAAAAGTAATTTTTTCCCTATACGACAGTGTAAAAATTAAAACTGTGCGATGTTTAGAAGTTTAAAAATTTGCAGTAGCGAAAATTGCAAAACCGAAATTTCATTTCAAATTTCAAAGTGTTGCCATTCGCAGAATGAGGTATGCGTTACGCACCGATATGTTTGTCCTTTATAATATAGATACGTCAGATTCTTCTGTGTTGCCGTAAAAGATGATTTTAAATGTTACATACACACCTATTCAGGAATAAATTTATTGTATGTTTCTGTAACAACATGATAAAATGGCATTATCCTCAGCGTGCTACGAATACTGCACTTAAAATACCATATTCGTTTTATCAGTTGTTTAATAAGCCGTGTCTTAAATTCATTTTGTTAGTATTACATATATATATACAGGGCAGATAAAAAAAGATCTATCAATATTAAATTTATTTTCTAAATTTCATTACAGCATAATGCATTTTCAACACAATTTTAATGAAACTCAGTGATTAGTTTTTGATAAAAACTCGTGTTTATAGTATTAGTAATTCTAAACGACTTTTAAAATTAAAACTTGAAAATAAAATTATTTTTAATTGATTTCAGCAGGAATCCACTTTATTAAGTAGAAACTTATGTATGGAAAGTGCAACAGTTATAGACGTATAAAACATAAACTAAACAAAACTAATAATTATGGGTATCTATTATAGTTTTAGTTGTTAGGAAATTTAGGTAACATCTAAAAAAAATGGCCTTTTGTTTACAAGTTACAGTTACAATTACAGTTTATAATTAAAGGTATGTTTGAATTAGGGTAATTCCGGGATTTATGCTGCATATTTTTTTTGAATTTGTGTATAAAGTCCCATGGTGGACATAAAATAAAGAAAAATCATGCTGTGCTATTTAATGATAAATATACAACGCATGTACTGTGACAAAAAATTTCAAAACAATTTATTAATATTTTTTAACAATTTTTTCTAAAACATTGCATTGCGGCGCGTCACCCGTATGTTCAGGCTGTGACGCCGCACTTGTACGGTAGTTATGCCGCACTTGTAATAAGAACAGAATGAAATTATAAATAAAAAATAAAAAAAATGTTCATATATGGACTATAATTAACGATGTAATAACAAAATGAAACTAAAGGAGTACAATGAAACGTATTAGTAGATTCAAATTAATAATTGTTGCCTAATTTCACTATTAAAATTATCGACTTATTTTTTTTACATTAAATTTTAATTGTTATTTTAGCAACAACGTAACATCAATGTATTAGAAATGGGGGGAAAAGTAAAATTGTGTTTAAATAATTTATTTGTTAACCCTTTCGTGACCGGTGGCTTTTACAAAAATTTTATTCGGTTGATACCACTTTTTTAAAAGAAGTTACCTTTACTTAAATAATCATGAAAAGGCTCTAATTAAACAAAGCAAATATTACTTTTCTTTTTTATTTGCGCACTGTGGAGTATTTGACCCGAAATCCAGCTCAAAAATATTTTTCGATGTAAATATAGTCCAATTGGCTTGAAATTCTTAGATGTTATTGGGTATCACTATGGTATGTTTGATATTGTAAATGAAGTCTCAAAGCCTTTACGGCTCATTTACTGAGACACCCAAAAGAATTCCCTTACATTATGGCTTATGGGGGAAATCGTTTGTTCTGTATTTAAATGATATCACACTTTTAAACGTGCTGAAATTTATATTCATCACTAAGATGTACTAAGGCACATATTGTAGAATATAGTGTGCATAGAATATATCGTTCAATTACAGGGACACACAAAAGAATATGGTTGAAGAATAAATTTAACTGTTGAAGTGTATGACCAATAATTGCTGGAAGTGCGTTTGTAGTTGTGATAGGCGTTTTAAAATAGAACATTTAAAAAAAATATATTACTTGGTGTGATACATTCTCAGGGCTGCACAAAGTTCTCATGTACATTTCCGTTTATTCACGGAAATGGCTGAATGGACATTTTTAACGGTGCTATGCGTTTCACTGAACTAACTTTTAGCATACTATGAAGTATGCATACAAATCTATAGCTTAGTTTAATATTTTGTACATTATAAGATGACGAAGTGTAAGTAAGACTTTAACACTTCACATAATACTAAATATACATTTTACAAATATTTCGACAATTAAGAAAAAAAGAGTCATCACTTAAAAAGAACACAAAGAAATAAGAAGTTAAAATATTTATTTACTAAGTAGATACTTTTAAAAGACGAATAAATCACATGCCCATTGACCTAACATTACCGAATGGAGTTTGGAACTTGAGCGACTTGTAACCTTAACTATTACTGTTTTAAAGAGGAATGTAATTGTTGAAATGTTTGTCTTATTCACTATTAATGTTTATTTGTATTTAATTTTACTATATATAAAGCTTATTATTTACATTTAATAATGATTATTACATTTAAATTACATTTAATAATAATTATTGCATTTAAGTGGTCTTCTATATTTTAAACGCGTCGAAAATTAACGAAAAACTTCAAAGTTGGAATTAGTCTATCTTCAGAGCCTTTTTATGTATAAGCATGAAATTTTGGATATTGATTAAACTGATTGTGCTTTGTAATATGCTACCATTAGAAATTTATTAGCCCTTTACAGAATTTGCGTATTGTTGAAATGAAAATAGCTCTTTTTTTACCCCATAAGTCATTGCGCGCATGATATCTTGAGAATGTATGTATGGATTGGCATGAAATTCTGTAAAGGTACTAAACATATATGTGTGTTTAAAATGACCTACTCTTAGGCTAAAATTATTTCATTAACTATATAAAAAAAATGTTTTCGTAAAAAAAAATAAAAATTTTGTATTTTTTATGAATAAAAATAGTCATAACTAAAAATATTACCCTTGTAAATACTTAAAAGTAGATCATTTTAAACACACATATTTGTTTAGTTTATTTACCAAATTTCATGACAATCCATACATACTTTCTCAAGATATCATGCGCGCAATGACTTATAGGGTAAAAAAAAGAGCTACTTTGATTTCAACAATACACAAATTCTGTAAAGGGTTAACAAATTTCTGTTGGTAGTATATTACAAAGCACAATCTGTTTAATTAATATCCAAAATTTCATGTTTATAATAAAAAGGTTTTGAAGATAGACTAATTCAAACTTTGAAGTTTTTCGTTAATTTTCGACGCGTTTAAAAGGTACAAGACCCCTTAATTTATGTTTAATAGTGTTAATTTAATAGCAGGTTCAGTAAAGTGGAGCCTATATAGTATAGATTGCTAGTTTTTGAATGTATTTAATATATTACCAGTTTCAAAATGATTCTTCAGAACTCTTCTTCATCTTCTCCATCCCTCTCTTCTTGGCTTTTATCGGGAATACCATCAGACCTTGCTGGAAGAAGAAATTGTAGGGTCTCACTACTGTATTGCTTGCTCTTTTTAGTTCATAAATGGAGTTATAAGAAAATATGAAGTTGGTTATTTTCTCGTACATTATAAAAGAAAAAAAATTAATTAAATTTTCTTGAAGCCGTTTGTTAGTTTTGGAATTAAAATTAGGTGTCTCTTTTTAAGGACACCGCCCTCTAAAGGGTTAATTCCCTCCTTTCTCTTCTTATGTTACATATATGAGCAACAAGAACTAATTATGGAACCTTTTTTCAATAAATAAGTATATACAATTGGAAGGCGATCGGATATTTCTATCAAAAGATATTGAGTTGCGTGCGTATGTACGTACCTACATACCTACACTACATATGTACGTACGTATATACAGACAGAATATGTAGGTGCAGAAGCTTTTCGGTAATATCCTGTGAGCTAAAAACCTGCAATACGACAGTAAATATATAGTTCATATCTCTTCAATTCGGTGGCCGCAAAACAGAGCATTTAAATAACCATCCCGAAAATTTTTTTTTGGAAATAAATGGCAACAATATGCGGAAGATTTTTTTGCAGAAATTGACACTCATTATAACTAATACGATTATAATTCAAACATGGCTGGGCAATGCGCGGCCCATATTTAAAAAGCTTTCGATATGTATAAATTAGAGCCAAAAACGCTTTAAAAATAACTCTTTTACACATATAATGTTTTTTTTTATTACACTAGGGGGCTCTGCCCCCTACGAGCTACGCTCGCCAACCCCCGTTCAGGGACACCAAGATCCAAAAAGCACGCTAATTTGATTGGCTTAAAGAAAAAAAAAAAAAAAAAAAAAACAGTAGCGATCTCTCTGTAAACGGGTTTCTATTCGTTTTTCTTGGATTGGGGATTTTTAAGACCATATCTGTTTCTGTTAAAAGATACAATGGCTGTTTTCGTATTTAATTAAAAAAATTAGTTAAACATTCGAAAATAAGCTAATGTAAAATGAATTAAGTAAACAGTGTCATTGTCTCCCGGTATTTTTTAACAGCGCTATAAGATAGTTCTTTTAAATAATTCATTTTAAATGTATCGTTTTAAATCTGACGTAATTTACACCAAAGTTTTTTTTTCTCTTATTAATATTCACGTGAAAATACTTTTGTTGTTAGAAGGAAATATTATTTGCGCTGTCTTCGAATTCAGGATAATAGTTGAAAATATTATCTCAAAATATCAAGTAAATGTCTCTCGCAAATATATTTTTTAATTTAAATTGTTTTGCCATATTTTTGGCCATTTTAATTATGACGTAATTTCTTCCATTTACAGATTTTAACGCATAGTAATGATTTTTTTATTTTAACATTTTGTTTCTCTTTTAAAATTCCAGTGTAAATATGGTTCTTATGACGCAATTTTCCTGCTTTTAACGTGTAATCATTTAATTCTAATTTTAACTTTTTTTTCTGTTTACAATAGTCCCGTGTAAATAAATTTTTAATTTGAAGTAAACATTATTGTTTGCACTGTTTATACAGTTGGCAACAGTTTAAATTAATAACATTTTTTAAATTTGCAAAAAATATCTCTCGAAATACTGAAAATTTGAATTTAAAATAGAAATAAAACCTCAAAAAATAGTCAAATAAAAAAAAATAAATGCAATCTGCACACCGGGAACTTATAACCTATAAAATGATCTAAAATGATTAAATTCTCATGTATAGTTTTTGCTCCAATAAAACTTTTTTAATGGAACGATTTTGTCCAACTTTAGCATTAAATATCGCTGAAAGTAATTCTTCGATTTGAAAACTGCCTGCATCAGCGTGTTTATCAAATCTTTCTTTATAATACCACCGATTTCCATATTTTTGTATACGACAGTTTTTTTAATATTAACGAAGAAAGGCCATGCTCAAGGAATACTTAGATACTACTACAGGCAGACTGATTTGCGTTTAATGTATGAAGTCGATCGCCAGAGGACTCTGATACCCTGCCCAAAATTGAAATTTGACTCTGACCGTAACTGAAACAACCTGGGAAGGGTAGATATGTAAACAAACACCAAAATTACGTCATGTCGCCATGGTTACGTTTACAATTCTGCTGACATTCCAATCAAGCTTAGAAATGACAGCTAATTCGAATACAGCTGTTAAGGGTTATTATAAACTGCCCATATCAATGTAAATGTAAAGTTCTATTTATTTAAGTGACTAATATAATGTGTTTCTCTTTAAAACTGTTAAACCAACACACATAAAAATATATAAATAAAAAAACACATGCTTAGTCTAAATCATAATGTCACAAATTTATTTGGCACAGCTTAGTTATCCCGCCGACCAATTTCGCCAAATTATATAAATCGCTAAAACACTCGCCAAATTTTACAAATTGACATAATTTTTATTTTAAATAACGAAAGAACAAATAAAGTAGTATAACATTAATAAATATACAAATAAAACGTCGAAATGAAAATCACTAGATGACATAAACACGTGTAACTTGTTTACAGTCAAGTGAATGTGACATTTACGATCAAGCATTATTGGCATTTAATCTTATAGTTTGGCGATAGATTTTTGGTCGACGGGATAACTAAGTACCATTTATTTACTATTTTCAGTGCTGAAACAATAAAACTGATGGAATTTTTTTTATATATATTAAAATACTCATAAAATTCCTTGTAATAATTAATAAATGTAATTTATTAAGTAACAAATACCCTTACATGATTTAATCAAAATTATTTGGATAACATGGAATATTGCAACGATATTTAAATCCGTGATCACCATTTCTTTCTCTGATTAAAAATAAGAATATTTAATGTTTAAGGAAGATCGGAATTTTTTTTTTCTTCTTCTTCTTGGTTCGGGCGATATTAAAAACAAATATTTTACCGGTAACAGTAAATTAATCAAAAATAGCTGCTTCAAGTCAGTTATGAGAACTGTAGTTCGATAAAAATCAAATTTTAATTTTAAAACGTGTATATGAAACCAAGCTATTTTTATATAAATACGGGACATTCAAAAAAGAATAACAGAACCGGCATTTTTCATGAATGAACCAAACGATCAAGGTAAACAATAAATAATTTTGCTAATCTTAAAAGTATGTGTAATGTTGTGGCTTAAATTTATTTAGTTTTGTTGAGTTGGCAACAGCTCAAAAGTTTCAGTTTTTGTTTTGTAAAAATAAAAGATGTTCGACGAATAAATAAGTGGGATTTGTGAATCATTTTAAATATATTTAATCGTAAGATTTATAATATCTGAAAATACGAATATAGTTTAAACATTGATGTTAAAAGCAGCGCCCCAACAAACTGGTGACCCGTGAAGCTAAAAAATGTCTAAAAGTGAATCGCCGAACAGTAATGATCCTTCTGTGAAAGAAACGCCGGAACTAAACAAGGTGAGCATAAAAATTCCTCCATTTTGGACTGATAGACCAGAAATATGGTTTTTTCAAATTGAAGCACAATTTAAAATTAATGATATTACTAAGGAAGAGACAAAATTTAATTATTTAGTTGCTCAACTTGAATCTAAATACGTAGAGAATGTATGGGATATAATAAATAGCGACAGTTTAACCAAATATTCCGATTCCAAAGCTAGTTTGCTACATTTATTTAGAGAAAGCGAAAACGTGCGAATTAAGTGATTGATAACCGGACTTGAACTAGGAAATATGAAACCTAGTCAGCTCCTTCAAAACTAAGAACTATAGCTACTTCTGACGTTTCTGAAAACCTAATTAAAACACTTTGGCTTGAAAAATTGCCCGACGGCATAAAAAATATATTGCTGGTCAGCGAAGAAAACTTAGAAAAATTAGCTGTAATGGCAGATAAAATCAGTGATATGAATTCAAAACCTGAAATTTTTTCTACAAATAATAAATCTGATATTAATGATAATGCGGGATCTCACGTTAATAATGAACTTGTAAATCGAATTGCTTCTCTGGAACAGCAAATTTCGCAACTGTGCGTTTCACGAAACTCCAGAGCTAATTCTCGAAATAAGGAATACCGTTCTGACTCGCGAAGCAGATCTCGTAAGCGCTACAATCCTAATGGCAAACTGTGTTATTTTCATTTCCGTTTCGGCAATCGTTGTTTTCCTGATAAATGCACCCAGCCTTGTGCCTGGAATAAAAAGACCGATTCTAAACAGGAAAACTAAGATCTGCAGTAGATGTAGCGACAGATTCCACTGCAGGTAGATTTTCGGATTGTCGCAAATTTCGCTTATTTGTTAGAGATAAAACATCGAAAGTGCGTTTCTTGGTGGACAGCGGTGCAGATGTTAGTATTTTACCAGCTTCTTCTCAAGATAAACAATCCGTTGATTACAAACTATATGCTGCAAATGGCACAGAAATTGAAACGTATGGTATAAAGATGCTAACACTTGATTTAGGACTTAGGCGAGAATTCCAATTTCCTTTTATTGTTGCTAAGATAAACAAAGGTATTTTGGGCGCTGATTTTCTAAACAAATTTAACTTGTTAATTGATTTACATAAGAAAAAACTAATTGATGGAGTAACTCAACTAAGTATTAATGGCGAAGTTGCTTCCATCAGTGAAGATAGTAATATCGGCACAGTAAGTAATTCCACTAAATTTTATACTCTGTTAAGGCAATATCCTGAAATAACCAAACCAAATTTATTTTTATCAAGTGTAAAACATAATGTTAAACACCATATTATTACAAAAGGTCAACCTGTCCATTCTAAAGCAAGACAGTTAGATCATCAACGACTTGCAATAGCGAAACAAGAATTCCAATTTATGCTCAATAATAATATAATCAGGCCTTCTAGTTCTCAGTGGTCAAGCCCTCTTCATATGGTTCCGAAAAAAGATGGCACTTTTCGCCCATGTGGAGATTACAGACAATTAAATGCAAAAACTATTCCTGATAGATACCCTATTCCGCGAATCGAAGATTTTCATCACATTTTGAGAGATACAACTATCTATTCTAAACTTGATTTATTTAAAGCCTACTATCAAGTTCCTATTGCCGAAGAAGATAGGTGTAAAACTGCAGTTATCACGCCATTCGGCTTGTATGAATTTAATGTGATGAGTTACGGCTTGAAAAACGCACCAGCAACGTTCCAAAGATTTGTACATGAAGTTTTTTCAGGTCTAGATTTTGTTTTCACCTATTTAGATGATATTCTTATTGCATCTACTAGTGAAGAAGAACACAAAAATCACCTCAAGTTAGTGTTTGAAAGATTAAATGATTACGGTCTTCGAATAAACGTTTCCAAATCAATCATGGGAGCACAAGAAATAGAATTTTGGGGATATTTAATTACTCCTCAAGGCTCACGTCCTTTACCTGACAAGGTTCAAGCCATTCTTAACTATCAACTTCCAACAACTATTCATGAACTTAGAACATTTCTAGGCATGATTAATTTTTATCGTCGATATCTAAAAGATGCATCTAAACACCAATCTCTTTTACATGATTACCTCAAGGGAGCAAGAAAGAAAGATAGAAGAAAAATTCCTTGGACAGATGAAGCGAAAAAACAGTTCCAACAATGCAAAGATGATTTAGCCAATACTGCACTCTTATCATTTCCGAATTCTGAACTACCTCTGTCACTATGTACAGACGCTTCAGATTCAGCAATTGGAGCAGTACTTCAACAATATGAAGATAAAGGATGGAAACCTATCGCATTTTATTCTAAGAAACTAAATGATGCACAAAAGAACTACAGTACTTACGATAGAGAATTACTTGGTATTTATCTCTCTATCAAATATTTCAAGCATTTATTAGAAGGAAGAAAATTCACGATATATACAGACCACAAACCCATAACCTTTGCATTCCTACAGAAACCCGAGAAAGCATCTCCTCGCCAACTTCGTCACTTACACTACATTTCACAATTTTCAACTGATATCCAACATATTAAAGGTCAAGAAAATATCATTGCTGATACACTATCTAGAGTTGAAGAAATTTCTTTGATCGATTATGATAAAATAGCTGATGAGCAAGGTCAAGATGAAGAATTTCGAAACTTGAAGACATCCAAAACTTCCCTGAAATTCAAGCAGTATCCGCTACCTTCTGGAAAGTCTTTGTGGTGTGAAACTTCAACAAGTATTATAAGACCATATATTCCTAAATCCTATCGCATGAAAATATTTCATCAAATGCATGGAATGTCTCATCCTGGGGTTAAATCATCTGTAAAACTCCTGACATCAAAATTTATCTGGTCAAACATCCGAAAAGATGTACAGCTATGGACCCGGTCATGTATGGCCTGCCAAAAGAGCAAAATCAATCGACATACCAAATCAAGCTTCGGTGAATTTCAACCTCCATCGGAAAGGTTCAGTGATGTTCATATTGACCTGATAGGACCTTTACCACCATCAAATGGTAATACCTACTGCCTGACCTCCATAGATCGGTATACTAACTGGATGGAAGTGATTCCGCTGAACAACATTTCAGCCGACACAGTTGCTAAAGCATTTTACGGTAATTGGATTTCTAGATTTGGAACTCCATATCGACTCGTCACAGATCGTGGTTCACAGTTTGGATCAGAGCTTTTAAACATCCTGACAAAAATGTGTGGGATAAAATTGCAGCACACGACTGCCTACCACCCCCAAGCCAATGGAAAAGTCGAACGATTACACAGAACTCTAAAGACCGCACTAATGGCACACAATAATGTAGCCTGGAGTGAAACACTGCCAACTGTTCTTCTTGGTCTACGCACTGCCATGCAAGAAGATTCTGCACATACTATAGCCCAGATGGTCTATGGACAAAACATACGTTTACCTGGAGAATTTTTCCATGAAAGTACAATTCCTACACCACCTGATAATTTTGCCAAACAACTTCAAAAAGTGATGGAAGAAGTCGGACCAAGAACTGTGTCAAAAAAGTATGTACAAAAAATATTTGTTCCTAAAGATTTAAAAACCACGTCACATGTGTTTGTTCGTAAAGACAGAGTTAAAAAGCAACTGGAACCCCCATACGAAGGTCCATTTCCAGTCGTTGATAGAAACGAAAAATATTTCACGCTCAAAATCAAAGACAAAACTGTAACTGTCTCTATTGATAGGTTAAAGCCTGCATACTTCTTGCAAACACCAGACTTTGCTACAAAGCAACCAACACAGAAAATACAACCTGCAAAAGCACCACATGACTCTCATATTCAAGACCAAAAACTTCCTGAAAAACGGTCACGTTCGGGACGAACGATTAAACTTCCTGTGAGATTTCGAGACTAGCACATACATATTTTTTTTAAGTAATGTTCAAATTTTAGTGCATTGTTATTTTTGTAATTAACATTTTTTGTATATATTGTAACGTAACTTCGTTACTGGGAGGAGAGTACTGTTGTGGCTTAAATTTATTTAGTTTTGTTGAGTTGGCAACAGCTCAAAAGTTTCAGTTTTTGTTTTGTAAAAATAAAAGATGTTCGACGAATAAATAAGTGGGATTTGTGAATCATTTTAAATATATTTAATCGTAAGATTTATAATATCTGAAAATACGAATATAGTTTAAACATTGATGTTAAAAGCAGCGCCCCAACAGTAACACTAAAATGCTACAATTTGTGTAAAATAGCCTTTTAAATCGAAGGAAATTGAAGAATATAAATATTTAATTTATTACATGAAAATACGATCAATGATTCTGAAACCTCGACGATGAGAAACAAGCTTCTATCTGGGCAGGGTATAAATGTAAACAAAGAGCACGTTGTGAAGTTTTGGTCCAGGATTTGAAGTTGGATCCGACTTCACTTTTTTGGCGAAATGCGCGGGCCGTTATATATCACAGTAGGCTATGGCCATGCTTAAGCCAAGACTCTCTTATCATAAAACAGACTTGACGATCCGGAGAAAGTCTATGGGTGAAAATGTCCCCGATAATTGACAGCTTATTAGCTGACTTTGTCCCGTAAGTTACGCCACCTGGTGTATACTCCTGGTAATACTCCATAAACAAATGCATAGTAAAAAATTGAAAATGTTGTGTTATTGGCAAAATTGTATAAAATATTTTTCGAATTCCAGTAAAATAAAGGCGTAAAAAAAATATTTCGCACAATTATGTTCTGGCTTTAAAAAATGAAACATATCAAAAATGAAGATTTAAAGATACGATTTATTGATATTTTTTCAGGGTACTTGTTAATTATCCTGTCGACCAATTTCGCCAAATTATATAAATTGCCAAACTACTCACCAAGTTCTACAAATTGACACAATTTTTTATATTAAATAACGAAAAAACAAATAAATTAGTATAACATTAATAAACATACAAATAAAACGTCGAAATATTGGTTTTATTGGCCATTATTGGCATTTAATCTTAAAATTAATTAATTTATGGCAAACCATTATTGGCATTTAATCTTACAAATTGGCGACAGTAATTTGGTCGACGGGATAACTAACAAGTACCATTTACAGTATATAGGACTTTGCGGGTTATTTTTTTTTTTTTTAAATCTTGGCACAATTTGGGCTTCGGAAAGAGCGATTTGTTGCCGATTGGTATAAACAGTTATGAAAACAAAACTTATGAACTCTCAGCTTGTTTTATAAGAATTTACGGCACAGATGTCATATATGGCCCCATATTGGCGCGATTTTTTTCCGACGCCAATTTTGCGAAAACCTCGTTACCATATCATCTATATCCGGATAACCATATCAAGCAAAATAACGACACTTTGGTGGCAGTTAAGTATCCGGTGCATATATGACATTGGCGCCAGAAAAACAATTGCGCCAATATGACATCTGTGCCGAATTTACATGTATAAATTTAGTTTCTGGATATTATTATTGTTTTTTATATACGATTTGTTTATATTTGTATATAAAATAGATAAATGCCTTTTTTATATTAAATAAATTGTACAAATATTGGAAAATATTGCTTCTTTATGTGAAACAGTGAATATGCTTCCAGAAATTACGTTGCCAAATTTTCTTCTCTCGCCAAGGCCCCTATACTTGAAAAATACCGATTTATTATTATATAATGTAGTATTAGCTAATGTTCTGTAATCTGTTCCACAGTCAAAGTTGACTGCAAAAACGCGATGCTGGAATAATGTGGTATCAAGTATACGGTTTAAAAATAAAATTAATTTTGAGCCAAACTACACTTACGCCAATTGACTCTTGGTCTGATTAAGGAAGAATACTCAAATTAAGATTTACAAACACCAAAATCGTAGCATGACAAGAATACGGTATTTGCGGAAAGTTGAGGGACATGTATAAATTTAAGTGATTATTAAACTTTATTTTTCCAATTTTTTAAGTGTTTATGACTTCAGTCTGTTTTTATGTGTATCTATGCGTGTTTTAACTTTCCTAAAATACTTTGATACATTTTAGGAAAACTTACATAACATATGTGAGTTAAGACAAGGAAATTAATTACACACCAAACTATGCCCGCCAAGATAAGCCAATTGGCTGTGGAGCCAATTATGAAACTTTCCATAGATTAATACATACACACTTTATATGAAAAAACAGTGAAGCTTTCATCTAAAGTATGTTAAACTGAAATGGTTCCCCATACCTTCAAAAATAAAACAAATGATAGGCCAATAAATAAATAAATGAGACTGTGTATTGAAACAAATTGAAGGAGCGATGTTAAATTAATACTGTAATGTGAAATTAATTGTGAAAAGAAAAGAAATAGCAGAAATAAAATAAATCACATATTTGAAAATATAAAATATAAAATGAAATATTTTACATTTTCCGGATCTAGATGCTATCCATTTATTTCAATAACTAATATCACTGAGAAATTCATGGTAAAATAATTTTCTTTCCTGATTATTATTACTATTATTATCATCATTTATTTACATAACAGAATACAGCAGTAAACATTTTTTGTTTAACAGTAAAATAAGTTCATTTTTTAAATAAAATGTCTAGAACATATGAAAATTTTAAGATTATCAACTATCATTTGCAAACTACAAAGCACATCGTAAAGAAAATGGTAAAAGACAAATGGAAAACAAATTAAAAAATATTTCTGTTTCTCACGTTAGATGGCGCTAGTCACGGAAAACTATGTGGTTTCTAACCACATGTACAGCGGACAAAGGAAACTTAGCGATTGCGAGGCCTGTTATTTCGATAAGGCGGCCTTGGCTTAAGCATTTAAATTGGATGAGTTCTACCCGGAATATCTACGCAAATTTTCATTGGTCCATTTCCAAATCAAAACTTTTTTTTATATATAGAAGGATTAAAAACGAAACTATTTAAATTAACATATAGCTTAACACTAAGCTCTGATCTTTGTTAAACACGGTAGCCCTGTTTAGTTTCAATTCAACAATTCATTGAGCCACAAAAAAATTATATTTAAACATAACAACAATGCCAAAAATCAACAAAAAACCATGTCTTATCAGAAAGAAACTTCCTCTTCAGCTGAGACCAGGAGCCACCGGATAGAACTCAGGTTCCTAAAATCCACATAGATCGATGCACCAATTAGTTAGCTATTAAAAAATATCACTTTTACAATTGTTGACGAAATTTTAATTTTGGCATTTTTCGCCAGGTCTTTGGGTCAAATACTCCACTGTGTGGCGCCAAAAACAAATTTTGTACGCTCTTCATGAAGGTGCTTATATGCACCTATGGACCCGAATCGGTTAAGAGACCTGTTTTTTGGACACATTTTCTGTAGATGGTAGTCTTTATGTAACTACATTTAAACACATGATGCAACGAAGCCAATTACACTTCCTCTTTTTTGAGTATTTTTCTAAACATTCCTTGCAAAGAATGTCTGCGTTACGCGTTATCTATTTTTTTATTATTATCATCTTGACTTGCATCTTTCTTGCCCTTCTTACTTTTTATTTTCCCCTTTTTTCTCCTTTAGTTTTAGTATACTTGACAACATGCGTAACATGATTAGTCTGTGCAAAAAGAAAAGGAAAAGTTAATCTAACGCTTAATCATCTATTACAAAACAAACTGCGGCATGTAGGGGAGAGTAGCCGAATTTGGACCACTTCACTTATTTTCAGGTGTAACTCACTTAATTTTTGGAATATCTGCAAAACATCACTACACGGTGTCAATCTATTCACCTACTAACTAAATATACCTTTAGATCAATTACTTTTTGAAATCTTTAATTAAATTTTAATTTGAAAAAATTGTCAAAAGTGGTCCAAATTCAGAAACTGGTCGCCTAAGTTGGACCCCTAGTCTCTTTAATTGGACCTAACAATATCAGGTTGTTTTAATGACTAGGGAATATAACTAATTTTATTAAAAGCAAAGTTTGCGATTAATGAAACAATCAAACAAAATAACAGCAAGGAAATATAATGAAATGAAATATCTAAAAATAAGAGTAATTGTTTTAAATCAAAATGTATTCAAAATATAAGTCAAAGTTATCAGTAATTAAGAATAGAATTTATCGAACTGATTACCAGTTACTTGAATATCCTGTAATGAGTGATGAAATGCTTACACATGAATAACATTTATTGATTTTTTTTCCAGCGCAGACAACAAGGAACCGCATTTGGCAATCTGAACTCTGAATCATTTGTGCTATTTTATTTTTCTTGAAAATTAGGCAAAACCAATCATCAAATACGCTATGATTAATTAAACGCAAAATACATTCAAACAGTGTTGAATTCAAGACGTTCCCGGAGCCATGAAATATCCAATCTCCTAGGTACAAATACATACAAGATAAAAAGAAATTGCGAACAAAATTTATTGCATAAACATGTAAAAATATTTTTTATTTTTATATAGGCCTAAACAGAATAAAGAAATTAATCCAGATATACAAAAAAATATATGCATAGAGATAGTAATCCATTATAAAATATTAAAAAAAAAAAAAAAAATAGCGTACAAAGCACACCGCCCTCGATATTCATTACTTACTTTTCAAATTTGTGATCGTTTATCTGGCCCAATTTAAGCAACTGAAATTGGCCCAATTATGGCAACTGCGCCATTTTTCAAAACAGTAATCTCAAGACTAAGAAAAAAACGAAATCAAACAAACCCGCGAGAAAAATATGCGCAATTAACAGATGGATTTAGATATGTATATAAAAACACAACAACTTACCGTAGTTTCAAAGTATTCCCTTATGTTTTGTAGAAAAAAATTAGATCAAAACAGCTAACTTTAGGTTTTTTTAAATTGTCTGAAAACAACACGTGCTAGACGGGTACTTCTTCTAATCATAAATAATGTCCATCTGATGAGTAGGATTTCAGCGGTAGATGGCGTCTCTACGAGCAATTAACGGCAGAATGGCAACGGTCCAAATATGGCTACTCTCCCCTGTACCGGAATAGAAGTGCGGCATGTATTCCATTTTGCATGGTGCAGACGTCGGCCATCACAGTTGCATGCATTCGCGAAAGAAAATGGCGTAACCACACACACCGTACTCTATACAAACGCTACACTTAGTTTTGACTTCGAAAGCATGCATGCATTTAGTAATAAGTGTATGAATACTGTTTAAACATAACGTGTTTAAAAGTTTGGACTTTGAAATCATGCACTTACGTCAAATTAAGGATTGTACTTCTACAAGTA
Source organism: Maratus speciosus (assembly GCA_963932465.1). Taxonomy (NCBI): domain Eukaryota; kingdom Metazoa; phylum Arthropoda; class Arachnida; order Araneae; family Salticidae; genus Maratus; species Maratus speciosus. Next base: position 238,594,714 of record OZ010800.1, read on the forward strand.
AACATCTAAATGGGATTCACGCTATACACTGGTTAAAATAATCTCATTGCGCACCTATACTGTGCGTTTGACGACCATCTATTGATAATTACAAGAAATACAAGGGGTGCGGCATCTATCCCGTATTTGGCTTTCTCCCGAAGTTACCCTATGACCAAGGATTATGTTTTAAATTTTTATGAATGACTGTTGAACGTATTTTCTGATTAAAATGGTAAATAATGTAAATTCTCTTTCCGGATTATCAATTCTCGAAACTTAATCCGTATTTATGAATGCCGGAAAAAAAGTCAATAATTTTATCGAAAAAAATAATTTCATGAAATGTCTACTAATTTAGGGATGCACAACCTTTCGCCCGCGAATTTCGTAAATTAATAACGGGAAAAAATCGCAATTTGTATCCATTGATCGCAGGAAAAAATCGTGAATTTCGTCAATTTACTGCGGGAAATAATTGAAAATTTCATCAGTCAGTTAAAAATCGCGAACTTCATTAATCAGCCGGTCAATACCACGGCTATCAACATAGGAAATTAACAAGTTGCGAATTTCGTCAGTCGCTAGCCCAAAAAATCTCAATTTTGATCGATCGGACACGGAAAGATTGCGATTTTTGTCGATCGGGTTCGGAAAAATTGCGAATTTCCTTGATCGGGCACGGAAAAATCGCGAATTTTCTCGATCAGGCACGGAAAAATCGCGAATTTTCTCGATCAGGCACGGTAAATCGCAAATTTTGTTCATCGGGTACGGAGAAATCGAGATTTTTGTCAATAATGCGCGAAAAAATTTCAAATTTATTTAATCGGGTGCGGAAATTTCTTTGTTCGTGCACGAATTTTGACAATAAGGCACGGAAAAATCGCATAATTCGTTGATCGGGTACGGAAACGTCGCGAATTTTTTTTAAATGAGGCACGGAAAAAATCGCACATTTCGTCGGTCGGGCCCTGAAAAATCGCATGTTTTGTCAATCGCGTTCGAAAATTTCGTTGGTTGCGTACAAAAAAATCGTGAATTTTGTCGATGATGCGCGGAATAATTGCAAATTTTGTTGATCGTCTACGGAAAAATCGTAAGCTTCGTCAGTTTATAGCGAAAGAAAATTGCGAATTACGTCAATTTGCGCGGGAAAAAATTGCAGATTTTGTCAATCAGTTATGAATCCCGAATTGCGGTCATCCTAAGCGGAAAAATCGCGAATCTCTTTGATCAAGAGCTGGAAAATCTCGAATTTTGTCGATCAGGCTTTAAAAACATTGCAAATTTCGTCAATTGGGCAAGGAAAAATCTCGAATTATATCGATCAGGCTCTAAAAAATTGAAAATTTCTTTGGTCGGGAGCGGAAAAATCGCGAATTTGGTCGATTATGCGCGGAAAATATTGAGTTTCGTCAGATTTTAGCGAGAAAAAAGCGCGTATTTTGTCAATTTGACGCCAGAAAAATTGCAAACTTCGTCAGTCAGTTTAGAATCGTGAATGTCGTTGATCGGGTGCAGGGAAAAGAGCGAATTTTGTTGATCAGGCGCAAAAAATCTCAAATTTCGTTCATCAGTTAGAGAAAACTAAGCTGGATATGTTGACTGGATAGGGAAACCTAGAAGGTAACTCCCCCCTCTGAAACCATGTTTTTTATCCGATTATGCGCCACAGTTCCCGTCTTTGAAATAGAATTCTCTGTGTTACTGATGTGGCCCTCGATAATTCAGAAATTTTTGTATGTGGCCCTTATCTTAAAAAGGTTAAGAACCCCTACACCAGATGGTCAATCACTGGTTCTCTCTCCTATTTCAATCGTAATAAAATTAGAGATGGAATGATATTCTCACCATGGGGCAGAACAGTATTCAACCGATGACGCCAAATGGGAAGCCATGCATTTGAATCAAGGCTTGTAATTCCATTTCTTGAAAGAAGTATTTTTTAAGAGATAATTAAGAGATAAATTTAATGGATGGCATGTTGCTGAATATATCTTCGAATATGTCGGTTAACGAATATGTCGGTTTCCTATAAATTAAAAATGAAAGCGTGATAAAGTAGCAAACATTTTTTCATGGAAATGAGCACTTAGTAAAATTGAAATAAAATTGATAATGTTAATAATTTAGTTTATTGCAATCATTAGCTCATTATTATTTGAATTCACCCAATTGTTCTATTATCATAGAGATTTTAGATTCACAACGAGTAAAACTATTTAACTTGTAGCATGATCCTAACCCACCCATGATATATTTAAAAGTCATGGGAACTCGATATGTTTTAGATAGAAGCATATTTTATTTTTATCTAATACGAACCAAACAGGTGTCAAATCAAATGTAATACCTCTCACATAGTATTATATCTTTCTGGGTGAAAGATTAAAGTTGTTTCATTAAGTTTTGTTCTATGGTTTTCTTTTTCTAGATTTGGCAGTAGTTAAACTATCCATTAGTGATTCGGCGAAATATAACAAAAAAGCAAAATCATACACCAAAGCATAGATTATGAAACACTTTCCGAAATTCCCAGAAAACTTCCACAAATCTTTAACGTTCAAAAGAAAATATCTAGAAAACGCGTTTCTATTTTAGAAAACGCACAAAGCATTTTGAGACCAGATTTCAATAATTACCGAACATAGAAGGAAAGGAAATCCTATTATTTTGATCAGCTCTATATATAATCTATAGATTTGTATATACACTACATAGTATTGTTATGGCAGGTGCGTGATTCGTTTCTCTCTTCTCTTCTACTAGATTAATTAAGTCTAATTATAAGTATAATATTCTGTAACATCCTCATATGTTTGATCCCCCTCCCTTTTCTATTTATTTTAAAGTAAAATCATTTTATGGTAGATAAGTTTGTATTCATTTTTATTAGCTCACAGGCTATCAAAGCCTGAGAGCTAATGTGCCCGCCGGTTCTACATGTATGTATCTATGTACGTACGTACGTATGTATGTATGCACGTAACGCGATAACTCTTGATAGAAACATCCGATTTGCTTCAAAATTTCTTTCTAGGTTCATTCTGATAAGGCTTCTTCTGTGATTAGTTTCGGAGGTTCATTGGTTAAGTATAAAGGGAGGAAAGGGGACTATTCCCACCCCTTAATTTAGATAAATGGGTTTTTCATGTAGAATTATTCAATTTGCTCCAAATTTGGTATATCGGTTTATTATGTTAAGGAGCTTCCCTGGTTATTTTTGGAGGTTCATTAGTGAAGTATAAAGGGGGAGGAAGGGGTTCTAGCCTCTCATCCTTAATTTAGATAAATGGGATTTCATGCAGAATTATTCGATTTCCTCCAAATTTGGTATACCGGTGCATTATGTTAAGGACCTGCCTTGATTAATTTTGGAGGTTTATTGGTTAAGTTTAAAAGGGGGGCTGAGGCTAGACCACCCTTAATTTAAATAAATGAATTTTTCATTTTAGAATTAATCGATTTGCTTCAAATTTGATATGCCGGTTTATTCCGATATGATGCGTCCTTTATTAGATTTGGAGGTCCATTAGTTAAGTATAAAAAAGGGAAAGGGGGACCCATCCCCTTAATTTATATAAATCGATTTTCATGCAAAATTATCCAATTTGCTTTATTTTTTTTCTATGCTCATTCTGGGAAGGAGCTTTCCTAATTCGATTTGGAGGTTCATTAGTTAAGTATAAAGGGGGGAAAGGGGGTTAGACCCCTCCCTCTTTAATTTAGCGAAATGGTTTTTTCATGCAGAATGATCTGATGTGCTTCAAATTTGGTATACCGGTTTGTTATGTTAAGGTGCTTCCCTGATTAGATTTGGAAGTTCATTGGTTAAATTTAAAGTGGGGGAACGGGGGCTAATCCCCTTCATTTATTTTGTTGTGGGTATTATTCTTTGAAATAAGAATATAATATACAATTAGTGTGAATAGCCTGTGAACTCAATGCCATCAGTTTAACTGGACACTTTTCTTTTTGTTAAATTTGTCAATCACCCCCCCCCCCTTTCTTTATTTTTATAAGATTCATGTAAGTTCGTTAAAAGCAAATGCTATTAATTTGCAAACTCATCAAATTTATATTAAAAAGACTAATTATATTACTTTTAAGAAATATATATAAGATAATCTAATGGTGTATATTACTAGCTTTGTTGTGCATAACAAAATATATATGCCTGTTTTACAGTTTAACATAAATAAGTAATTGGTGCGCAATTCTTAGTGGCAGGTGCCGGTCAGGAATACATCACAAGTAGCATGATTTGTTCCAGTACTATACAAGTTTTATTTCTTGTTTACGCCTTTTAAGTTGTTGTAAATGCCCTTTATATTTTGCTGTTGTGTATTATATCCCAGAGAAGTGCAATAAATTGAAGGACGGTCTCATTATTTAGAGATTCGTCACACTTTTGCAGCTAATTTGTGTAACAAAACTTCGCCTCGCCGTCGCTGTCTCGAGAGGGCTTGGACAATTGTTTGAATTCTGAATGTTTACGATCTAGAAAACAGCTGCGTTCTTGTACTACGTGGTTTAGGGTCAGCGACAGACAATATTATGAATATGTCACTGCTCATTGCATGGCAATTGAAGCCAATGGTAAGGAATGTTTGATTCTAAGTTTTGTTTTTTGGAAAGGGTGCAATTTTTTCAAAAGTGTTGGATTTGTTGGTTGGTCGGGGCATTTTTTCAGAGGATGACTGGTTAATGTGTAGGCGTGGGTTTACGGGCGTAAGTTTGACGATGTAAAAATCATGGCGACTGACTCTCACTGACTCTCTGTCTCTCCGAAAAGTCATTCAGTAATAAACTGAGAATAAAAATCAATCGGCGGACTTTACCATCGGTCCCCACTTTTTGCAGAAACAAGTTTACGTGTAAGCAGAGTCCCCTGGATAGATGACTGGTTGCGGCGTCGTACGTTGATTCCATCCGGACATGAAAGTACGCCGGAGGACTCACTGAAAAAACGCAGCGGTTTGCGGGCTGCCCAGGTCAAAATTCGTGCTAGTAACAACAACAAAAATAGGCTAGTAATTGCTATGTATTTTATTGCTATGTAAAAAATTTTTGAAGCTCTTTGACATTTTGTTTGTCCTCAATAGCGAAAATACTGTTTATAGACCACAAAAGTAAAATTACAGTTACAACTTGATAAGCGAATAACTTTATTTATTTATTTATTTATTTGGATTTTAATATTTTAACATATACTATGTATACTAATAAACATTTTTGATAAAGTTTATTTTAACACCATACTTCTGGCTATCCCATTCAAACATTTACACAAAAAATAGTGCATCGATTTCGGACAAATTTGGGTATACAGGAGAAGATTTATCTATCCATGTAAACCAAATGTCGCTTTGTACTAATTATTTGATGCTCTTAAGCTTTCTAATTGGAAATTTTGCTCTATCTTTTTTCGTTTTCGATATGTAATGGCTATTTTCCAAATTTCGCCGCCAGGGCCTCTGCTGTCGTTTGCATTAAATCAGCAGTAGTCGCTTTACTATACCTTACCTCACTTGCATAGCTGTAGCTCTCTCCGTTCGCAAGTATTTTCAGGTTAAAGGGACATTCCTTTGCACCCTGTATATGTAGTATGTGGCTAAATAAATACTAGAGAAAATTGTGGCAGGAGACAAACAGCACTTCATTATACCAAGTGAGAGATAAACTAATTTCGGTAGTAACCCGCTTACCAAGTTAGAAAAAACATTATACACAGCTTTATGCAAACATTCATGACTGATCCCTCCCCCCTTGCATCTTGAAAAGTTGCGTGTTGAGTTTAAAGTATCCCATATCTCCACTGCCTGATTGAGTCTTCAGAATCGTCTATCGTAAACTACTATGGGAGAAGAGTGCAAGGATGCCAAATGTTCCGTTTTCTTATGATGAACAATTTTTTTTTAAACATTCTTCTCAGTCTATGTTTTTTGTTAGCGATTCCCCTTTCACTAATTTTACTCAATAGTGCTTATTCAGAACACTGAAACCTACTAAGAACAAAAACGAAATTGCAGGAAAAAAGATTTCATTTTAGAAAGGTTTTCGACAAATTTAATTACATGATATTCATTTTTGTGGGACCATAATTATTTTATATTTAAAGAAGAATTTCATTATAGACTTATTCCGTTTTCGTAGGCTTTACTATGGTTTTTTAACCGAATTTGAAACCTCTTTCAAATTTTTATTACTATTATTATTATTTATTTGTTTATTTATTTTTGTGAAATTGAATAATATTATTTGTGACAGTGGTGGACACTAACTAAAACCAGAACCTATTGTTTACCAGGTATAAAAAAGAGTACCTCTATGCTGCTGATTGGTGAAAAATCGTAATGAAAATTGCAAACAAATGTTATGAAGATTTTCATTAAATATATAATTAGGAAACCTAATTCCTTTTCTTTGTCAAACTTTAAATAAAAAAATTCTCGAAATTATAAAACTTTACACATTAGCGCTTCACATTAAAAATCCGAATTCAATTATTCTATTCACGACAAAAAATAATAAAAAACGTACAGAAGGCATTACTAATTTTCCTTTTCAGATTGTTCAGTGTTACACAAATTATCATAGTAACTCAACTCTTTTCTTCTCAAACATATTATCTCTTTAATAATTTCATTTTTATTCTTTGACAATCATTTCTAAAGTTTTATTTATAATGATTACTTTTTGTTATATGACTCAAGATAGCTTATTTCACAGAAAAAGGGATAACTGATAAAATGGAAAATAAAATCTACTTCATGTTATTGAAAGAGTCGATCACATATAAGAATGTGAAACGATAAAGTTAAATTTCTTTTCCGTTTTATTGTCTGCCGATTTATGTGACATTTTATTCGATGTTTCAAATTTTTAAAACAGGTGGATAAGGATTTAAAAAGACAAATGCATACAGTTATTTTGTAAATGGCTTCTTTCCAAATAATAATAAAGATAATAGTGTTTTCATATTATTATAAAGCTTTCTATAAATTGTTTAATCATAAAATATAAATTAATATCTCGCTCAGTTAAAAGAATTATTTAAAAAATATTTTATTAATTTGTTTCTAAAGTATTTTAGCAGTATTAGTTTTCTTACTTTTTTGCTTGCGAATTAATAAGTATATGTAATAAAATTTATGAGTAAATTTAATAGAAATTCCAAATATATTTTAGATACAAAGTTACAATTAGACTTTTTGTACAAAAGATTTCATACTTTATAATCTAAAATAAGCTACGCCCATTTATTTAGTTTTATTTTAATTTTAAATAAATATGCGGATGTAAATAAATAAAATTGCATTGTATTTAAGTTCCAGATTATGACACATCCTCGTTAGGAAATACTGAAAAAAAATAATTTTAATAATTTACTTTTTAAACTTTTAAGACTTTTAAACTTTTAATGTGATGACGATCGTCAGAGAGCATTGCAATCAGAATTTGCTCGCCTTGTGCAAAACAACCATTATGTTATATATTATATGAGTTTTTTTAGTATTTGTTTTATCTGTTTTCTGTGCTGTTTAACTGCCGAATAATTTCGCATTAGTTTTTAGACCCCTTATTTAAATGTGTATCACATTTGATGGTAAACCATCCTAGGGCACAAGCTTGAAATGCATAGTACTTTGTGAATGAATGCAGAAACTCTGAGCACTCATGTAAAGGCGGATAATTCTATTCGCTGTTGTGGGCCATTTTTTGCGGTTCAAATTTAGAATCGACCACTGCAATGGATCATATACTCGCTCCATTCCAATGAATTTCCTCTGCGTCATTTATTAGACAAGATCAATGGGGAAAATTCTAACCCACATAGATTCGACGGACCATAGGAAAATCTTTGTCCACATGCCATTCATTTTCTATTGCAATTTTTTAACACAGAAAATGACATAAAAAAATACTAAAAAAAATCATTTAGAATAATGGTTGCTTTGCGCAGCGAGAGCAAATTCTGGTTGCAATGCTCTATGACGGTCGTCATCACATTTAACAGCTAGCTTCTGAGAATATAATAAATGAAAGAGGTACAGTAAATTATGGCATACTCTAAGTTGAAATACCTACGATAAACCTTGAAGCAGATTATTATATAAAAAATCTAATTGATTGAAAAAATGTTTGGGTAACAAAACCCCCAATCACTATGCATTGATCGGATGCAATTTTGGTGAAGATAATAGACATTTGAATGGATTCCATTAACACTAGAATTACGGCAGCGGTCATTTTGACCGCAAATCCAATTTAACGTATCATAAGATTTTAAATTTCCTGTTTATAGTCTGAATATTTTTTGACTTTTCCTAAAAACGCAAGAATATTGCATAAAATCTTTTTTGTTCAATTTAAATAATTATTTTTAAAAATATTAGTATGTATACCTAGAATTACGGCTACCGGTCATTTTGACCGTATCTAGAAAACTACGCATGTCAAGTTATTTTCTTCACATTCATAGCTGTTTCCGCTATTCTAATACATAAGCAGGTGCATCTGTCGTGAGGGAATTATTGCTTTGTGTATTTCAAAGCATTATTTGTTAGGTGGGAAGCGAGAAAAGGGGAGGGAGAGGAAAAAACACCTGTTTGACATCTGCTTAGAATGGCAGCGCGCCTTTTGACTGCGCATTTCTTTTGTGTAAGAAATATTATTTTTCAACGGATATAAATATATTGAGCTGCATTTCGTTTCAGTGAATGTCAGTGTTCAGACTTGCTTATTTTATTTGCTTCTTGTCATGGCGCGTAGAAGTGTTGGTAGAAAATATCTAACAAAAGAAGATGCGCTAAGAATTTTTGAAACTATTTCCGATAATAATTCTGGTTCAGATATTGAACCTGATGAAAAATTTAATATCGAAACTATATCCAGGTTATCTGGCGAAGACTGGGCTGTTCCTTCAGGAACAATTGAATATAATTCATCTGATGAAGAGTCTTTTCACGAAACACCAAATGAAAATGATAATTTTGATCCAGAAAATATTCCTTTGCCTGCTGCTAGTACAGATTCTAGAAATGAAATCAGTGGTAACAGTCAAGATCAAGAAAGTAGTCAAGATCCACCAAACAAAACTGGAAAACAGCTTAGACGTACCTAATGCGAGGAAAACAAAACAGATGAAGAAATAGCAAATGATGGTTTCATTTGGAAAATAGGAAATATTTCGACAAATGTTACAGGGAGACGTCACCATCAGAATGTCTTACGAGAAGTGTCTGGGCCAACGTCGCATGCAAAAAGAAAAATAGTTGATGGCAGTGCAAGTAGTGCATGGAGATTGCTTATCAACGAAAAAATATTGCGTCATATTCAACTGTGCACTGAAGAAGAGGCTCGTTAAAAATCCCAAAATCCAAATTGGTCTTTGTCACTCAATGAGTTAGGCGCTTTCATATCACTGCTGTATGCTCAAGGAGCTTTGGCTGCAAAAGGTCTTTCTATTTTAAGTTTGGGTCAAAATCCTGGGGTCTGAAATTCTTCGCTGAGACAATGAATAGGGATAGGTTCTTGGAAATTATGAAGTATTTGCGCTTCGACATGAAGTCAACTAGATCCCAAAGGTTGCAAACTAATCCATTTGCTCTTATTTCATATATTTGGAATACATTTATCGAAAAATGCTTGATGAATTATAAACCGGGGGAAAATATTGTAGTGGATGAACAATTGTTTCCCATGAAGACACGATGTCGATTTATTCAGTATATGTCTAAAAAGCCGGACAAATTTTGCATTAAGTTTTGGCTTGCTACTGATGTGCATTCAAAATATTTACTGAATGGATTTCCGTATTTGGGTAAGGATGAAACTAGGCCCTGTGGTAGAACGGTTGGCGAACATGCAGCTTACCGCTTGATTGAACCTTACTACAACACTGGAAGAAACTTGACAACGGACATCACTCAATTTATTTTACATCACTCAATTTAGTAAAACAAATGAGAGACGCAGGAATAAGCTTTGTTGGTACAATAAATCGTTCAGAAAGAGAAGTACCTAATTCTTTCAAGAAAACAAGAGATGTGCTGCATTCTAGTAAGATTGCTAAGCATGAAAATATAACACTTGCGTCTTATCAAGGAAAGAAGAACAAAAACTTCTTGCTCCTGAGTAGTTTACACCCAACATTGGAAATTTCATCTAATTAAAAACAAAAACCTGAAGTTGTAAATTTTTACAATGCGACCAAATATGGAGTTGATGTTTTGGACCAGATGGCCAGAAAATATTCTGTGAAGTCCTCATCCAGACGTTGGCCAGTTCAAGTTTTTCTTAACATTCTAAATTTTGCAGCTATAAATGCATGGATTATTTATAGAGAGACGATTGGATATAACAATTACAGCCGCCGTGATTTCCTTTTAGATACAGCTGAGGAGCTCAGAAAGATGTACGTTTCATAAAAAAAAAAACCAACGCTTTCTTCTTCTAACCAGTTGAGAATTGATGCTTGTCACACTCCATCCCGTAAACGTAAACAATGCCAAATAAATACTTGTAAAGGCAACAAAACTCAGAATATTTGTGAAAACTGTAGAAAATATGTTTGTGGAACCTGTACAAGTAAAATTAAGAAATGAGTAATCTGTGTATGCTGTCAAACCGAATAATGTGAGTAATAAATTTAGTTAATTTTAAATAAAATCAATTTGTATTTAAATTTGTTAAACTATAACAAGTTTTTTAAATCTTGAATGTTTTTTATTTTTTAACTCTTTGTTATGCTAAATTAGCATTTGTTTACATTTTTTTACCTTATTAACTATATAGTTTACTTATTAAAAAAGCATGTCGTATATTGGCAAGATTTAACTTGCATAATACTAGCAAAAAATATGCTTTTCCATTTATTCGAGAGTAGCGGTCAAAATGACAGGTGATCGTAGTTATAGGTATACGGAAAACGCCGTAATGCTAGTGTTAACAACAACCCAACTGCATAACTTCACTTGCGTTCTCTTATAAAAGCAATAGAAATGTACGCAAAGGAGGTCACAGCAGCACTATCCAAGGTCTGCGGATACAAAGAAAATAAGAGTTAGGTTGATACATAGAAAACTTATGACAAGTCATTGATAAAAAAAAAGAATCACAACTCAGTGTATAAATAAAACACTGTGTCCAAATGATCGGATGGTTGTAACAGATGGGACATGAAAAGCAGCCACCTCCACGTGATATGATATATAAGTAGGTTTGAAAGCAACTAGGTAAGAGCTGTATTCAAAACAACAATTCATTCTATGCGGCAACAGAGTGGCAACGACATTTTTTTTTTACCGAAAGTTACCAGTTTTGCCCCAGTTATACAGTATAAAAATATCATTTCATCGTTAAAATTTTATATTTCTTAATGAAGGTTTAAATAACACTTTTAAATAATAACCAGCTCTCTAAAAATATTATTTATTTTTTTGAAAAAAATTCAAATTTTACCCAAATTTTCGATTTTTGTACCAAAGGCGCAGACCCACGGCATTGTTGTTCAGCAGTAGAATTGCACGCAGTTGATATACTAGTACAAAGGCAATTTTTTGCACCTACCCGCTTAAGGTTTTAAAAAAAATCATTTTTTAGCTCCACCCTATTGCGCACTATGATGTGAACATTCACGGGTTGCATGCAATAATTTGATGATCACGTAAATGATTGATAGCAAAAATTATCAAAAGATTGCATCATTATTAGAAACAACAGCGCAGCATAAGTTCGCTAGTAAAATATTAATTTAAGCAATTATTGAAATTTGATGAATAACGAGTGAATATTAATTTACAGAATGAAATGAAAATGGAAATTTTACAAAAAATATTTAAAAAGAAAGAAGAGAAAGGCATAGGTAAAACAAATTAAAGGTGGACTGTTCTTTTTCAATTCCTACTATTAGTTCACACTCTCCCTATATATATGTTGTTCAAATTTTCAATCGTTAATAAAATACTTATTATTCATCCAGTCAAGCTCAAATAATTTTTTTTAAACTTGTAGTGGATGACACTTGAAGATAATACAGTTTTTTTCAAATATTAATTTATTATTACTTTTAATTTTATATGGGAGACAAATGACGTCCATTGGTTATTGAACAGCATTTAATGCTTCTCTATGCCTATAAGGGGGGATACCATAGGAGTCGCCAAAAGTGACGCCAACTTGGCGATATATCTCTATTATTTCACCAAATTCCCATAGACTTCCATTGTAAACCAATAGGGTTTACTAGCTTACAGAAAATCAATAAATTCAGATATTTTAAGGCAACAAAAACTAATATTAGCTTAATGGATTATATTAAATTTTTATTTGATGATGTAAGTAGGAATTGACTTATAAAAAAGATTTTTATATTACTTGTTTTGAAGAAGTTTTTTTGTTATTTTCCTGGGAAATAAAAAAATCGAACACGTATGTCTTAAAGAAAAATATAACATATCTTTGAAATTCAGAAAATAAAAATCTTCATGATGTATTAAAAATTAGTTCTTTTATATTACAGCGCCCCCATCAAGATGAAATGTTAGCGACTAAAATGCATTGCTAAGTTTTATAGCATATATGACCTTATGTTACCTTGTCATATGTAATGTGTATAAATAGGAGTATATATGGGATGAAAGTTTATGACTCATATAAGAGGTGTATAAAAAATATATACGATTTATAAGTAAAATATATAACTAATGTGTGAGCACATATAGCACATAAGAAGTAAGGGAGACAGGGGATGTTTGAAGCGCTTTTTACTAAAACGCTCGAAATTTGTCTTTGATATCCAATAGCAACTCTTTTTTCCAGCCTTTTAAAAGCGTTTGATATTTGAACTGTAATAAATGATTCAATAAATAAATAAAATAAAAAAAAAAATCCGTCAATTTTCATGACGTATATGACATTTATTCAAATACACTGGTGTTCAAAATTAAGAACCAATCACAAGATTCTATTTTTTAAGGAAGCGAATACTCAAAAGGAAATAATATAATTCAAACAGCACAGCTAGACCATATAGCATCTCATTCATATCACGAGTGTCACAGTCACTACGGTGAAACAAAAAATAGGAAATGCAACACGTCTCATTATGAGTCTCAAATGATCACTATATGTGACTCCACTGAGACGTCAATGTGACTGCTGCTTTGTGACGAGTCACCAGGTAACTTTACAGTATATTTACATTTTGACTCTCATGTGACTGTCATTTTTAGACTTAATTTCGAAGTCATCATGAACGTTGCATTATGATAAGTCACCAAACAATATCACATTATATTCACATAGTGACTTTTCACAAAAGAGCTCAATGGTGCCTTCACACTAGTCTCTCTGTCATCTGAAAAGCATCATGTGATTTTAATGTGACATTTGGTAACTTATCACAATGCAGCGTTCACGATGACTTTCAAAATTGAGTCTACAGATGACAGTCACAATGTAACTACGTTGTAAAGTCACCTGGTAACTCGTCACAAAGCAGCAGTCACATTGACGTCTCAGTGGAGTCACATATAGTGATCATTTGAGACTCATAATGAAATGTATGGAATTTCTTAATTTTTTGCTTCACCGTAGTGACTGTGACACTTGTGACCATGTGTGACATGAATGAGATGTTAAATGGACTAGCTGTGCTGTAGAGATAGTAATTGTTCGAATTATATTATTTCCTTTTGAATATTCGCATACTTGAAAATTAGTATTTTTTGATTGGTCCTTAATTTTGGACACTAGTGTACAACGTATACAGGGTGCAATATGTTATCTATCGCCGACCTTTAATTTCTCAACCGTTGGTCCTAGACATATAGTTCCAATTACAAAAACGTTTCAAATGAGCTAAATATTCATGTTGTGGCATCATTTAAAGTAAAAAATCAATTTGATAAAAATTACGAAAACTAACTTTTTATACTGTCCCCCAGTCCCTATAGTTATATTTAGTAAAAGTTTACACTTATCATAACAGATGTAACACAAAAAGTTTGACATCTGTACTACAAAAATTGACACAGTTATTAAATTTCAAAGTTTGAGATTTTTTCACGATTTTGTTTTTCATTGAGGGATCAGTTAAAAGATAAATTAAAGTAATTCGAGATCAAAATCGGGCTGCAATGTCCTTTTAACGCGGCGAAGCCGGTATCGTCACTACTTTTGAATGTTGTACGACCCATAAAAGTTATCTCAAATTTTCAGATGAAATAACCCTTTGGTGATCCCCCGATTTGGTAATACCGGCTAAAGGTGGTTTCGCCATAAAAAGCACATTGCACTCTGATTTTGATCTCAAATTACTTTAATTCATCTTTTAACTGATCCCTTAATGAAAGACAAAATCATGTGCAAAAATCTCAAACTTTGAAATTTAATATCTGGGTCAATTTTTGCAGTACAGATGTCAAACTTTTTGCGTTATATCTATTGTGATATGAGTAAACGTTTACTAAATATAGCTATAGAGACTGGGGGACCGTATAAAAAGTTAGTTTTCGTAATTTTTATAAAATTGATTTTTTACTTTAAATAATGCCGCAACATGAATATTTACCACATTTGAAACGTTTTTGTAACTGGAACTATATGTCTACGGCCAACGGTTGAGAAATTAAAGGTCGGCGATAGATAACATATTGCACCCTGTATAAACAAGTTATAATCATATATGATATAATGACGCATACGAATATATAGGACATATATGAAATGCAATATTATATAGCATGTAAGAGATATATATATAATATATATGACTTATTTATGACTTATATGTGAAGGTTTTGACTAATGTATAAGTATCTGTCGTACACAAGGTGTAAGAGGCCGGGGATGTTTGATCTGCTTTATAAAAATGCTTAAATTTTGGGTTTGGAATTCAATTGAAACTCCTTTTATCTTATCTTTTAACAGCGCTTGAATTCTGAAAACTGTACCTGGTTTATCATTTTTATTATTATTATTTGCGATAACTCTGTAAACTGTTAAAAGACTCCCTAATTCAGCGAGGTTCCGTCCAGTTTACGTGAAGCACAGTTTTTACAAAACTGGAGGGTTAAGGGGGTAAAACGGGAAAAAAAATTACGAAAATATTATTTTTAAAATAAACTTTTATCACGATTGTTTCTAAACATTAACAGACTTTAAACATAAAAATTAGTATATACGTCATTTCTAATATCTAAGTTCTTACAAAAAGCGGTTTTCAAAAAAGAATTTCGCAGTGTAAAAATTTAAAAAACTCGCAAAAATCACAATTTAGAAGTTTTTGTGCTTCTAATCGTCAAAATTTCTGTTATGAGACAACATCAAAATATCTTAGCAACATCAGATCAGATGTTTGACAAAAGTTCAAACAACCTATTTATGTTAAACTGACACTCTAATCTAATACAGCATTTTTTCAAATGAAAAATATATTTTGCACTTGAAATAAATTCAAAGTTATTTATAAAATACGAATCAAGTTGAATACTTAAAAATCCTACATTTATTACAAAATTACTAATTGACACTAATAATAAGTTAAAAGCAATAATAGAAATATTATTTGAATTTTTAAATCGATTTTTCTTATAAATTCTGTAAACTGGGAAAAGCTTCCTTAATTCAGCGAGGTTCCGTCCAGTTTACATCAAGCACAGTTTTTACAGAACTGAAGGGTTAAGGGGTAAAATGAAAAAAAATATTACGAAAATATTATTTTTAAAGTAAACTTTTATCATGATTGTTTCTAAACATTAACAGACTTTAAACTTCAAAATTTGTAAGTACGTCATTTCTAATATCTAATTTTTCAAAAAGCGGTTTTCAAAATTGAATTTCGCAGTGCAAAAATTGAAAAAACTCTCAAAAATCGCAATATAGATTTTTTTTGCTTCTCATAGTCTAAAATTTAGGTTATGTGACAACATCAAAATATCTTAGCAACATCAGATCAGATATTCGACAAAAGTTCAAACAATCTATTTATGTTAAACTGACACTCTAATCTAATACAGCATTTTTTCCGATGTAAAATATATTTTGCACTTGAAATAAATTCAAAGTGGTTTATTAAGGACGAATCAAGTTGAATATTACATACATTTATTACAAAATTACTAATTGACACTAATAATATGTTAAAAGCAATAATAGAAATATTGTTTGAATTTTTAATCGATTTTTGTTATAAACTTTAAACATATTACCAAAAATTTTTGTCATGTTTTGTTTGGATCCATAAGCAAACTTTACTTGTGCACATAATCTACCGTGCAGAACTTTTAAAAAATGTCAAATGTGGATTTTTCAAATGAATATTCGTAAAGAAAACAACTCTTCTATTTATTGTTGTATTTCAGAAGTATCATTATACCTTGAACCTTATGTAAATGCTATGTGTGATACAGGAATAAGAATAACACACATAAAGATCAGTATCACAAAATACGAAAATTGCAGTCCGCACAATAAAATTTCTATTTAATGTTTTATAATGCATTTTTTTTTTTTTTTACATTCTGATAAAAAATATTCTTATAATTATTTTCAAGACATATTATATTCATAATAACACAAAAATAAAGCAATTAAAAGACTTAAAATTTCCGATTGTCATTTCCCTGGCATATGACACCGTGATGTGCGCAAAGTAAAAGGCTTTCTGCTACCATGTACAAATATCTTTTTCAAGTTTTTTTTTTATTTCTAATTAATAATTATACCTTATATAACACATATAATACAAAAAATATCAAATGTGGATTTTTCAAATGAATATTCGTAAAGAAAATGACTCTTCTATTTATTGCTGTATTTCAGTAGTATCATTGTACCTTAAATCTTATGTAAATCTTATGTGTGATATAGTAATAAAAATAGCACACATAAAGGTCAATATCACAAAATATGAAAATTGCAGTATGCGCAATAAAATTTTTATTTAATGTTATATAATGCAATTTTTGTTTTACATTCTAATAAAAAAATATTCTTAGAAGAATATTCAAGATATATTATGTTCATAATAACACAAAAAATAAAGCAATTAAAAGACTTAAAATTTCAGATTGTCATTTCCCTGGCATGTGACACTGTGATGTGCACAAAGTAAAGGGCTTTCTGCTATCACATACAAATATCTTTTTCAAGTTAGTTTTTTTAATTTCTAATTAATAATTATATCTTATACAACACATATATGTGGAAGGTAACAAGTTCTGTATTTAACAGATAATTTTCCATAATTAAAATATGATTGTCACTGAAAATGAGTGTCATTGTCCTGGCCTACCCATTTTAGTTCTTTATGAGGCCTAAAGAAGGCTCAGCAGAGTTATTCTTCTTGTTCTTGACACAGTTCAAGCCAGGAGTAGTAAAATCATTGCTACCAGCAAGATCTTTTATATATTTCTTCGAAAATAATGTGTTTAAAGGATTTGTAAAAATTGAGTAGACTTTTAATATGTCATTTTCCCGTCTTCTATAAATTAGAAATAAAACTGAATATTTCATTGAATTTGAGGTACTATAGAGGAAACATGTTCCTTTAAACAAAATTAAAATGTTAGATCTAAAAAAAAAAAAAAAAAAAAAGTTTCAGAATGAAATCGTCATTATCCTGGCATACATATGCCAAGAAAATGACATATAATTATAATTATATGAAAATGAACTTAAGCTCTTCAAACATTAACAATTTTACATATAAATTCCTTTATTCAGCTGTTCAACCAACGTTTAAAAAAATCAGAAGCTTTGAAACGATTTAAATTTTCAAAATTATTGTTTTCATAATCTCACATTCTGTGGTATTCACCCATAACGTTCAGTGGAGTCATTTTTTTAGTTTAACATTATATTAGACTGCCATACATGAAAGGATATTTTTTAAATATTCTTTCATATTTATGTTCATTTATTCAGCACATGTGCGTAGATATGTTTATAATAATGGACGTTGTGTAAGTGAACGAATTCAAATTCAAATTAAAAAGACCGTTTCGCAGCATAAGCTGTAGAACTTTGATTAGGATAGTTTTAAAAATAATAATAATAAGATGTAAATACTTCATTTATAGATTTATTTTAGCATCATTAAATCAGCAAAATTAAAATCTATAATTCACAATTTCCCTTTCAATTCATTAAGTAGCAAACAAAAATAACTTTTGTGAAATAAAAATAATTTCTTCTTTAAAATACTGTTTATTGCATTAATAGACCCGAATTCCTTAATCTTTCTACAAGTTTAGTTAATATACGAGTGAAATTCATACATATTTGGACAAGCAAGTGTTTTCTGCCTCGAAATAATCAAAACCAAAAATCCAGAAAATTAAAAAATTTCCAAGGAATTATCCAAAATATTTTTGAAAGGAGATTCTTCTTATTTAATTTTACTTCGATAAATACATAATGGAAACTTTTAATAGGGTTACAACCAATCCACTTATTATCCATTGGACGCTTGTTTAAAATTATACACGTTTGTCGCCAATTCCGTTATTATTCTGAATTCATTGGAAACATCTTAGTTTTATTTATTTTTTATATTATTTATTAGATATTGGATTTAAAAATGAATGTTTACAACTAACGCTGAATGTTTATGATTTATTTACAGAAAAAAAGTCATATGGTTATAAGTTTTTTGCAATAAATAAAACTGACGAATAAAGAATAACCGGATCAATTTTTTATATTTATTATTAAACTTTAATAACCATGATACTGCCATGAATGTTTGCAAATAATAGCAAAATAATAACATGCACTGTAAATATGCACTGTTTTACGCACGATAGTGTGTAAGATTACGCATACTTTAAAATTTTTAAAAAAAATTTTGAGTAAACACCAAGGAATTTTCCGTTCTTTGTGATCACTTTTATAAGTTTCGAAACAGTAACAATTTCTAATAAAAGAAAAAAAAAACTTGTTACAAAATTTGCTAAAACACGTTGTCTATGTTTTTAATGAAATCATATTAACAATTTCTTGGGCAACAATCCTGCCTTAAACCTACTCGAAACAAAATTCACGTTAGTAATGTATTTTCCAGCAGTTTGCTGTTAAGACGAATGCAAAACTTTAGACAACTCAGACTTTTATTATATGTTTAAAAAGTTTTTATAATTGTAAGCAATTTGACGAAATTGGTTAAAAATAAAAGCGAGATTAACCCATTTGTGCCTGAATTTTTGTTTGCTCAAAAGTTTTGGTAAAATCACTTTAAAATGTTGCAAAATGCACTGGAATAATACTAAAAAAATTAAGCTTAATTTTTTTATTGTATTTATTTGATAAAATGTAAAAGAACTAAATATCAGTATTTCTAGTAGAATAATATGCATAATTATATATTTTGCCTATATTTATATTTAAAATATTTTTAAATTGTTTATTATGTACTATAATGAGTATTTTTATGAACTACAATATATATATATATATATATATATATTTATTTCTTTGCAGAGACTAATAACGTTATAATTATTATTAATAATAAAATAAGAATAATCGTATTGCAGATTTAATAACAATTTATTTCATAAAAATATTCGAAAGGAGATTGCATAAATAACTGTCTCCTAAATTTCCAACAAAAATATGTGCCCATTTGTGCCTAGAACTCTATATTTTGTACATTACAAAAATGCATAAAAAATAGGCTTGAACATTTAATTTCGCAATTTAAAAAAATACATATTTCAAAAATGTCCACAAGCTAAGATTATAACTTGCGATTTTGTGTCCATGATAGAAAAAATACAAATAAACTTACTTTGTACATTTCGCCCTCTTGAAAAATTAAAAATCTATAAACACCGAAAAAAGTCTTAATTTAAACAAATAAATATCCACCTTGTGCTGTCATCTCTCGGTTATAGATAAAGACATTTATAAATAATGATTTCATGCAATTTTCATGTCATAAAGAAAAAGAAAATTATACAAATGCATTAAAGTTTGAAACGTCCTAAAAATGGGACGCTAGGCATAAATGGGTTAAAGGCTTAAAATATCTAAAATTTTGTCTCGTGAAATTTCTAGCCGTTTCATAATGTGAAATATAAGCAAATCCACTGTAAAAAATATATTTATTTTACTAAAACAAATATACTTACTTAAATAAATTTGTTTTTGTAAGACATATATGAAACATAAATTATATAGAAATGTATGCGAGAAATTTTTGTATATTAAATGCAAACATTCATTTGTGATAAAATAATAATATTAAATACAATGTAAACAGACATTTAAGAAGGTTCCACCGAATTTCCCAGTGTAACTTGTCTAATGTTTATGGTTTTAATTTCACCATCGCTTATAAAAACAAAGTTAAAACTTTTGCTAAAAGTATGTATTTATTCTTAATTATTCCCAAGTATCCAAATTACAGAATCGGATGAATAGCTCTTGTTAGAATTGTACCAATGTGTTAACCATATGTTAAATTTTTTTTAATATTACTCTTTAAATTTCTATGATCCATAGTACGCTGGATGTTATAAAATTTTGATATATTGGGTTGATAAAAAGTAATTTCGTTTTTTTTTAAGTTTTTTCAAAGCGAATTTACTCATAAATTTAAAACACTAATCAATGATATATGTGCCGTTTTGATCGATGACCTTTTGCCCCTTTTCTCGTAAAACTATACTTCCGTCACTGTGGAAATTCTGAAAAATTTAACCAAGTCATTTTTACAAGCCCCTTTTGAAGCCAGATTTACACCATTAAGATGGTTCCACAGAGACCGAAACAGTTAGTAGTCGGAAGGGGCAAGATCTTATGGATTCATCAAAACTTCCCAGCCAAGACCTCTCAATTTTTGCCGAGTTACTAAAGATGTCTGGTCTAGAGTTGTCGTGATTTGAAGACAACGTTTTTCTATTGATCAATTCTGGCCGTTTTTTAATCGCCTGCTCCAATTACATTAGTTGATGACTGTAGAGTGTCGAATTAATGGCTTGGCCATGTTAGAGCAGCTCATGATTAACAATTCCTTTCCAATCCCATCAAACACTTAACATTATATTGCTTTGTATAAATCCGGAATTTGCCAGCATTTGTAAAGCTTCTCCGAGCTTCAACCACGATCTTTTTTGCACTTTATTGTCGTACGTGATCCATTTACCTCGCCCATAATCATTTATTAAAAAATGGCCCGATTTCGTTTCGTTTCAGCAGGGATTCATAAATGGAATTCTCGGTCCATTAAATATTGCACTGTTTATTCATGTGGAGCCCAAGTATCCAGTTTCTTTTGACATCCAGTCTTACACAAACTATTCAAACTGCTTTTTGGTCGATGCTTAGTTCCGTAGCGATGTTGCGAGATGAAATTTTTCGATCTAACCTCGATGTATTTTAAGAATTTCATCGGCTTTATCAACGATTGGCCAGCCAGGGCGAGGTTCATCTTTAACATCGAAATTTCCGGAACGCAAACGAACAAACCAATTCTGACGCTGGCGTTCATTTAAGCAGTCATCACCATAAATAGCACACAATTTTCGATGAGCATGTGCGGCATTTTCCCTTTTTGGAATAAAAAAGCGAAATGTGACGAAAATGACCTTCTGGAATCTTCATTTTCAAAGCGCAATAACTTTTAACTGAGAAAACAGATGACGTTACCTTTATATCTAGACTGTTCTGTGGACTGTTACCTTTCAAACTCGCTAATGTATGGCTTCATTGGAGTCATATGGTATATTACTAGAGATATGCGACCTTAAAACCATCTATTGGGAAAAACAAAATTACCTTTTGCTCAACCCAATATAATAGAAACGAACTCATAAATACAATGTTCCTCAAATAAATAAAACTAATGATAAGTAAGAATATATTTATTAAAAACGCATAAACTGGCCAATGGTACACAAAAACAAGGACTTTAATATAAACTTTTACAGTTAAATTTAATGATAAAATTTAAGTTTTGAACTCAATGTGGCGAGTGGTCAGTAAAAAAACACAGTCAAAAAATGTAGAAACTACCAGTATTTTCTCCTAGAAAATATTTCGAATAATATAAAGGAATTAAAGAAGGCGAATTTCTCTTTAACAAAATACTTGTAATTAACACCTTTTTTGGACTGTGTTTATCCCTGACCACTCGCCACCATGGAACTGCTTCCGATCTGTCGAAATGCTTGCACGTGAGCATAATGTCCGTAAGGATAATTAATTTTATAATATACCAAAAATCTGGCATAATATTATAAAAAAAAGTCTTAATTATTTATCTATTTGCAATATTTCAACTTCCCCCACTTTTACCATGAACTTTTATGAATTCAATACATCGATGGTGACACTCGGTGATCTTCAATCGAACTTTCGATTAATTTCCAACTCATTTCATTTCAAAAATTTTCTCATGTTCCCACTGGATGGCGGCACTGCATTTTTTTTCAATAATATAATTGGTCAAGAATCAACAGTCTCTCACAAAGGAAGCTTTCGTCTCTAGATTTTTAATCGCTTCAACATCAAATTTTATCATGAGGAAAACTGCAGAAGCAATTTGAAACGTAGATTTTTAACATTAATTTTAATTGTACGGGTTTATATAAATGTTCTTCTTTATGTGTGCCATTCAGAAAGCTTATGTGTTTTTAACGAATACATTGTTATTATATATTATGGTGCAATTTTCCAGTATGCGTTAATAAAATGTACGAATTATACAGGGTGTCCGGTCTCAACGGTGTCCAATGGCTAATTCCTAAACCGTTAGTCATAGACATATAGTTCCAATTACAAAAATGTTTTAAATCACGTAAAGAAATATTTTAAAAGCGATTTGGGTCAATAAAAACATTTCTTAAAAAATTACGAAATTTAAATTTTTATACGGTCCCCCGGTCCTATAAGTTATATTTAGTGAAATTTTCCTTTTACACTGACAAGTAATACAAAAAAAAGTCCCGTTATTCTACGATTAAAATTGACCGAGTAATAGCTGTTTAAAGTTGGAGCATATTTTTTGCTGCAAATTGGGGGTCATTCACAAATTTAGTCGAAATATAATTTCGTCAGATATAAAAAGTATCTGGGAGTAAAATTAACAATTCAATATAAATTTGAAATCTTTAATCATTCTGGCATATTAATGAAAAATATACAATTTGTAATAAACATTTAAGAAGAAAGAAAAAACAGAATTTTTCTTAAATAAAATTATTCTAAATTAACAGCCTTATTATTCTTTACAAAATGATACGTATTTTAAAATATTATTAGATTGCACAAGCCTGCAAAAGTTGGGTTATGTCATGTTTTTTAGCTAATGATAATTGATTCTTGTATACTCTGTACCGCTGAATCCGAAATTGACCTTCATTTTTAACTATCATATCAGGATTTTTCGCACATTACAAATTTCAAAGTTAAGGAGTTCAATGTTAAAATTGAATTTCCTCCCCCATCTCATCGGACCACTCAGCTGTTTAGCTGTAAGAATCCCAGGATAAGCAAAAATATCGAATAAATTTTTTAATAAAATAAAATAAAATAAAATAAATGTTTTACATATGTTTTATAGTATGAGATTTTAGCTATATTTTAACTTACACATTTGCGATTTGCAAAAACAATTCTAACGTGATGGTTAAAAATGAAGGTCATTTTCAGATTCAGTGCTAAAAAGCGCGTAAAAATCAATTATCAAAAGTTCAAAAATACAACCATCTCCGCTACTTTATAGTATTCGATTTTAAATTTGAAAATTTATGATTTGCGAAATATCCTGACATGACGGTTAAAAATTAAGGTAATTTTCGGATTCAGTGCTAAAAAATACATAAATGTGAAAAACCCAACAATCGCAGTCTTGTATTATCTAATCTAAAACTTTTTCTTACACCCCTTGGCAGAAATTTATCCAAAATGTTTTGTGTTATCCTGTAAAATAAGTATAAATGGTAACCACCGAAAATCTTAATAATATTAGATTGTTATCGGATTTGCGCCAGTATGTAAAATGCAATCTCGATCGGATATTTAAAAGTGGGTTAGAGTACAAATTTTGAACTGGAAAAACATACGTATGATTGTTGAAGTAACATAAAAACTTATAAAAAACATAATTTTTGTTAAAAGAAATCATAAGAGAAACAGTCTCAAATCCTGACAAAATAAAACCTATGTTATTTTAGCCAATTTGAGACTTAACCATAATACTTGTAGGATTTTTTTTTTCAAAGCGCAGATACACATGAAATAAGACCTTCGAATACTTTAAACACTTGGCATATGATCCCTCAAAGCCAAGCCGAACTCATTTGTTTTCAGAGTAGAAAAGTGGCATAAGTCATGTATTTTTAAAGTTTCATAACTCGCTCAATTTTAGCGTTATTTGAATGGGACTTTTTTTGTCTTACTTGTCAGTGTAATAGGAAAAAATTACTAAATATAACTTATAGGACCGAGGGACCGTATAAAAATTTAAATTTCGTAATTTTTTAAGAAAAATTTTTATTGACTCAAATCGCTTTTAAAATGTTTCTTTACCTAATTTAAAACATTTTTGCAATTGGAACTATATGTCTATGACTAACGGTTTAGGAATTAGCCATTGGACACCGTTGAGACCGGACACCCTGTATAATGTATAATTCATACTATAAGTTTTATTATTTGTATAATATTTATATAATATCTGATTTTTTAGCAATAAAATCAGCTCAAGAGTATAAAGATTATTAAAAAAAATATATTATATCAATATTATAACAAAAAGGAGGATAACATGAAAGAAAAGAACGAATACAGCTTGTCAAGCCAATAATGTATGTTAACATGTTTATAGGAAACCCCTTACTTATCCGGAATATTTGCGAATAAATATCATACATAATTTATTAAATGTTGTTAATCGACATAATTTACAGTTTTTGAATATCAGTGGGATAATAAATTTGAGTTATTTAGTAGTCTAGTTTTAAAACATTTAATTAATGTTGACGATTTCCCACCATTTCTAAAAGCTACAGACCATTTTTTTAATTAACGAAAATCAATGGAATTTCCAATAACAAGAGACAATATTCGATCAAGAAGCATCAAAACACAGAGTTTTTTGAAAGATAGATAAACTAGCTGTTTTAGTTAATTAAAAACATGAAAGAGCGCAACGCTTTTGAAGGAGAGGCAAGAAAAAAAAATTAGAAATGAAGCGGAAAAACTTGTATTTTCGCATAACTTATTAAATCAATTTAGTAAAAAAAAAGCGTCTTATAAAATATGCGAGACAATCTTGAAATTATAAATCAAAACTTATCTAGGAAATTATTTACAAATGCATCGAGATTTTATGGATGATATTAAAATTGTCATTAAAAATGTTTCCTGCATTTATACGCAAGATTCTCTTTTAGGTAAAAAAAAAAAAAAAATAATTTAAATAAAGACGCACAACCTTGATCAATGGTACACAAAACACGAACTTTAATAAGCTAAATGTTAAATTCTACGTTTCGAGCTGTTTCTACAGCCGTCTTCAGGAAAAATATGATGGTTAAATGGCTATAAGCTCAGAGATGGAGGCTTCCTGTGCGAGAGACAATTTGTCGAACATTGACTAAAGATATGAAAACAAAAATGTAGTGGTGCCATCCAGTCAAAATAAATCCTATTAATGAAATTATTATTAATTATTAATATTATTAATGAAATGGTCGGCAAATTGTCTCTTGCACAGCAGCGTTTTCAGGGGAACTCAAAAGATTTCCATTAAATATGGTATGTGGGAAAAAAATTCTTTGAAGAATATTTTAATGATCTTACTCTATTTCAAAAGTATTGAAACTGAATAAATCACTGAATTTCACTACGATTACGTTTGAATATGGCATTCATAGCATTTGTCAATCATTTACAGAGACACACAAAAGAAATTGTTTACAGTACTGTCTTTGAGTAATAACTGTTGGAAGTGCTTTTTAAAATGAGGTATGTGCAATGAAATTTAACTAATTTTTTGCGTGTTACTCATTGTATATAAATTCTATACTTCATATGTAAGGATGCACCAAAGTATTCACTTGTCTTTCTCCTAAATAGCGGAAATTGTTGAAGGGGAATTTTTAACTGAGGTATATGTATTTCGTAAGTGAACTAAATTTTGGCATGCATGTACTTAATAGATATAAATCTATATATCATATACAGGGCTGCTCAAAAAATTCAGATAATTTTCCGATTGTAGATGGGAAAAATGGTTTTCAAATGTGTATTATTAAACGGTGCTGTTTTGTTACATTATTCAGAATGTGTTGGAAAGTGTTCGTTATCTATGCTGGACGCATCATTTTTTTCTTTTTTGTTTATAATAAATGAAAGGTTATTGCTCATTAAACTACCGTACAACAGCACAACTCCTCTGCGCTGTATCATTTGTCCTCCCACTTTTTCTTAATGTCGTACACTGTAAAAAAAAAATATCTGCAAAGTTACTAAAGTTTTTCTAGGAAGCTGGGATTCCTAGAACTTTTTATGTAACGGCAACAAGAAAAATTCCTGTAACAGAGTCTGTTACAGGAATTTTTCTTGTTGCCGTTACAACTTTACAAACAAAACAAAACTTTAGTAACTTTGCAGAATTTTTTTACAGTGTTTATCCCTTGTCAGCGGCCTAACTGTTTTTCCGGAGACTCTAGTGACTAGATTCACAATCCGCGTAACTGCTTGTGTGTATGAAAGAAGTTTAATGAAGTCCTAGCAGTCCGTTGGCATACCGTCCTGTATCATCTTCAGAAGTTCTGGAGAACTGATCCCACATATGACCAATGTCGACGAGCTTTCCTGCCAATGAGATCTAAATACCCTCATAGCATGCATGGTCACAGTGACGTCATTGTGACGTCACTGTAAGTCACTGTGGTCACGTCACAACTGTGACCAAAATGCCACCACTCAGCGATGTCACACTGTGACTGATATGTGAACTTCTTACAAAACTTTTAAAAATTATAAAAATTCTTCAAAACATGTTATTTACTGTAAAAGATATTTTTCTGTCAATTAAAAAATATTGTGACGTCACTGTTATGTCACTACATGTAATGTACGTCTCATTATATGAAAAAAAACCCCTACCATATACTGACAGTGTAACTCGCAGTGTAAACTCGCAGCAAAACAAAACATATGTTACGATTAAAAGTTTCCACATCAAACAATAAAAATAATTCAGTGTTTGTTTCCGACTAATATTTCACAACAAAATTAAAAACTTCACCAAAAAATGTACATAAATAAAACACACAAATTTAATAGACATGTAATCAAACTGCTCGCTTAGACTACTAAAACTTTTTGAATTAAAAAAACTGTTGTAGATAGTAAAATACTTGATGATATTTACGACTATTAACTCTTGGAATGTTGCTAATATGAAAGTATCGCTATTGAATTTTAAAACTTTATTTGAATACATAATTGATATTTTTCATATAAAAATGTTTTTTGGTGTTATTAGTGGTCAATCTAGAAAAATGTATTAACTGTAGAGATTTCAATAATAAGAAAATGTTTTCTTCCTGTATTCTATAATCCGGGAAAATGGTTTTTATTTATAAATTATTGTGTGTATAAATTGTGTGTGGGTATGGGAAGGGACGGAGTTTTGTAATAAAGCAATGCTTTATTATAAGAAATAAAAACACTTGCATATTTTCAGTAATACATTTTTCTGCTAGTGTTTAATTATTTTAAGTTATTCTTAAAAAATAAATTTGGCTACTTGTGTCACATTTTTTAAATAAATTTAACTTTTTCCGAATATAAAATAAAATACAATAAAACCACTTTAAAGCGACCATGTTCCGTTCAAATAAAAATTGGTCGCTCCGGGAGGTGGTCTCTTAATAGAGGTCACGTTTAAATCTAGATTTTAATTGTTAAAAAAAAAGGTAACAATTAATGTTACTAAAATTCATTCTTCACATTATGAAAAAATATGAAAATTTAGGTTTCAAAACAAAAGTTAATTACATAAGTTAATTACTGCAGAGTATAAAAAGTGAATATATTGACGTTTGTTGTGATTTTACGGTTTTATCTTTTATAGCTTTTATTTCCAAGTTCTTTCGAAGTTCAGTATATAAATGCATTTGTTTTTCTTTTTTTGGACGGGAGCAAATAATGACGATTTCATTAATTTATCTATTTCTTTGAGAGTTTCCTGACAGAATAGTGCACGGCAGTTTATTGACCGCCATTCTTAATTTGTCATCAGAGTTAAATTCATTGCCTAAAGCGGCACAAAGGTGTTTAAACACTTAAAAGTTATTGGAATAAAATATTTAAAAAAAAAAATTCTAAACTAACTTTAGAAGTTTGATGAATAATGCGCTCTCAGGAATTAATTTTCTAATAAAACTTTCTTCAAGCGACCAGGAAAAAGCGGAATTTATTTCATTTTCTTCAAAGAAATTGGTCGCTCATGGAGGGAGTTCAACTTAAATGGTCTCTGAATGGAGGTAAAATTAGTATTGAGCCTATGGAAATAAATTTCGTTCTATGACAAAATGGTCGTTCAGGGAGGTGGTCGCACAGTGAGGTGGTCGCACAGGGAGGTGGTCGCTTAATGGAGGTGGTTGCACAGGGAGGTTTCACTGTATACAAAATATATGTAAAACGCATGGCGTAATTAATTATTCATATTTTTTTTTGTTTTGCAAAACTTAAGTAGTTTTACAAAACTTAACACTTGAACTATTTTGAAACACATAAAAAAAAGTTAAATGCATCAAAAAATTCTTCAAACTAGAAATTTTAATTGGAAGTAAATTTATAAAAATATTATGTCATATAAATGTATAAGAACGGAAAAGCCATCTGTTCTTGCTTTGATAAACAAAACAGTGCTAAAAACCGCAGACGATAAAACCAATAAAAACAACATATTGCGTTTAATCTTTGGAACAGGCAGATGGAGTGTTTTGCTGGACAATAGGTAGCGTTATGAACATGTAGTCTGTCAGATATAAACATTTAACCTAAAAAATTCATAGGAATAATCATCCCAAGGTAATACTTTAGACAAAAATATGAGTTCGAGATATTTACACTAGCTTTGGTGTGGTTTAAATGATTCCCATCATTGTTAGTGTATGTATTATTGACATATTTTCTACTTCCAAAATTTGTTCTTCCTAAAACATGGATTACATCGGAATTTAAAGAACGACGTTAAGGGGAAAAAAAAGGTATGGAAAAATATTTTATTCCAGAGTTTGCTTTTCTTTAAATTATAACGCTTTTAGTATTTTCTTATAAACATTTCATTAACCTAATACAGTTTAGTAGATTTATTATTTAATTTATTGAAATAAATAACTGTCTATCAACAATTTTAATCAGATGATTAATATCAATTATATAAATTTATTTTAATCAGATTTGTTTTCTTTTAAAATATTATAGGTTAAAATCAATGTTTTCTCAAACTTTAAAATGACATATAAAAATATTATAATCAAAGTTTAACATAATTAGCAAATATTTAAATGTATTTAACGTACTACAGTCGAACCTCGTTAACATGAACCTCAAGGGGAATCAAAATTTTGTTCATGTTAACAGTAATTCATGTTATCAGTATCAAATCTTTGTATTAGTTTTTATAGGGGCCTGTGAAAACAATTCATGTTAAAAGTAATTCACGTTAAGCGTGTTCATGTTAACGAGGTTTGACTGTAAATAAAAAGGCCTTTTTATAGAATAAAATTTTTTGATTGTCTCAAACAATTTGCGTTGCACATTTTTATTTAAAAATTAATATATGTTCCGAAGAAAAGAAGATGGTTTATTCTATTTAGAAGAAATAGGAATTTTTTTACATAATGGAGAAGTACTATTTAAAGGATATCATACATATATAGTATTAAGAGGGAAAAATCAGTGTCAATGAGTATTATTCGATGTGAAAAAAGTTATAAAAAATTATAAAGAGATATCCTTAGCTGGTAAGAACTTTTCAGTTAGACATTATGAACGAAAATCTTTGAAAGTAAACCGGTTTCTGAATTTGTTGACAAATATAGAAATTATGCAACCCAGTGAGAATTTAAATTTGGTTTTATTGAAAGATTTTAATTTTTAAAACACACATCCATGTACTTGAATGAATGAAACTAAAATGTAAAATATATTTCATTATTTTTTTTCTGGATAATTTTAATATTTTACTTCCTGAATGATTTTATACGCATAAACTTCAAAATATCTATACTATACAGTCTATTAGAAAACATACTGATTAAAGGGGGCTTGTTATTTATGATTATCATCTAATCCTGTAAATAAAATAATAATAGTAATAATGAACCAATGTGTGCTTCTATTTTGTGCTTATGGTTTGAATTTTTATACTTTATTCACATAAAAATGATTAACTATTTTACATTATTTTCATTATTTTTATTTTACTGTGTCATATAAAAGTAAATATGATTACCTGCATTTGTAACAGACTGTATATATAAAATTTTCACCACACGTTATTCTAAAACCTTTATAATAAATTAAAAACGTCATCAAAAATTGTTCATAAATAAAAAACAAATTTAATAAACATGTAATCGAACTGCTCGCTTAAACTACTAAAACTATTAGAATAATAATAATAATTTAAAAAAACTGCTGTAGGTAGTAAAATCTTTGGCGATTTCTTCGACTATTAACTCTTGGATTGTTGCTTATATGAAAGTATCGCTATTGAATTTCAAAACTTTATTTGAATAAATAATTGATATTTTTCATATAAAAATGCTTTTGGTGTTATTAGTTATTTTTAATACTTGCTGTGATGTTTATAGAAAAGAAAGAATAACTTGATTGGTTAAAGATGAATTTCGTAAAAGCATCGCGAAAAAATGCAAATTTCGTCAAAAGATCATGGGAAAAAAAGCGAATTTAATCTAAGATTAGCAAATTTTGTCAAAATATTGTAGAAAAAACGCGAACTTCGTCAATGGACCGCATAAAAGGCGAAAATTTTAAAATAAATCGCGCAAATAAGGTGAATTTTGTCAATCGATCGTGAAAAAAATTCTAAATTTCTTCAAAAGGTCGTGGAAAAAAACGTGAATTTCATCTAAGAATCGCAATTTCGTCAAGAGATTGAAAAAAACGTGAATTTCGTCAAAGGATCGCGAAAAAATGCCAATTTCGTCAAAAGATCGTGGAAAAAAACGAATTTCATCTAAGAATAGCAAATTTTGTCAAAAGATTGTAGGAAAAACGCGAATTTCATCAATGGACCGCATAAAAGGCGAAATTTTGTAAATAAATCACGCAAATAAGGCAAATTTTGTCAAATGATCGCGAAAAAAATCTAAATATCTTCAAAAGGCCGTGGAAAAAAACGTAAATTTCATCTAAGAATCTCAATTTCGTCAAGAGATTGAAGAAAAACGGGAATTTCATCTATCAAATTTTGTCAAAAGATTGTAGAAAAAATGCGAATTTCATCAATGGACCACATAAAAGGCGAAATTTTGTAAATAAATCGCGCAAAAAAGGCGAATTTTGTCAAACGATCGCGAAAAAAATCTAAATTTCTTGAAATGGTCGTAGGAAAAAACGTGTATTTCATCTAAGAATCGCAATTTCGTCAAGAGATTGAAGAAAAACGTAAATTTTGTGAATTTTAAAGCATAGTGAAAAAAAAAGCGAATTTCGTCAAAGCATAGCGAAAAAAAGCGAATTACGTCAAATGATAGTGAAAAAACATAAAATTTTGTCAATAAATCGTACAAATAAGGTGAATTTCGCCGAAGGATTTCGAAAAAAACGTAAATTTCGACAAAGTATCGTGAAAAAAACATTCTGAAATTTTTCTGTGAACTTCAGAATTTTCTTTTACTCATAATCACTCCTGCCTCCATTGTCATGGTACATTGATTGAACTCGAATAGCGATTTCATTTTTCAATAAATATATTGCATCTTAACGCTGTCACAATATTGCCATTGTAGTCACATATTCGTCACAAAGTTAATGACAAAATCGTCACAAATTACACAATTTTCACAAAATTGTCACAATGTGACTTCACAACATTGTCACTGTCGTCACAGAATCATCACAGTGCTAATGACAATTTCGTCACAAATGACACATATTTCACAAATTGGTCTCACCGTGACTTCACAAATTGGTCACAATGTGACGTCACAAATGAGCTCTAAAACGGCCATAACGACCTCACATTCTAGTCACTGTGACTTCACATCGACGTCACGTGACGTCACATCGACGGTCACAAAGTCACAGTGTGACTTCACAACGACGTCGCCGTAACGTCACCATGCCTTACGGGTAGTCTGTATCTCCAAACTTAACAGCAGTAATAACGACTCTGTGAACACAATTTTCATGTGGGCTAATCTTCTTCGATTCGATAATCCACGGATCAACAAGAGTCCTAATATAGCACTTTCATCCGTTAACATGGCAAAAAGCATATTTTCTGGAGCCGCCAAGTAAGCTTTGCGAGAAATAACTGGTTCGATTACGCCACGATACTTCTTTAGCGAGTACCAAGATAAACTGATGAAATAACACAGATATCTAGCACCGTTCTTTAAGGAATGGAAAATCTTAGTTAGGAAACATGAGGGTACGTAGACTCTTAGAATGAATACAACCAAAGTTAGCAACTCATTTGATGCGTCAGTTGTAGATATATATAACCTCAGTATTCCATTGGCAGTTGTTAGCCAGCGGGCTCAGTTCAACGTTCCAGGATTTCCACTAGCCAGATCTGAACAACAAACGCCATAACTAATGGCGGTGCAAATGTCTAATAAGTATTTATGACCTAAACTGGGGTTGATAGGTTCAATATCTGGAAACTCGCATTCAATACTATTAAAAACAATAATTGAAAGCTTTTCGCACCCTATTAGGTTTCTTCCAATGTCCCCGATGTAGGTCGTGGGGCCAGATTACTTGAAATCTATGGATTCAAATACGTGTCGTAATGGCAGCTCATTGAAATGAAGTAAGCAGTTAATCCATTGGACTGGTCTCTGAAGTCTGAATTCAACTCTGCAAATTACACGATTAGACACTACTGTGTTCACTACAGTGCAGTCACAACCGAGAACAATAAGGATGCTGAAAGTATCCACTAAAGCACTTGTTTCGCATTCGTAAATGCTATTAGATGTATCAAGACTAGATCCACTTGCTCTTTGTAATACACTTTAAAAATAAATTTTCTCGCTGGCATAATGTGTTAAACTTAGTAGACACATATTCTACATTACGGTTTGACTATCCGTAGTAACTAGAATGTTATTTAACATAATAACTGAATGGATACTATAAAAAAGAACTCATTTTAGTTCAAACATAGGTATAACGACCTCTTTAGGCCGAGAAATAAACAAACTCCCTCCTTTCAATGAGGGTAAAAACGATCAATAATAAATTCTTCTGTTGCCAAATTTTATAACTAAAACAAAAATGAATACGGATAAGATCGCATAAATTATAATTGCGCGAAGGCGCATTCTTGAACATTCCGGCCGGCATTGACATGGTGAAAGACATTCAACAAATATGAATTTCAACCAAAATAAGTAAATTCAAACACAAAATGATACAAATATGATTTTGCAACAACAACAAAAGATTTCACTTAAGAAAATGTACACACGAAATACTTATACACAATAATATTTACATATACATTGTTCTTATTTTTCATTTACTAAAGGCAATACACATAGTTTCGTCAATCATCTTTTAAAAACTTCCTTTTTAATTTTAACTTTTACAACTCTTACTTTATTATCCCTTCCTGGAAATAATTCCACTATTCTAAACATTAACCAAATACAAACTGGTAAACTGTCTTCTTTTAAGACAACCATTGTGCCTATTTTGAGATTCTCCTTCTCATAGTATCATTTTATTCTGTGTTGTAATGTACTAGGATAATTATTAGACCACTATTTCCAGATGTTTTGAATTATTTTAGTTAATTTTTTTCCAAATTTTTAAACTGTTATCATTTACAGTTAACAGGCAAGGCTCTAGTTTAGCTGTAAGAGGTCTTCTAATCAAGAAATGAGCTGGTGTCAAGACGTCATAATCATCTGAATCAGCCGACAAATGATAAAGCAGACGGGAATTAAATTTGGATAATTATAGTCAAAAATTCTTCTTAAGTTCATTTTTTATTACAAACTACACTCTTAAGGTGATATTTAACTGACTTGACACCTGACTCCGAAAGACTCCAGTGGTTGGGAGATCCCGGATGAATGAAATTCCACTCTATCTCTACATTTCTCAAAAAGTTACATAAATTATCACTAGAATTGTTTACTAATTCCTTTTATCTTTTTAGTTCAGTATTGCTTCTTGTAAAATTAGTCGCGTTATCTGAGATATGAGCACATTTCTCAAGTTAGTTGATAAATCTCTTTAGAGCAGAGATAAATGCATCGCTTGATAAGTCAGTTACTAATCCTAAATGACAAGCTTTTGTAACAGGGCAAATGAAAATACACACATAAACTTTATTCAACTTACCTTTCCTTTGGTTAGGATACTTTATCACACAAAAAAAGTCTACACCATACAATTAAACGGAAAATTTTGCGTAAATCTTTTAGAAGGCAAATTTCCCATACGCTGCTGATGAGTGATTGGTTTTACCTTAAAGAAAGTTACACAGTTATGAACTACTTTTCTACAAAGATTACGACCATTCAAAGGCAAAAATTTCTGCCTCATTATAAATAGTAATCCTTGTGGGCCAATGTATAAATATTTTTTACTCATCTGCCGTTAACATGGATAATTTATTACCCTTCCCCAAAATTACAGAAGATTTCCCATTGTAACTCAGTTGGCTGTGAACAAGCCTTCCACCAACTCTTAAAATACCCTCGTTATCCAGAAATGGGCATAAAAACTTTAGTTGGCTATTATTTCAAACACTATCTCATCTCCCGAGGATTAACAATTCCCTTTTAAATTCTTCCTTCTAACACAATTTAATTAGCCTAAATTCAGCTTTTTTCATCTCAAAAGTTTTAGTGGACCAATGACTTTTCTTTTCTCCTTACAATTACTGTAGAATCTATAAATAAAATATAATCCTAAGAAGTTTAGTTTAACTGTTGCTTAAATTTAAGAAATCATCAAAAAAGATTTAACTGCAGTGTACATATTTAGAGATAATTAATTTTTTAAGTTCTGTGCTACACTCTTGGGCTATGACTTTAGTAGGAATAGGCTTACGTGAATATTCATCATTCATCAGGAAACACGGTCCTCTGTATCACAACCCATTTTCAAGACGCTTAGTAGGATCTAAACCTCGGGATATCAGATCAGCAGCATTGTCACTGGAAGGAACATGTTTCCACCGGTGCACATCTGTCAGTTCAAGCAGGTTTGATACTCTATTAGCAACAAAAGTTTTTAATTGACAAGATTCTTTCTGAAGCTATGAAATAACGATAATTAAATCACTCTAATAAAATACGTTGTTGTCATCAAATTTTAAAGCAGATAACACTCGAGACATCAATTTGGCTACCAAAACAGCTGAACACAACTCCAAAATTGGAATAGTGACTCGTTATATTGGGGATACTTTGGACTTGCTAGTAAGAAATCCGAATTTCAATCAACCATTGTTTAAGTGCGATTTACAATATATTACTGCTCCATAAGCTACCTCGGTCGCATCAGAAAATCTATGAATTTCGGACAAAATAGGGTTTTCAGTTAAAACGCATCTTTCTATTTCTAGACCATTTAATATAGTCAATCCAGAAGGAAAACGCTTCTACTCCTGAATTCCCTTGTCTGGTAGAACACCATCCCAATTAAGTTTCAATAGCCAAAGCGTCAAAAGAAATATTTTAGCCTTTGTAATAATATTCTGAGCCTAAACATCCGATAGGGTGAAACTGTTTAGCTGTTGTGGACAAAATATCACGTTTCATGATGGTTGTATTATCTTCCAAATTCAGTTTAAAACAGAAACAACCCTTTTTTGATTTCCACTAAACTCCAAGCATTGTAGAATCTTTTTCATTCGAGAATGGATAATCATTATTGTGTAGATCAAGCTCTGGAATATTACTACACATCTTGCGAAGATTCATATCTGCACGTTTCAATATTTCTGTTAACTGATACTGTAGTTCTTTGGCAGTCCGTAAAGAGTCTGAAATCGTTAATACCCTATATGGATAATTTATACCTCACACTATATAGTAGTACGCTCAGACAACTGGGTTGCTAACACAAATTAATATTGTTATATCTTTTTTTTCTTTAAATCTTTAAATTAACAGGAGTCTGTGTAAACATAATTAGCCAGGCAGGGCTTGTTGAGCTCAAGCCATTAGGTATGCATCCCTGCCTGGTCAGAACTTGAACTTGAACTTGATGATTGGTCACTTGCGATTTTAGACTTTCTGTTAAATATCTAGAAAAATGAATGAGGAATTATCCTGAAACTCTAGATTCGTAAACAGAATAGTAGAGTTCCTATTTCTGCGAGATTTTTACCCGAAATCCCATAGTGGAAAGTCAACAAATGGAAAAAAGAACGAATATCTTTTGGATAACCCTTTAAAAACTAATGTAGCAAAAGCGTTCATATTGTAGTGCATGATTACGAGGCTCATTGTAATAAACTTCGTTTATTTTTATGAGGATAGCATGCATAATAGTAGAGAAATTAAGGTTTTTATAAAAACAGTCCCAAATTTCGCCAAGTTTTTTACTTATAATTTGCAGAGTTCTTAATATAAAAAATAAAAAAATCAGAAAATATGACAAACAACATTGTATATAATACCCTGCAATCAGAATTAAAAAAAAAATAAAAATTGGAGGAAAATGAGAAGGTTTACTAAAACATGTTTCACTGCGCATGCACGAATGCAATCAAAATATAATGTGCAGGATGTATTAGCTAAGTGTACAGAGCAACTTTTGTGAAATTCTCAAAATCATAGCTTGAAAATTCTGAAAATTATCGGCGATAGAATAAGCTCGAAATCCGTTGTTCCCAAACGGAATCAAAAAGATGAGGAGCTGTATCCAAATATCTGTTGATTAGTGTCAAGATGGCGTACACAATGTTGCACCTATTTCTATATTTGGATACATCCCCTCTTCTTTTTGCTAATCGATCTCTTTCATTTTATCTTTGATTTTACGCTGAATAGCTTGAAGCAGGTGCAAGAGAAGCATGTTCTGCAGATCGAATAACATCGTGTTGCCGTTGTATTTGACGTTTCTGGAGTCGTATTGTTTCTGGAAGATCAGCACTTCCAAGAAAGATTTCTTTCCGTTCTCTGGTCAATGAAAAATACCTGCTTTTTTGTGGGAATTTTTGGAAAGATATTCATTAAAAATCGTGCACACGCAGGCAGATATGTCAAATAAAATTTTGCTTCCATTTTAATGTTCTCAACATTCTCGAAAGTAGACTTTCTTTTCCCCACATGTTTTATATTTTTCAAGATTGATCGATATTTTCCATAGTATGCATGTATCATTCCATAGTATGCGTGTATCATATCCCAAACACGTTTATGTGAAATTGAAGGAAAGGGTGCATCGAAATATAAATGTCCAACCTTCAAAGCAACAGTTTCTGCAATAACTGAAAAACATGGTTCTTTGCTTCTACCAGTTTCTTACGCAATATAACATGTCTCGTGGACGCATGATCTTAAGATGTCGTGGCGTTAAGATGCGTTGGCAGCATGCGCAAAAAATCCTTCGATGATCCAAAAATAGGACATTAAAACATTTGTCGACTTAAACACTCTAACTGAGATGAATTTGGCATTTCTAGTATTTACAATTATATATTATTAGAATATGACGACAAAGTGCGCAAAACCACAAGAGAAGATCCTGAAAAAACGACTGTTGTGAAAGCAAGTATAAAGACCGCACACTAATTGAAAGGATACTGCTTTAAACTAGTTAAAAACGGTTGCGACTCGCAGATGCTAGTGGCTCAGACCTTCTTCTCTTAGCCAGACAAAAGAGAGTGGTCACGTGATTTACTGGTCGTTCCGGTTTGTTTCGTGGCGTGAAACTAGGGATGTTCCTTTTTTGGCAGAGCGCCAAACACAGCCTGTTTTGATTGTCATTGTGCCAGTAGTAATCAGTTATGCCGAAAACTACCAGAATTCGTTAAAATTTCCAAAATTCAGTGCTGATGAGGTGGCGGAAGATATTAACCTACAATTCTAAAATATTTTAGGGTTGCTTTTGTTAAAAAAATAGTAATTTGTAAGCACTACCCTAAACCGATCAACTAAACCTGCTATTAGTTATTAATTTTTGTATTTTAATTTTTTTTGTGCAATTTTCGGAACTTTTGGCCCGCTGAGGAGACAGAAGATATCAACCCACAGTGTAAGATTCCGCACACGTTTTAATGAAGGAAGTTCGAAAATTTACCTCACCACCGTAAAAAGATCTATGAAATTTGGAATTTTTTTTCGATACTTTGATACGCGCTAATATACATATGCGTATAGTCTGTGACATTTATTTATATATTTACATTGTAATCACATATAAATAACACATTAGAAGTTGATATGTTTATAATCATGTATTATTATTTTACACACACACACGCGACACATATATATCAATTTTACAATAGAATACATTATATCAAATTTAAACGTAAAATAAATTTCCTAAGCTGTAAGGGCCATTTTAAAGAGCAAAATTTTGTTTTTCTTCTGAGGAACGCATCCAAGTTTCAAAATAAATTAAAAAAAAAAAAAATTCAATTAGACACTCATATATTCCAATGGAATTCCTTCTGGAAAATGAATATTTAAGAAATTATAAAAATCGGTTAATCAAATAGAATCTATGATTTTTTAAGCTACCATATGTCAAATATTTAATATTAAAAAAAAAAAAAACACTAAAATCTGTGTTACATATATTGTTAATTTTTATCTATGTTTGCCGGTTATGAGTTATTTATTTTAACGGGATTTTTTCCGACTTACGTTGTTTTGGCAGTGAATGAGATTGAATTTTTTAAGAATGATACTAAAAAGATATAGTTTATGTTTTTATTAGACATTTGAAAAATAGACATAAATCCTTTATGTTTGCAATCGAACATTTAAATACTAGCACAGTAAAACTTTTTGTGTGATGTGACTTTGTAAACCATATATTTCAAACTTTCTAGGAAATTAAAATAATGTTTTCATAGATTGATTTTAAGTAAATTTAATGTACCATGTAGTACAATATTATTTAAAAAGACCTTCACAAAAGCATATGTAGCAATAATTTAAAAATATGAATGCATTTATTTAAAGAAACATTATATCTATTGTTCTATATTATAATAAAACAAATAAGAAATTTCAGCAAGAAAATAATTAAACTTATTCAAAAAATATCACTGTTCATTTAATGGCAGTAATCATACAAAAAGTTTTACTTTATTTTTCATCGACCCGTTGACGTTTAATTAAGCACCACTAAATGGGATAAAAAGTCTTGAAATTAGCTAGGCATTAAATTAAAAGGTCCTAGTGATTCTATTTTAAGTGGAACTTTAAATAGAATTAAAGGGTAAATAAAAATGATATTAATAAATACATCCTCAAATTACTTTTTATCTTGGAATAAAAAGAGGGGAAAACGACGCTACTCATTGACTGTGTTGAATGGAAAAATATGATATTTAAGCTTTTAGATGTTCCAGAATTCGCTGAATGAATATCGGTAAAAGTTCTAATAAGAATAAATATAGGCCTCTATTTTTTAAAATCATTATTAGGTGACTTTATATAAAATATTTTTTTTAAAGTAAAAGTAAATATTTTCCAACGACTAATCTATTTTATAAAAGTAGTCTTTCACGACGTTAATAAAGAGCGTTTTAATGTAACCCCGCTAGCACATGTAATTGGAAATAATTTTGATAGATGATTTTAGGAATGCAAAAAGTAAATAAAGGCATTTTTTAATGGCTTCGAATTAATTGTAAGTATTTAATATGCAAATTTCTGAAATTAAAAATATTCATAATAATAAAGTATTACATTTGTATATACTATATATATACTTTTTACGAATTCTCGAAGTTTTTTCTTATTTAGAAGAAACCTTATAAGAAAAAGCTAAGAAAGAATTGTCTGGGAACGAATAACGACACTCATATTTTATTTTAATCACCGAGATTTTTGTTACCAGTAATGAAGTATATATAAAACATCTTTATTCCTTTTTTAAATATATGACTGAGTTATTTTTAATTAAAAATAAAATTGCATAATAAATACTAGTAACTTTCGAAAACGAGCATTTTCACCATACACAATTTATTTGTAACTTGAGTGAATCATTTTAATCAAGTAATGCATTGTTACAAGCGGCATAGATATATTTTTAAAGTTATGCTAGTATTTGTATCATTTGAAGCAGTATTGTTTCAGCAGTATTTTTGAAGCTGTATTTTATCAGGTGTTGTGATGAATGGGTTTCATGATAGATAGGTTCTATGAAATGTAATGTTAAAAAGCTAATCAAATACTTAACACTTTCATCGCGGCAATGGCGCGCCTTTGTGCCACCCTTTGCGCTAAGAGCCTAACACAAATTCATTTAAAACTTGTTTATTTTACTTTGAAAAATAATAATTTATATCATTTCTCACTCTAATGATTTGTTTGTCCTTACAAACATAAAAAAAATAATAAAATGTCGTGTCCGTTTGGGAAAATCAATTCGCACGAGAAAACTCTGCCCGGTAATTATTAGACATTAGATATCGGAATCAATCTGTAATAATTAAATGACAGACTTTTCCGGTACGAATTGATTTTCCATGTTATATAGCTAATATTCCTGGAAGACGAGTTATCTCGTCCATCGGGATTAAAGTGTTAAGTTCATTGCTCAATACCTTTTACATAGTTTTTCGCGTAATTAAACACATACAAAGTCATACCATGTTTTTCTTAACTCGGATACATTTGTTTGTCCAAAGATATGTTTTCCTAGGGTTACATTGGGGGGAGGGGCTTGAAATTAAATTTAATTCCTCGAATTTATATTTGTATCTTTATAAATGGGCATAAGGGCAAGTGGCAAATGATGTATGCCCGTTTTATTCGACAAAAGTGTCTATCGAATTAGAGTTTAAGAATGCATGGTTATACGTTTCATGTATCTGTATTATTTAATTTATATGTTTTAATGCATGCATCGCTATTCATTTCTAGATTTCCTAATGAAAAATTGTTTTGTTAGAACAATACAACTAATTTTTTTTATTCGACATCTAAGTATCCCCAATTCAAAAAAGAAAAAAAAAACGTGTTTTTTATTTTTGTTGAAATATATGTGTGCTTTCGTAATATCTTTCTAATTTTTCTTAAATATGTTTTGGAAAAATGGAAATAATTTCTTTTTAACGGCTGACAAATGAAATATTGATGTTATGGACTGCTACCATCCTATTATTCAAATGCATTTTCTGTAAAAACTGAATTAAATTTACCTAAACATTAGGATCATTAATTATTATTCAAAATCTGTTATTATGTAACATTGTATTATTTAATTTTCAGTATAGTAAATTTCAAGCAATTAATATTCAAAAGCTAAAATCACAAGGAAAAAAGTATAAATGATGCTTCACTGTAAGCGAAAAGTACTAATCATGTTTATAACTACTTCTTTATGAAATATTTAAAAACTTTGTACGAAATATGTAACTTTATTTGATAATATTGTATTTTTCTTCTTGAAATTTCACTTTCTTAAAAAAGTTAATTTACATTTTATCATATTAAAATGAAATTTTCTGTAACTAAGCAAATATTCAAATTTCATTATTTGAGGTATAAATTATTAAAATCAAAGAGTTTAAAAAACAAATGATTTTGCATATTGAAACAACAACAACAACAAAAAAAAAAAAAAACGTTTACATGGAATATCAACGGGAGATAAAAAAATTTTAATTCAGATTCTCTTGGGATAATATTTAGCAAATACAAAAGTCTTTGAATAAAAGGTTACATAAAACATAAAGTAATATTCAAAAGTTTTACTGAGACAGACTTTTTTTCTAGAATTTAATGAAGCCAATCCAAACAGCTTTGAGCTTATATATATTTAAAAAAGCATTGATGATGAACGTTATACATTGCAAAATTTTATGTAGAGGAAAAATAAACAGCGTACTTCCAAAATACAAAATAAATAAATAAAGAAAGAAAGAATTAAAGAATTAACGAAACTATAAGTTACATAAAATATTGAAGAAAATTTCAAACTAAACAAATAAATGCATAAAAAAGCAAACAACGTAAGTAGCAATTACATTCTAGTCGATTTAATTAAACTTGTCTGTTAAGTTATATGATTTAGTTGAAAATCTGGATGAGAGCAAAGAAAAAATAGATAAATACGTAAAAATAATTTCAAAAGAAAAAAATATTAATTGAAAACAACGAATAACAAAAATCTCATAAAAATAATCGAAAAGAATAAAAAAAGATTTACTTTGATGCATAATGTTAAGATTTTTAGATGCACTCAAAAATTCTAACATCGAATAAGTTAATTTTAATAATACAATACCATGTTAACAATACATGATTTTAAAAATATCTTTAAATAATTTTATTTTATATCTTTCACTTTTTTGCATATATATGTATTATATATGTATATTGTATATTTGCATAAATGTATTTTCTACTCTAATTTATAATAGTAATGTTCTAACAATTTTTTCTGCCTAATTTTGAATTAACATATTATTAATTAAATATAAACAAATGAAATTTTAGTGACTTTTTGCTATAAAGTTTATTAAATTTTATATTAGATTCATTTATACAATATTTGCAAAATAACATTTACATGATTTTAAAAATGTATTTTTCTTGAAAATAAAGTAAATGTGTTCTTGAAAAATAATTGTATTTTTTAAGAAATATACTGAACTCGAAATATATGATATCCTTTACACACTCATTTTCTCGAGATTTAAAAACGTGTAAGAAGTACTTAGCTAAAGTAGTGTAAGAAGTAGTTTTGTTTTAATTAGGTCTTTGTTTCCATTCGCGTTCAGAGAAACTTAAATTGAAAATTCCAAATTTATAAAAGGCAGGGAACGATAAGAATTAAATTTCACTTACCTAATTATTTTTCGAAAATATCTGTATTTAAAGTTTTGCTTCATTAATGATTTATAATAGGTAGGGAAAGGAAAGAATTTAAATTCATTTACCTAATTGTTTTTCACCAATATCTGTATTGACTTTTGGTTCATCGATAAACAAGGAGATAATAATTATGCATTTTGTTAAACTATAGCAAAAAGGAAATAATAGTGTTTTTTATTTAAAACTCGTGTTTATGCATACAAATCTTTTATGTATATAAATCGAAACCTATATTTTTAGATACACATTTTATTGAAATTATTTTCTAAATTAATGATAGATTTAACAATAGATTCTGTTACTGTTGAAAACTATCTCAAAAATATAATTTTTCAAAATTTTATAAGCCAGTTGAACGGAGTTATATCATAGAGAGATTGCAATAATTGAAATTATTTTCAAATGGAAAGACTGCATGTACAAATTACACGTGTGCATTATCAACAGCAATTTAAATCATTCTAGTACAATACTAAGTTTCGAAAATAGCATGGGACTGAGTAATTATTTTACATTAACCAGTATTCTACACTAATT
Organism: Maratus speciosus; assembly: GCA_963932465.1. Classification (NCBI taxonomy): domain Eukaryota; kingdom Metazoa; phylum Arthropoda; class Arachnida; order Araneae; family Salticidae; genus Maratus; species Maratus speciosus. Next base: position 238,638,495 of record OZ010800.1, read on the forward strand.
TGAAGCTAATTAGCTTCAAATAGCATGAAAAACCCATTATATTTAAATTTTCAGTTTAAACGTTAAATTGAAAATAATTTTAAGACTTTTTTTTTATTTAAACTTTCCTTAATTTTAAGATCATTGTTTTACATAATAGCTATTTTTAATCTTATATATGAAGAAATAAAATACGTTTTAAACGTAATGTTGATAATATCCTAATTTTAATAACTTAAAAGTTTGTAGAAAAATCTAAAGTGTTCACTAATTAAAAGAAAACATCAAAGTAAAATATATTTTTTTAAATGAGCGGCTTAAAATATCGTATCTTATTAAAATATATTTAATTTTTCTAGTTTTTTAAGTATTCAATATTATATTTCTTTATTCTAATAAGCAGGAAGATTTAATTAAGCCTTCCTTTAGAATTGATATTCGTTTTTCTAAAAGAACCAGTTGAATACTTAATTAATTTTCCTCAGAAATAAATTAATTTGAAAATTTTTAAATATGTTACGCACATTATACAACTATCTTTCATATTTTTCTCACGTTAAGAAATCAGTTTAGTTTTTTGACATGACGAATTTCGTATATTATCTTGTAAACGATCAAAGGAAATTCTGTAATTTAAAAAATCCCTGCTGGCTCGACCTACAGGCGGCTGTAGATTTCGAAGTTAAGTACTAATTTCACCATAAAAAACTAAATCAAAGTTAGAAATAAACCCTGTTTGATAACTTTTTTGCCACTTTTGACGAGTCTTTAATTTCATTTTCCCATAAGAGTTGGTTTTGTCAGAATCATGTAAAGGCTGTATTAAAAAAATATATTTTTTATTCCACGCTCAACAACTGATACATTTTCATACTCATTTTTTAAAAGTAAAAACATGAAACTTACTGACGTGCTTTTTGAAGAGATTTATTAGCGACCTGTGTTTAATTTTTCGTTCAATTAATTAAAACTTTATTTACGAACACTTATTTTCTCATTACGATCATTCGTTTCGTTTCCAGCACTATTCGGTAATGGAAATTCAGTTCAAAATGCTCACTTTGACAGTATTTTTTGAAATATATTCCGCCATTATGAAAAAATTTACCAATACGGCACATTATATAGTTTTTGAATAAGAGAACCGGCCAAATGAATGCGTTTGCGAGCAAAAATTAATTTAAAAATGAATCTGGAAATAAGAAGTTTGGATTTAAGAACACACATAATACGATAATTTTTTTTGTCAACCCTTATTTTTGTTTAATTTGTTTTTGCTATAAGAGTTGGTCCTGTAAAATACTTGTAGATAATATTAAGAACATGCATAATAAATCGCAGCGGATTGGATATCTTGTGAATTGAAGAAGTTATGATTTTTTCTCAACCCCCCCCCCCCTATTTTTTTTTCGTTTTTAATAATTTTTTGCGGTAAGAGTTTGACCTTTGAAAAACTTGTCAATATAAAAGTTGTAGATAATATTAAGGAGATTTATAATAAAAATAATTTGATTTGATTTCTTAAGAATTGACGAAGTTATGAATTTATTTAAAATCCTATTTTTTTGCCTCTTTAGCCCATTTTGTTTTATTAAAAATCTGTGATACATAAATTTTTGTCTCTCTTCCTAGAACTAATAATAACTTTAAACTGATTTAGTACGTATTATAATTGATAAGTTATGGGTTTTTTTTCGATTTTCACAAAACACCTCCCCATTTCCACCCCTTTGTTCCGATTTTGCCCTTTAACGAATTTGACGGAGATTTTCTGTCCCTTGATTTTATATGTCATTTTGGAAGAGATTTGGGTAGAATTTTGGAAGATATTGTGTCCATAAAAAAGTCATATATATATGTAGAGACAGAGAGAGAGAAAGAGATAGATAAATATTTATGATTAGACTTTACACTGTGTGATAACTATATGACAAATATTAATACAATTGCTAAACAGTGTACAATGGGAAACATACAACATATTTAAAATGTACATTACATTAAAATGCATGACATTTAAACATAGAAATGATATTAAAAATGATATATTTTTTTAATAGCATTTAAAAGTTTAAAAGTCATGCATTTTAATGTCATGTAGATTTTAAATGTGTTGTATATTTTCCCATTGTACACTGTTTAGCAATTATATTAATATTTTTCATATAGATAGATAAATAAATAGATAGATAGATTGACAGAGTTTTGAACTGGGGGTGGTTTGGGGTTCTAAGGAACATGATCGGCGCAGATCAGCAATCATTTTTCAAAAATTGCAACATAGGGGAGAATGTAATAGTTTGTATTTCTTACGAAATCAACATAAAACTGTAAATAAGAATGTGGAAATGAAGGATATAATGAAATTTACAAGTGAAATGGCATGTTTAAGTCACCATAAAAAGTTTTTATTTATAGATTTTTTTTTATGTCAGATATTATGAAAGTACTTATTTTGCAAAATATCTTTCATATACACACATAGTTACAAGCATAAAGCTCATAGATACATATAAAGAACATTGTCGAGAGCTACGTAGCTGACAAGATTTACTCTTCTTTTTATAACTCTTAAAATTATTAGAAATTTTGGCAATATTTTATTAAAGATTTCAGCGATTAAATCAGGCAAATGTTTCTATTCAATTTTAGTGATAAGTAAAATCTCCTAAAAGAAACTTTTTTTCAAAAATGGCATTTAAAAAAATCTAAATAAGAATGTCAGAAAAGTTTACATAGGCAGTGATAAGTGTCATTTTACATTTGTGGGAAAATTGTTAAACTTGTAATTGCATGCAGCGTAAATACGATTATTAACACTTATGCATAAATAAATTATGCTTTTTTCATGTTGCAATACACGAAGGTAAGCTGATAAGTAATGCACGCATATTTTTAGAGCGCGAACGAAATGACCTTCAGGAGCGCGGCCGGTGTCATGTGGAAGTAACATTCCTTCTTTACACGCATGTGCTGATTTGAAGTCGCTGAATTCCTCCAGTGTGTTTTGAGAATTGGCAGTATGGAGACGTGATCTAGTGCTATGTCAACGCGAGTTAAATAACGTGCTGTTATCGAATTTTTAACTGCTGAAAAAGTGACTCATCCTGAGATTCATCGTCATTTAAAGATAACGATGATGTTGATAAGTTTACTATAAATCGATTGGCAGTAACATTTTGTGATTGCGAGCCAAAAAAAGTCATAATTTTTTTTATGAAAAACTCACCAGACGTCTGATCGCTGCCCAAACGATAAACATCGCAATCTCGTCGAAGATTTGATTGAAAATGACAGGTGAATCACTCAAAAGTGCATCACAAACAATATTGGAATATCCAAGGAATGTGTCGTCTTCATTATTGAACAATTGGGATACCGTAAAATCCTCAACTGCAGAGGGTCTGCGAAACCTGAAGTTTGAACCGATTCCACACCCTCCTTACTACCCCGATCTTGCACCTTGCGATTTTTTTCCTTTACTCAAGAGAGAACTCAAGAGTACTCATTATATCTCGATGAGGTGAAAGCAGCTATAAAGTCCCGATTCGAGAAATGCCAGGAGAAATTTTCAGTGACGAAATAAAAAAACTTGTTACACGTTGGGAGAAATTTATCAGCCTTAACGGTGACTATGTTGAAAAATAAATATATGATTTTGAAGCTTAAGAATTGTACTTTAATGTACTTTTTGTCCGATATTGCTATTTGTTTTTATTTGTGTTCTACAAGCATGTGGGCTTTTCTTTTCAGCATTTCCTCATATTTTGCTTGTGTTTAAAAAAATTTCGAAATTTCCACATAAAGTTTCAATTTTACAATAAGTATTCGAATAACTTACATATTTATTTACACTATTCTCTTAAATCATCATTATAAATTGATGCACCAACGAATTAATTTATCGTTTTTATTTAGGGAAATATATTGCGAGCACTTCTGAAGTTAATTAATATATAAAGATGGATCACATATTTAGCGTATCATGTATCAATTATAAATAAGTTTAATCATTAGAATATTTTTAAGTCAATAAAAATGAGTGCAGTTAAAAATCGAAACGCAATCACAGAACATTTATCATTTTGTTCTAAAACGTTCAATTTTTTAAATTTAAACTAGTGTCCACCTGGAAGAAAAAGGTAAACTATCTATAACTTTCTATAAACTATCTATAAACTATCTTTTTTTCAGGAATATTTAAAAGAAGACTTTCAATAAGAATGTGACCAGGTGTCAGTAGTTGTAGATCATTAATATCTGGAGACAAGACTATCAATGGACGTGAATCCGTAACTGCTTCTATTTGCGTCATACGTGTTGTCAGTTCTTCAAAATTTTAGATAGAAAGTTTAGTTATCTTCGAGAGGATTAGCTACATGGATTTCATATTCGATTTCCATAATCCGCCAAATCTGCTAAAGGAAAATGTATGATTTTTCTTTTATTTTCTTCTTCAGCACTAAATAGCCGAATTTCACTCGAAGCACAACATTTGATAAAAGGATTTCAAAAGTGCACAAGTACCTTTAAAATTTGTGGCATTACCAATATATATAACACATAATTTAGATCGTCATGCAACAGATTTTCTTAACAGGCAAAAAATGTTTCTGTGGTCAAGTCTGAAATAATTTTTAAATGAACGGCTTTGTGGGGGGGGGGGGGGAGAAGATAAATATAGAAATGCACAATTTTAGTGTTGTTTTTGATCGTTTAAAGTTAGTCATTCTTATAAGGGCAGAAAATTCCAAACCTGTCTTTTCAAATGTTTCAGATGCTACTTTTCTGTCATGGGACAAGTCACCGATCATTTGATGAACTGTCTGATGCTTTGTTCGGCAACAAGTCACACACATATTTATAATTTGATTTACTTGACTTTGACCAGAAGATAATCAATAAAATTTATTTAATATATAGACAGTTAGACCCGAATGTAGAATTTTTTTATAATATTCAATCAAGAGTTCAGTGAAATAATGAGACTTTGTTAAAAGTATTTGATGTTTCTGGGATTCTGATACATCAAACGTTTCAGTCTTCGACAGATCTTTAACAGTTCATCTGAAATTAAAAGTACATATAGTAGCAGAAGTACATAATTCAAAGATATTGAATTTTAATGTACTTTTAATTTCAGAAGAGGGCTTTTTTCTTTTAAACATCGAATTTCAATGTGAAATTAAGACGTTTCCCAATCTTTATTAGATTCTTGATCGTTCTGTAATTCAGATAACCATGTTTCCTAATTCCTGCTTCTAATTTATAGATATTCTGATATTTCAGACACCATGCAGTAATTTACATTATTTTCTTAAAAGAAGAATAATCGATTAATTAAATCAATGCTTTCTTGATTTTTATCTACGATGTTTTGATTTTACAGCAGTGTTTTAATTTAGATCTCACTGATCTTCAAATTTAGAAATATCTAATTTATCGAATTAATTTTCCAATTATGGCCAAAAAGATCAGTTTTGTGTAAAACACTCGAGAACCTACCACAAATAATTTTGACTTTCAACTCTCTCTCTTTTTTTTTTTTTTTTTTTTTTTTTTTTTTTTACAGTGTACAAGGGTGAATTTAAAATTTCAAGATATTCACGAAATATTTACATATACCTTTTTAGATGATGCTTGATGGTCGTTTCTAGAAGGAAAGGACATATGATTCCACACCGAAATGAATCTCATTAATGTGGATATTTTATTTGATCTTACCTTGATCTTCAATCTATGACACATCATCCTAAAAAATATTGTAAAGTGTATGTCTTGTGCATCGATCTCGATCTGTAAAAACGCTTAATGTATGTCTACAGTAATTTCTGCATGGAAGTCTCAAAACTTTATTAAAAAGGATGAGATTTAATCCAGTGTATAAACAATCATTAAGTTATAGTTCATTGCTATCATGGCGTCTATTTAGAATACGATTATAACATTACTAACATATATATTTTCGCGAATACTTGCTCTGTACAATAAGTAAAATGTGATTACATGACATGTGTTCGTAGCTGTTTCAATAACATTATCTGCTATATATTATCTAAAATAGCTTTTTATTCTGATAATAACAAACGGCCATTTCTAAAGTTTCTCCTCAACTTCAAAATTCTTCTATTCCCACTTCTCAATTATTATTAAGAAACATTTTAAAATTTACCCTCTATATAAATTTCACTTTGCACTGATAATCTTTAAAAAAAAATTGACTAAAATAAGCCAGATTTTTTGCCCACATTATTAAGACCTTGAGTTTCGGTTTGAATTCTTAAATATTCCAATTGCCAAAAAATTCTTATTTGATCAGATATATCTGTTTATTCAATTATAATTTTTATGCTAAGAAATTCATTGGCTGAACCTCATATAACCCTGGAAACACCAACCAAAAAATGTTTCAGTAGCTATGAGTATATTTTTTAGACTTTTAATTGTACCAGTTACAATATTATAATCATTATCAGTACCAATTAAAAGTATAATTTTATTATAATTACATCCAAAGCTATCAACTAGTTGTAAACATTTTAATTTATTATGTCATTTCCGAATGCATTTATCAGGAATGTTTAGGAATGTATCTGAAATTTCACCTGTTTCAAGAGCTTCAATATTTAAAAAGGGTTTGTCTCTATTTTCTAGTTATAAAGTTGCTACATTATACATTTCCTTAGTTGAATTTTCGGTTGCAAAAACAAAAGCCGAGAAGGTTTCCTTTCTAATAACAGTTAAATTTAAATTTTTGATAAATATCGCATGTTCTCATGCTACCATTATCCAATAAAATACAAGCTGGTTCAGTTTTATTATTTTTAGGACCTTTTATTATCACATAAAAATATGTTACGAAGTGTTATTTCATTCTGTACGTTATTAATGGATTTGGTTTCACAATAGGAAGTATATACTACACTTTTCTTAGCATTTACTTTTAAATTAGGTTTTCTATCATTCAACATTTATCTTGATATTTGAAAAGAGTTTTTTTATTACAAATATCACACATTGTTTACTCAGTCTTTAATTCTGTGTTTACACTGTAGCAAGAAAAAAAATTCAGGTTCCCTAACTTTTTAATATTTATTTCTTCTGATCTTATAGTTAAAGATTAACAGATTTCACTATTGTGCACAAAACTTTTTCAGAATAAACTGGATTTCTTATTTGAAGAAGTCATTAATACAGTTGCTGAAACATTACTTTGTTTGCATCCTTTCGTTGTATATTGACATCTCTATATATACTTTTATAGTTTATCTATAAATTTTATCTATACCCAATTTTAATATCATTGCAAAATTATTTTTTTTTTCTATCTAAATTATGGATAGTTAATACCCTTTCTCTAGTTTCAACTTCATTTGAAAAAAAAAAATCATAATATTATCTGTACTCCACTTTTTGATTTTATTTACATATCTACTGAAATCTAATGTCAAATCCTGGGATATTAAGTTTAGTAATATTGGGCAAAGTAACCCACTGTATGCATCGGATTTTACTCCCAGAGACTCTAAATTTCGATTTTGTGCCAGACACTTATCGTAGAATTTTCTTAAATCTCCAGTGTCATAAGAAATTTCCAGGCATTTAATGTTTAGTAAGTTATTTATATGAGTATGTATGAGCATAGCATGTCTATCAAATCGTTCCTTGAAATCGATATTGTTGCAGCATAGTTACTTTCTGTCAAACCAAAGCCACTCATAGTATTAGCAGCCGTTCCTGAAACCAAGATTTTTAAAATAAGTAAATTTTCGATATGTGTTAGACTTGGATTTTTATCTAAATCTGTCTCATTTTTTTCCCCAGAATTCTAGAAATTTATATGGTTCACCAAAAAAAAAACCGATTTGTGTGTAACTATGACAGATTTTCGTTTTTAAATTCGGTAGTAACATGACCTCCCGTACTGAATCAAGAATACTAATATTTTTTTATTAGGGCGTAAACATTTTATCTTAATGCTTAATTTATATTTATATGATATTGCTTTGTGGTTATACTCATCACAATTTAATATTTTCGTTTTCAACATTTTTCACATTAACCATGCTTATAATGTTATCATCTATATATTTAACAGTCTTAAAGTTAGCATTTAATTTATAAATTAATTCCTCAAATATTCTATAGAATTCCTGTACTAATTAAATACTAATCAATTTCTACAAATTTCTATTCAATAAACTGCGATGCGTATAACGCCTTTTTCATTCTTTATTTGCATTAATTTTTCCAAACGAAATACAGTGAAATCTCCCTGTGCGACCACATCCATTAAGCGACCACCTCTCTTAACGACCATTTTTTCATGGAACGAAATTTATTCCCATAGGCTGAATACTAATTTTACCTCTATTCAGAGACCACCACACTTTAACTCCCTCCATGAGCGACCAATTTCTTTGAAGAAAATGAAACAAATTACGCTTTTTCCTGGTCGCATGAAGAAGGTTTTATTACAATAATAATTGCGGAGAGCGCATTATTCATCAAATTTCTAAAGTAAGTTTAGAATTTTCATTTATTCCGATAACTATTAAGTGTTTAAACCCCTTTGTGCCTTTTTAGGCAATAAATTTAACTCAGATGACAAAGTAAGGATCTCGGTCAATAAACCCCCCCCCCCCTGCCCTATTCTGTCAGGAAATTTTCAAAGAAATAGATAAATTAATAAAATCGTCATAATTTGTTCCCGCCCTCCAAAAAGTATTACATTTATTTACTGAACTTCTAAAGGACTTGTAAACAAAAGTTATGGAAGATAAAACCGTAAATTCAAAGCAAACGTCAATGTATTAATTTTTTAAACTCTGCACCAATTAAATTATGTAATTAACTTTTGCTTTCATACTTAAATTTTCATATTTTTTCTTAATGTGAAAAATAAATTTTAGTAACATTAATTGTTACCTATTTTTGAACAATTAAAATCTAGATTTAAACATGACCTTCATTAAGAGACCACCTCTCGGAGGGACCATTTTTTATTGGAACTGAACGTGGTCGCATTAGAGAGGTTTTACTGTATAGAAAAATCAACTCAACACTTTGAAGTCGAAAGAAAAGAAAATTTGTTCATATTATGCTATATCTCTTCCGTTTCGAAGCATAAAAACTTTCTGACCTATTCACCAAAATGGTCTGTGAAAATTCTATTCGAATCTATATGATCAAAACATTTCATGTTTAAACTAATCTAGCATCATGTTGAATGGTTCAGAGTGATAATCTACGAGTAATCATTCTTTTTAATAGCACAAACTAAGATTTAATAACATTAAAAAAACATTAACCATATTGGCGCCAAAGAACGACACACGACATCTATGAATCTACAATGTAAAAAAAAAATAATAATAATAAAAAAATAATTAAAAAAAAATCTGCAATTTTACAGATGTAAAGTTAGAGAAATCTGTATGCTTCCTAAAATTTTATCTATACACTGTACAAAAAAAGATGTAAATCTATAAAACTAGTTTTTAGAAATCTACAGAAATCTGTAGCTTTACAAATATCTACTAAAATTATAGTAATCTTACTAAAATTTTATCTGTAACCCAGGTTGCAGTTACATAAAAATTTCTAGGCTTCCCAGTTTATTAAAAAATGTTTAGTAAATTTACAGATTTTTTTATTTACAATGCAAAAGTGTATCTGTTACATGAATTTGCGTTCTTGCCGTTACATAAAAAGTTCTAGGAATCCTAGTTTACTAGAAAAATGTTTGTAACTTTACAGATTTTTGTTATAGTGTACATTAGGGTGGAGCGAAAAAAGAATTAATTTCGATATGTAATAAAGATAAAAAGTTGTCTAATGCCTTTGTTAAGAGAATGTTATGCCGGCAATTTAGAATAATTTAAATGAATAGTAAAAGTAAAAATTTTTATATAACATATATATATATATATATTAAATACCAAATGCCTGTTTTCAATTTCAAAATAATACACTTAATCTATTTTACAGCAGATATTTATAGTTTTATACTGCTTACATTTATTATTTATGCTACTAAATCCTGGATCTTTTAAATTCCATTTTTTTTTTTTAGATTTTAACAGTATTTCGTAATGGAAAGTATTAACCTCACTTTTAACTTAAAAACGCAGCAAAACATTTTTTAGTTCTGAAAATCAATAGTCAAAAGGAGAACAGTACGTGGTTTGAAGTGACCTTCATTCAGGGGCATATTAATGGCTGGTATAGGGGGGCGGAGGAGTTAGAGAAGCATATTGCTGTACCAATGGTCTGGTCACATGTTTCTGCCGTCAGTCAGTGCAGGCAAACGGATCGTTTGAGTAACAAATGTTTTTATGCTGTTCTTTACTGGATTTTGTTTTGTTTATGAATATGCCAGTTTGAACATTAGTATAATAATATATTAGTTAATAGTTTATCCTTAGTGTGATGGCAGTGTCAAGACCAGTTCAGACCAGACAAATGTTAGAATGCCCAGTTTTTGGGTATCCTAAACAATTAAGAGATTTAAGTCTTCCAACTTATTATGACATTATGAAATATTATCTTTATATTCGACATGAGCTGAAACCAGACAAAACATCAAACGAACCTTGACAAAGTGCCCTAATGAATTTGGCGGGGTTTTAGGCAAACAACTTGAAAATTGTAACGAACTTCCAGTGGTTAAGTTCTTGCCTATACAACACAACATTCCTAATGTTAAAATAATTGAAGATTTGAGCAGAGACGAAAAATTTTTACTGGAAATGTGCACATCAATCTCAAGCGGTGCATGCTTTCCAGATATGTCCTAAAAAAACCAGGAACGTTGACTCATTCTCGATCTCGATGGCTTACGTTAGCAAGTCGCATTCTTCGTTTATATGTTGGAACAGAGAATACTTCAGATAACCTTAAAGCTTTAACAAGTATGTTATGAAAGTGTATGTCCCCATCTGTTTCCATATTAAGCTTAAACCATCATGTGTAAACGGTTCCAAACATTTTTGGAGACTGGTGAAATTTTCACGGTATCTTTGTGAGCAACATCTAAAAATAATTGACCCAGTTATTCAGAGAAATATTTATTACGCTCACCATGAAATCGTGCTTCTCTGTATGTTAACTCCTTGACGGGCGGTGAGATAAAATATATCCCACCTAATATAAACAAGATTCTCACCAAAAAATTTTAACTAAATTTTATCTATTAAACCTTGGAGGAAAATCGCTGAAAAATTGCTTTTCCTTATTTAAAAATAAAATTTTTCGATTATTTCGGTGAGAATTCAATATTTAGAGACATTTTTGCTTGCCCCTCAAGGGGTTAAATGATGAGAGAAAGTACATCAGAGATTTGGGTCTTCGCCGACTTCGAAAAGCAATATTGGAAGAAAAGAATGGCGTCAGACAGTTTGTGGTCCCCAAGCTCAGTTTTCATGCTGAAAATTACATTGATAAGATTAAATGGGCGGATATAGCAATCACAGAGCCTCCAATGACAAAATGCATAACTGATGAGGATTTAAAAATGTATATAAGTGAAGCAAGAGAACCGAGTTGCCAGTTGCCATCTCTGAATTTCCCTCGTTCACCCTGTAATACACAAGCAGTAGAAAGAATTGTAAAGCTTGTGACAGAGTCATCAATAAGTGTCTGTGGTCCTGAAGCAAGAGAAGTCTTTATTAAAGAAAATTGCTTCGTAAAAGATGATGCCAAAATTTGATACCAAAAAACATTTTATCTAATAATCAAAAAAATTTAAAACCAAATAAATGTGAAACTAATAATGTAATGGAATATTCTAATTATTCTTTAATATTTGTTTTGTTTCAATGACAGTGGTTATTAATTATGTCATGACATTTGTTCTATTTTCTTCAATTATAGTGACTTGTTACTGTTTATGTTGCATGCTTGTGTTTAAGCCCTTTTCAAAAAATGTGAAAAAGAAAAAGACCCAAACAACTGGTAAGTTTATATTATAATAATTAGTTATTTTAAAAAGGTTTACATATTATTTATAAAACTGTATTTGAACAACTATTTGTAAGAAAAAAGTAGTTACAAAAGTTAAATTCAAACTGATATTACATCTTTATTTATTTATTTATTTTTTTGAAAAAAATCTCACTTATTTCACTTTTGCTGAAAATTAATGCATTAATTTAGATCAATTAAACATAATATAGGGTAGATGTGCCAGTAATGGACACCCTTCCAGTATTGGACACCCCTTGATGTTTTTGGTTCATAAAAAAAACTAATAAATATTTAGCTTTAATTATTTGTTTTTTAAATTCCCCCTTGCATGTTTTATAAAACTGGGTTATTGGTGACACTTTTAATCAAACCAATCAGGAGGCAGAAAAGAATGTTTCAAAGTTTCGCTGTTTTTCTATGAAAATCTTAATGAAGAGGCTAAGAGCTGGCTTCGTTTAATTAATTTTATATATTACATATTTTCTTGAAAAATTTGAATGTTTTTGTTTGAGTATCAATAGAAATCTTAGAATTTTATATATTAATGGCCATTTATAAAATTTCAATTATTTTTAAGGTTTTAAGAGGGGCTGTTTATTACTAGGATGGCAAATTAGTCATTTTGCAGTAATGGACACCCCATGCAAACATTGCTAAAAATGCAATTTCAGTAAGTTTATAGTGCATAAAATAGTTTGACTTAACTGCAAACTTAAATAATCACATTTAATTTTTAAATTATACTTGCCAAAATGTAATAACACCAACATTTTATAATTAGCTGCTTTTAAGTTATTTTATGTGATTAATAAAATTTCAATATTTTCTTTCTTTTTTTATGTATATGTACCTTGCATATTTTATAACCTGGCAATCAAAACAGCCAGGAAGCAGAAAATATTGTTTAAGAACACAGTCAAAGAGGTGCTCATAAGGCTTAATCCCTCTCCCATTAAACAAAAGTCCTTCCGGCCAGTGCCGGGAGGAAGAGGTAGCTTTCATATTCCTTATTTTAAAAAAGCCAACTTATATTATTCAAACACACGAAGCTCAATTAAGTGGAAACCGAATGTAGGAGATTCAATACTAATTTTTATCAATACTAAATCATTACGAATGAGAATTTCGCGAAATTAGTCAGCTTTATCAAAGCTGCTTTTATTTAAAGTAACTTATATTTGGCTGCCAAATTCGGCGATTTCTTAAAGTGCCTGCCATTTTAAAACAATATGGTGGATGAGGCTAACCAGTGAACTTGGTCGAGACCTTAGTAATTGCTGTGCACGTGCTCACTCACATCGGAATCGGTTGATATATACGAGTGCTGTCGCAGGCAAAAAATCAGATTTTTCAAAATGTCACCCACGTTAGAAATTGAAACTACTATATCTGAGCCATTTTTTAAGATAAAGACAAACAAAAAATGCTCCTGAATCCTTATATCAAGGTCAAATACTTAAGAAAGAAACCTTTTTCAATTTCTAATTTTTTTGCACCTCACTTTAAATATATATATATTTTAATTTAATGGCCGCCATTTTGAAACAAGATGGCTGATGAAGCTGGCCAGCGAGCTTGGTCGAGATATTGATGTATACTATCCACATGCCTTCTTCCATCGAAATAGGTGAATACGTGTGGTATCGCGAGACAAATACAAGATCGTTTCAAAGTGTTAGCCATGATAGAAATTCAAAGTGCTATAATTCAACCATTTTTTAAGATATAAACAAAAGAACAAATTTTCAGAAACAAAAACTGCTCCAGAATCTTTGTATCAAGACCAAACACATAAAAAAAATCTTTTTCATTTTTCAATTTTTTAATACCTCATTTTAAATTTTAAATTACATTTAAAAAAAAAATGGCAACCCTTTTGAAACAAGATGGCGAATGAAGCTGGACAACGAACTCGGTCGAGACATTGGTATGTACTAGGCACAGACCAAGTTATATTCAAATCGGTTCATAAATACGCCTGGTATCGCGTAACAAATATCAGGTCGTTTTAAAATGTCAGCCACAATAGAAATTCAAAATGTTATAACTCAGCCATTTTTTTAGATATAGACGTAACAAAACCTGTTCCGGAATCTTTGTATTAAGGTCAAACACATACGAAAAAAAAATCTTTTTTCATTTTCCAATGTTTTGGTATCTCATTTTAAATTTAATTTTTCTTAAATTTTTTAAATGGCCGCCATTTTGAAACAAGATGGCGGATGAAGCTGGCCAACGAACTCGGTTGAGTTATTTGTATGTACTATGTACACACCAAGGTACATCCAAATCTGTTCATAAATATGTCTGTTATCACGTGACAAAAATCAGAGCGTTTCAAAATGTCAGCCACACTAGAAATTCAAAATGCTATAACTCAGCCATTTTTTAAGGTATAGACGAAACAAAAACTGCTCCCGAATCTTTTTATCGAGGTCAAACACATAAGAAAAAAATATTTTTTCAATTTTCCATTTCTTGGTACCACATTTCAAATTTAAATTTTTCTTAAACTTTTAAATGGCCGCCATTTTAAAACAAAATGGCGGATGAAGCTGGCCAACGAACTCGGTCGAGACATTGATCTGTATTATGTATAAACGAAGTTACATCCAAATCGGTTCATAAATACGCCTTTTATCGCGTGACAAAATTCAGGACGTTTCAAAATGTCAGCTTCGCTAGAAATTCAAAATGCTATAACTTAGCCATTTTTTAAGATATAGACGAAACAAAAACTGCTACGGAGTCTTTGTGTAAAGGTCAAATGCATAAGAAAAAAATATTTTTCCATTTTTAATTTTTTGGCACCACATTTCAAATTTTAAATTTTTTTTAAATTTTTAAATGGCCGCCATTTTGAAACAAAATGGCGAATGAAGCTGGCCAACGAATTCGGTCGAGACATTGGTATGTACTATGTACACACCGAAATACATCCAAATCGGTTCATAAATACGAGAGTTACAGTGTGACATAGGTCAGATATATCAATATATATATATATATATATATATATATATATCAATTTTGAACGGAGGGTGGTTTCGGGGTCTGGGGGTCATGATAGATGAAAATATACCAAAATTTTTTGAAATCGCTTTCCTCCGAACGGCTGCAATAGGTAGCTTTTTGTAAAGAAAGCTACCTAAAAACAATTAAGTTACAGAAGCTATTAAAAATCTATTTTCTGTCTTAAATGTTTCATTATACACATCTGACAAAAAAAAAATATATATATATATATATAATATTAATGAAAGTTATAGGTAATATTCATGAAACTGGTAAATCTGCAGATCTGTGACCTCAAATAACAATTCTACAGTTTTATTTTGAAATTGTTTTATTTGGTATTTAAAAATTAAACTCACAATATCATTTCTTTCATATTTGTAATATCAATTATTATAAATGATACATCAAGTAGTCTCTGGAAGATTAATTGTTGAAAATGGTGAGACAAAACTAAACATTATTCTAAAGCTTTTTTTTTTTTTTTTTTTTTTTTTGAATTATGCCTTTTAAATTCCCCACTGTTTCAATAATTTGGTAGCTGTAATTGCCTGAATTTAGTATTTTAAACTATTCATCTAACATAATTAAAACATCGATCTTCTGATAATTACAGTAATTGATGCAAACAGTAAATGTTTATCACAAATATTTTATTATTAATATTTTTATAATAATTTATTATAAATTATTAATTACTAATATGCTAGTTATTAAATTTGTTTGAAAAGAAGTATTTTGCTTCATTCGTATGTATTCATTAAATTCTTTTTCTAAATACAGTAATAAAAAAAAATTATATTTATTACTTTTTATGGGGTGCCCATTACTGCAACAGAGAGGTGCCCATCACTGGGCCAGCGGGTGTCCATTACTGGACTTTTGGGTGTTTGATATATTTCTGTTATTTAAATTGAATTTCGATTAATATTGGGAAATGAGACAATAAGAATGGTTAAATGTCGTTGACAGGTTAATATAATATTGAAAAAACTGGAATATAATAATTACAACTATTAATAAAAAAAATAATTTTAAAAGAAAATCCTTAAGGGTTTCCATTACTGGCACATCTACCCTACATAATTTTAATTAATATTTCAATTAATTTTCAGCAGTGAAATTACGCTTGAAATTATTGAATATTTAAATACGTGATTTATCACAATGCTAACTAAGCGTAGAACCAGCAGAGTGAAAAATGTCTAAGCCAGGAATCGAACCCGGAACTCTTGGAATATACGCTTAGTTATCATTGTGATAAATCACGTATTTAAATAAACGTAATATTATTGTTGTTATAGTAAAGAAGAATCTATAGATTGCTAGTAAAAACAATATTTAATTTTAAAAATGTAAAAATAAAACAGTGAAAAAAATTATAATTATGTGTTAAATGTGGACTTTTTGTAAAAAAAAATTCCCCATTTTTAAAGCTCTTGTGTCATCTCAAGATACAAATTTAGAACGAAAAACTTTATAGTTTTATTGTTAATATACAAAGACAACTTTTAATTGCTATTGGAAAATTATTTGCTCAAAAAAATATTTTGCCCTTTACTTTCGTTCCACCCGAGTGTATATATAAAAAAACACTAAATTTTACAAATGGTGCATGCGCTGACTATGTAGGTGTTTTGCAATTTAGCTAGAACAGTACCTTTAATTAATATGCAATATAATAACGTACTATTAAATCACTTAATGGAAAACATAAAAATAGCCTTCAGAAAAGCGAAAACATGCTTCATCGTTTTAATTTCTGTTAGTAGAAATAAGAAGATGAAAGCAGAAAACTGGAAAAGAGAAATTTGATTTAAATGTACCATGAAAATATTAAAACAATGATTCGAAAATGTCAGTAGTTTTAAAATTATTTAATGTGAACGCGGTGCAATTTTTATTTGAGACTATGAAACTTTATTACATCATTTTCCTTTCAAAAGTCGAAAGTATAAATTACCAGACGAATGTACAGCATGTGGAATTATTCTTACAAAAAAAAAAAAAAAAAAAAAAAAAAAAACCTTTATGGATAAAAAATAATATTTTGAAATCCTCTACAAAATGTACGATGCATCTTAATGATGGAAGATCAAATAACCAATACAGAAATCTGAATATATATTTTTTTTCAGTAACAATGATAGTTCTATCTGTTTACAATAGATTTTTTTTTCTAGTTTATAACCGAATTCTATTTCGTAACAAAAATAACTGAAAGGCTTATACATGTAGTAATTAGAATCATTTCAGATATATGTCGCAGCTTATGCAAGTAGAAACTGTGTTCAATTTTACTCGCCTACTAAGAACTAAGTCACACATAAAGAAATCATGTGGGGATATATATGTAAAAAATATATGAAGACTTCTAAAGAGTAGATTTAAAATTTATTTAAAAAAAAAAACTAATATATCTACTTTTTTAGAAAATTCAGTCCGTCAAACACTAATTAATTTCATTTCTAAAATTTAAGATTATAATGTGCACAAAAAAGCACTTGAATTTAGATGTACAATAAAAATATTATAGAGATGAAAAAGAATTCTCATGAACTATCTCATTAATTTAGAAGTATATTAAAAGCCTAATAGAGGAAGGGCAAATAGCCACTAAAGAAAAATCAAAATCCATTTTCATACTACGAAAGAGTGAGTGTTTCTGCGTTATGACAGATATATATTTTCTGGAAATAATATCCAAAAGGTTTATTCATATAGCTGAAAGCTACATACCTAAATATCGAGAAAAAAATCTTTTAAAGCGAAGTATAAAACACCAATATTATGAAATTCCCTAACTTAGACATAAAAGTTTACCTCGATAAAATGTTTCCTTACTTTCTATTTCTAACAGTCAAAAGTGTAAATTGCAAATACAAAAATAGAAATAACTTGGAAGCATATGTACAATAAAAATTCTCTAGGGATGAAAAGAGGGCATTTCGGAATCCTCTTATATAAAACAGAAAAATATAAAGCAACTGAACTGAGCAAGGTCAAATAGTCACTACAGGAACTTCACAATGCCTTTTCAGTAACAATGATACTTATTTTTATCTACGACATAACATCTGTGTCTAGGTTATAACCGAATTATTTTTTGTGTTATCATGGTATACAGAAATAAACCTTGCTGGAATTTTCGTCGAAGAATTCTATTTTCCCTGAATTACATTATGGTTTCTTTGAGCTTAAGTCTCTAGTTTTTGAGCTGCTGAAATCATAATACAGCGAAAGTGAAAGAAAATATTCTTTAGACGAAAGAGGAAAATAAATATGCGTATTAGTTTTCATACATTTCTTAATACATACGCTACTTTTAAAAATAAAAAAAAGATAGCAATAACTTCAGCTTTAATTAATGGGAGGGGGGAAAAGTGCAATTTCAATTGATATAAAATTCTTTATAAATTTATTTGAATGGTTCTATAACAAGGCTTTATCTGTAGAACAAATTTGGATCAAAATCTAAAGCTAACCAGCAACCTCAAAATATTATTACATATTCAAAGTCTTTGTGACAAAAAATATAGAAATACTAAATTGGCATAAGTTGTGAATGATAAATTAGTAAGATATATTTTTTGGAAAATTAAATATTTATATTAACTCATACTTTGCGTATTTTTGAGGAATTTCTATTTAGGGAGCGTAGGGATCTTCTATTTAGGGTAAATGTGGCATGGAAATTCGAACAAATTAAAGAATTTAAGTCAATGTAATGACGGAATCACATGTCTTATTAAAATATTAAGGTACACGTCCCCTCGTGAAATTTTTGTTATACGCTTTTAACAATCTGCAATAAACTGCTCAGTCATTAAATCATTTTTATTGATATCAGTTGATCACATTATGGAGCTTTCTCATTAATCAGAATGGAAATAAATTACACTGTAAAAAAAAAAGTTGTAATTCTACAGATCTAAAATTGCAGAAATAAGTATGAGTAATAATTTTCTCTGTACATTGTACAAAAAGATGTTAATCTACAAAACCAGTTTTTGCAAATCTACAGAAATCTGTAGCTTTACAAAAGAATCTACTAAAATTACAGAAATCTTACTAAAATTTTATATATAACACGGGTTGCAGTTACATAAAAAATTTCAGGCATCCCAGTTTCTTAAAAAAGTCTTTGTAACCTTACAGATTTTTTTTTTATTTACAGTGCAAATGCGTATCTGTTACATGAATTTATGTTGTTGCCTTTACATAAAAAGTTCTACGCATCCCAGTTTCCTAAAAAGTTCTTAGTAACTTTATAGATTTTATTTTTACAGTGTACGCTTATGCAACCGTTTCCTATAAAATCATTTGAAATACCGGACAGTTTGCAGCAGACTTTTAACCCTCTATAAGAGGATTATACAAAACCATAAATATTAAATGTTGATCAGAACGCTTTTATTCTAAGACTTTTAGAATTACAGTTAAGATTATCTTTCTGCAGAGTGAATTCTGATTTTATACTGTATAATTACATATTTCTAAAATATTGAAACATGCACGTAAGCATCATTTATTAACCAGAGTAACACAACTCATGAGGATATACATAAATGTACCACCAACGTCCTGTTCTTAAGATACGTGAAAAACAGATTTTTTTTTCTTAAATTAGAAGCGTAAAACTGTCACCTATTTTTAGTATCTGGATTAGAAATTTTTAATTGCTTTGTTTGCATGTATTGTTGATTGATCTGGAATTTCTCCTACCAAAACTCCATACACATTTTATTTTCAATATTCTAAATAAATGTTTTGTGAAATGGGATCTCAACAATCTTGCATGAAAAACGCGTTAAAAATAAAATTTCATGGGGGGAAAAGTTAAACATGCGCATTACACATTGATATTTATGCCAAAACGTATTCAAAAAATAAGGTCTGATATTAAATGGAACATTTTTCTCACCGTATACATAAAGGTTTATACTTAAAATATAAGAGACTGAAAATGAATCCTCTTTGTCCCAATTATTTTTCTCTGAGTCTTATGTAATGGTTCTGGCTAGAAGTTAGTGAGACTAATTCAATAAATTTCGTTTATCTGAAAATAATTTTACAGGCAGTTTATATTATACAGAATGGCCTCCTCCTGCATTAATAGACCTTTCCAACGACTCTGCCACTCATTTATACCCGCCTTGAAGTCTTCGACTAGAATGCTGTTAAAAACGCGCATTAAGTTTTCTGGAATTTCTTCAGATTTTCAAAACGATGACATTTAAAGCTGTATTTTAATCGGGAGACTATCAAAAAGTCCTGACGTGACAGATCAATGGTGTACGGTGGTTGGGGTAGCTTTGCGACGCTACGTTTTGCCAGGAACTTAGTCACTTTGAAATTTGTGTTGGAACCGGCTTGGGACAATTTTTCCGCATTTGAAATTCTTCCGTGACGATTTGATGCGCAGTCCATTTTGTAAGTCCCAACGTTTCCGCAAGGGTCAGCTAGGTGGGGAGGCCTACCAAATGGCTTAAACACTCACAAGCCCCACCCAGCGGTTTCCATCTACTACCGCCGTCACCACACACACACACACACAAAAAAAAATAATAATAATAAATAAAAGGCCCGAAGGGACCTACAGGAAAGCCAATTGAGAATATTAAGATTAAATACAATATAAGTACAATATATACACGATGGAAAGCCCAATTTTTACTGGGCGTTTACGAGAGAAATTTAGATATTTGTAATTAATAAGATCATGAGATAATAGATAATAGGATTTTTAAACTTGTTGGAGCGGCAAAAGCTCAATTACTCTGCAAAGCTGGGCGTTCTGCAAAAATACAATAAAAGCTACGTATATGTATACTAAATTAGAAAGAGATTCATAATTTTAAAAATAATGTAGAATATAAAAAATAGGTAAAATAGTGAATAATTATGATGAATATTATATAATTATATACACACACAAAAGTTCAAAAGTCTATTGTTCTTGCAACAGTTCAATTATAGTTCAATCGTGTTGTTTGTGGCTAAGAGTTTATTTTGAATTGGTGGTATCTGTCTATTTGTTAAGATACGTTCTCATCATCATCTATAAATGGCAAAACATTTTGAAACAAATAATGGTTGTTTTCTAAAACTTTCATACATTCAATTATCTTTTGACAAAATGATGGATTTGACAAAACCACTGAGAACCACTGAGACAAAGAAATTTTTGGAGATTTTCTTATATGGTAATATGATGTAAGGGTACAGTTAAAGATATAATGCAATGATGTAGCTCGCTGACCGCATACACATAATGGAGAAGGAACCCTGTCAAATGTATAAAGATATGATGAAAATGGGCCGTGGTTAGTAGCAAACAGAAAAAGATTTCTATGCAGCAGGATTCTCTTTTCCGAGACTTTTGGGGCTAAAGCGTATGTGTACCGTCCTGTGGTACCATAGTCCCAGCGAGTCTGCCATTGTTCGTGTAGTAGATTTTAGAAGCTTCTTCAAGTAAGAAGGAGGGTTGGGAAAGAATTTGTATTTGGCATGTGATGTGGCTTTGGTTGCTTCTTTTGCCAAAGAATCTGCATGCTCATTCCCAAAATTACCCACATGTCCACGGACCCATTTAAAGAAGATCTTTTTTCTTGTTTCTTGGAGTAGTTTGATAATTTGTACTGCGATGAGATTTTTTGAAAAAACATCTTCTATTGCTAAGAGACTTGAGAGACTGTCCGAGTGTATTAATACTTCTTTATGAGGGGAGTTCCTAATCCACAGCACAGCCTCTTCTATGGCCAGGAGTTCTGCCTGAAAAACAGTATTTTCTTTACTTAACTTAGTTTAATCCTCGTGGATTAACTCTCCTCTCTGATACACACAGAAGGCATATGCCGTTTCATCTTCCATCTTGGAACCATCCGTATAAATGTTTATTTCTACATGTGGAGTATTTTCTGGATCTATTTGAAAGAAATATTCTTTAAATGGTTCAACTTGATCTGACTTCATTTTTGGTTGGTAAAATATTGGTTCTTGATTTCCTGTCGGGATTCCAAGACGTAAGACTCTTCCTGTTGTTGCTATATATTCAAGTTGAAGTGCCAAGGGCAGAATACCTGTTAAAACACAAAGGGCATCCGCCGAAGTTTTTCTGTAGGCACGTGAAACTAATAACAGGCATTGGTATTGTATTGATGAGATCAGACGAAGCCCATGGGCTTTGCTTATCCGGTGAAACCAAGTTGCTGCAGCATACGTGATTTTCTTCTCCAAGATACTATTGTACCAAATCTTCAGAATTAATTTGTTTACCCCTCCGTAAGCTGAGGCAAACTTCAATAGGTCTTGCGAAAGTTGTGTAATTTCCTGCTTTTTCTTTCGTAAATGGGGGAGAAACGACAACGTACTATCCAGAACGATACCTAAGTATTCTAAAGTTGGCTCACTTTTTAATGAATGGTTGTCAATTTTGAGTGTTGGAGCTCTTTTCAAAAATTTTGGTCTTCTAAGGTGGATAACTTTATATTTATTGTAAGATATTTTCATGTTGTGATTTGAC
This sequence comes from Maratus speciosus, assembly GCA_963932465.1. Lineage (NCBI taxonomy): Eukaryota > Metazoa > Arthropoda > Arachnida > Araneae > Salticidae > Maratus > Maratus speciosus. The sequence continues at coordinate 238,660,981 of OZ010800.1, forward strand.
ATCCACCTACTAATATAATCTAAGATGTCCTTTCCTAATTTTTCCAATTCTCGCCTTGTTTTACCATTTAATATAATTAAAATGTCATCTGCATAAGCTATTATTATGTAACCTAACGATTTTAAATGGCGTAAGAGAGCGTTTAGGAAGATTCTCCATAGGAAGGGCCCAAAGCATGAACCTTGTGGGCACCCCTTCCTAAACCAATGAATTTTTTGTGCTAGCCAATTTGGTTTCGCTCCTCTGTGAGATAAAAAGGATTTCAGGATATTAACATATGGCTCCTCCAACCCCAAAAATTCCAGTTCTTGGATTGTTGCGTCCCAAGGTAAGTTGTCAAAAGCATTTTGGATGTCTAATGATATTAATGAAATGTAGTTGTTTTCTTGTTGAAGTAAGTCAATTGTTGTGAGAACTTCTTGTATCGCTGATTCAGCCGATTTACCCTCTAAGAATCCGTGTTGAGAACTCTGTAGAACTGTCGAATTTCGAAAATGCTAATTTATTCGTTTTAATAATAATTTCCCCAACGTTTCCGCAATCATTCAAACACTCATCTGACGATCAGAGTCCAAAAGCGCTTTAATTTTAGCCACATTGTCTGAAATTCAAGAGTTTAATGGACGCCCAGCACGTTGTTCGTTATAGACGTTCTCTCTTCCGCCACGTACACACTCAAGCCTTGGGCAAAGAATCTTTCCCGTAGCCTTCTTTTAACATGGCAAACTTTGCAGTAGACGATTTGTTTGGTTTTACACACAACTTTGTGGCCTATCGCTGTTCGACACTTCGCTGCATTCTGGAAACCTAACGGATCTTTCAAACACGTGTCTGTTTTACGAGCGATCCGTTCACTGCAAAGGATCAAGGCCAACTGACCAACTGACTTCCGACACACTCTGTAGCTGACAGGCACCACTGCACGTATCGCCCTCAAACTCCGAGACTTTGGTCTTCTGTTTGAAGCAAATAGTTCAGTCTCATTACTTCCTGAACAGACTCTGTACGTTTTACGATTCTTAAAATCTCAAATAAAGATGTTTGAACCAATGTTCTTTTTTTTACGATTTTCTATAATTACCCGACTAGAGACGAAAAATACCCCGGTAGAGACGAAAATTTTACGCACCCTATTGAGTGGCATATCATTGGATATATCTTTCAAAATGAAGACGATGTTTCATCGACTATTTTATAGTCAGAAGTTCCGTTTAAGTATTACACAACCTGGAAGTTGTGTAGGTAGGATCTCTAGCTTCACTGCAACTCTAACCTCCATAGACATCTATAGGCCTCATCAAAAAAGTGTTCATAGATAGGAACTAACAATTAAACTCAACTTAAAAGTCATCAATGCAAGTAAATAAAAAAATAGGTAAGTAAATAATATGAAAAATAGTTTTCCATTGATGAGGAATAATTAGTCCGCTTTTTAGGCATTCGGCTTTTTTGATTTTTTAAATTTAATATTCTTATTCTATTTTATTTATATTATGTATACACTTGTAATTGGATACGTACACATATTTATTTGTATACGAACTTAAAAAAAAATAACAGGAACCCTACATTTCTTTCTTCGATTCGATTTCTGATGCTGCATTTGTCCTATTACAATTATTCATTACTCTATCTTGAAAAAAAACCCGCAAAATGTGCGTTAAAATATGTTTTGGGATAGCTTCAAAATTCAAAAAAAGCTTTATAAATATTGATATATATAGATAGTAGTATAATTTAAAAAAATATATTTGTTAAATTTCGTTTCAAAATTCATCAGGAAATTCATAAATATAACGCAATGATTTATCTGTCAGAAATAAAAACAAAGACTTCAGGGTGTTCCCGACCATGCAAAACATATACACGTTTTTCTCTCACAATATATATATATATGTGTGTGTATATGTGTATCTTTCTGAATTCTTAATATGCGTATTGTGAATTTCTACTGATTTGTTTCAGAATTATTGAGAACTTATAATAGAAATGTACGATAATTCTATGTTTTCATTTTATTTCAACGTCTTTTAACACGTTGGATGCCAAATCTATTTTGTCTGCTTTCCATTTGGGCCACGAAATAAGATTTCGGATACACAATCTAAAAGTGTAAATCACCGATGACTGACGCGGCCTAAACGGAAAGTTCAGTGTCAGCCACCGGTGGTTGACGGGGCACTCAACGTGTTAAACACTTTCCAACAAAAGTTGAAACGTGTTTATGACTTTGGTTTGTCTGTGCGTCTGTCCGTTTGCCCGCGTTCTAACGATCTTAAATATACTAGAATTGCCCTGAATTTTTTGGATGTTACTGACCTCTACTATAGCACGTTCCCTATTTCAAAAGAAGCTTGTAGCATGTTTAGTTAATTTACAGGGTCAGTCAAAAGTACTCCGCTTCATTAAGGCCAATGGAAAAAATAGTTTCAAATGATTTTTAATGATGTTACACCCTCTCAAACATAATAAAATTGATATGCATTTATGAAGACCCCTAAAATATGCGGTGCAAATAGTATTTATTATTCATTTACTGGGCTACACAAAGAATTCCGTTACCTAATGGTATAGAGGGGGGGGGGGAGAAATTGTTTGAGGCGTATTTCAATTATGTTAAACTATTTCGTATATAAGGAAATTGATATACGTTGTTGAGGTTTGCTATAAGTTATTTCATTTATAATACTAAGTGAATGACATTTACAGGGACACACAAAAGATTTCATATACTATACTGAATCCGAATTACTGTATATTAGGAATGATTGCTGGAAATGCATTTTTAAATATGGTATGTGCTTTTAAGTTTCATTGTGTTTATGTATACTATATAGTGTGTATAAATGGTGCAGTTCATATACAGGGATACAGAAAATAATTCGCAATGGTTACCGAGTATTAGCGTAAAATGTTGGCTTTTAAATGAGTTAGACATTTTTTCGCTGAATTGCATTTAGTTTACAAAAAATGTTTCTAAAATATAGATATATATTACGCTATCGTAGGTAGCACAAAAATAGCGGCTATTTGTTAATTGTTTAATGGCATTGCTCGAATGAAACGCATTTCAATGGTCATTGAACAGCATTTAATGCATCATACCTATATCTGAGGCTACCATAGGGGGGACCCTGTTTTGTTGCCAAACTCTGTTAAGTTTGTCGCCAACTTGGCGATATCTCTAATTTTTCGCCAAACTCCCATAGACTTCCATTGTAAACCAATAGGATTTACTTGCTTACATAAAAAGAATAAATGTGGATATTTTAATGCAACAAAATCTAATATTAGCTTAAAGGATTATATTAATTATATTTTAGAGAAACCAAGTAAATAAATTTTTGAATAATCGTAACACGATACAATGCTTAGCATGCTTTCCCAAACATAAATTTTAAGGGAGACCAAACTGGTTGCCAAGCGCGGCTAGTATAGATAAAATGATATACAGGGCCACGTAAAAAATTGGATACATGACCGCCTACACAGAAGATTTCAGATACTATATTGTATTTGAAGTACTGTACATTAGCGGTGATTGCTGGAAATGCACTTTTAATTTTGATATGCGCTTTTATGTTTCACTATATTTATGCATGCTATATGGTGTGTATAAATGATACAATTTATAAACTGGACTACACAAAAAAATTCATAAGGTTTATTGAGTATGAGCGCAAATTGCTTAAAGATGGTTTTAAAGGAGTTATAAATTTTTACGTTTAACTGCATTTAGTTTACGAAGAAATGTTTGTAAAGTATAGATAAAATGATATACAGGGTCACGCAAAGAATTGAATAAATGCCATCTATGGATGATAATTACTTGAAATGTTATTTCAGTAGTTTTAAGAGTGTTTTAGTCTCAATTAAATTTTAGCTAAATAGAGGCGTGTAATAAAGGTACTAGGTAAACTGTACAAACGTATTCAAGTATGTTTACATATACTAGTATAAATTGCTGAAAGGGGAATTTCAACCTGTTATGCGTTTTCTTTATAAACTAAATTTTCCCATTATATAGTATATATATCAACGTACAGATCAAATGCAGGGCTGTTCAAAAGAATTGGAATACATATTTGGTTATGGATGATAACTGCCAAAATCAGTTTTTCAAATGTTTTATGCGTTTTCTAAAATGTTTACTTAATTATTTTCTTTACCTTATTTCCCTAAATAACGAAGTTTTTTTAAAGCATTCAGGAAGTGTTGGAAAGGGCTTCATAATCTATGCATAACGCATGATTTTTCTTTCTTGTTGCATGCTAAATTTTATTAATTGTGTAATTACAGTGTTGCTATTGAAATTTAAAAACCATGCTCTATTCGTTATGCGTCATTTTTACTAAATACAAAATATATTTGATTATGTATACAACAAAGTTATTTATATATATCTTTAATAAATATTAATATTTATATGATAGTTATGCCAAAATATGAAACAGGTATTTATAAAGACTTTCTACAGATTAAAACAGCACCCCTTTCCCTGTCACTCTTTTAGATAGGTTTCGTATGGAATACTACCTATTAAAATTATTAAATTAATATTAATTTTTTGTTGGAATATTGTTGGATTACTTTAATTAATATTAATTAATTGTTGTAATTTCTGAAATTTTTTTACAGATTTACACCGATCATGATCCTTAGAATCCAAAACCACCTTCAGTAAAAGACTTTATATATGTATAAATATATCCAGAATTTCCATAATTTTGCACAAATCTCTTCAAAACTGATACATAAAATCAAGGAGCATAAAATCTCGGTCAAGTTCGTTAATGGGCAAAATCGGACCGATGGGGTGGAATTAGGGTAGGATTTTGTGAAAACCGAAAAAAAAACCCCATAACCTCTTAATAATAATACATATCGAATCAGTTTAAATTTATTGTTACTAATAAAAAAAAAGCCAAAAATTTATGTATGACAGATTTTTAATAAAATAGAAAATGGGTCCAAGGGGCGAAAAAAATAGGGTTTGGTGGAGAAAAAATTTCATAACTTCGTCAATACTCAAGATATAAAATCCAATTAAATTTATTACACATCTTCTTAATATTATCTACAACTTTTATATTAGCACGTTTTTGATAGAACCAATTCTCACAGCAAAAACAAATTATAAATACATAGCGATTAAAGAAAAAAATCATTCTTATTAAGGGTGTACTCAAATCCAAACTGCTTATTTTCAGACTTATTTTTTAATTCATTTTTTGCTCTGAAACGCATCCATTTGGTATGTTTCTTCTACAAAAACTGTACAACGTTCCGTAAAATTAAATTTTTTTGGTAGAGGCAGAGTATATTTCAAAAAATTACGTCAAATTGGGCATTTTGAACCAAATTTCCCGAAGTGATTGTGTTGGAAACGAAAAATGTTGTCCTACTGAGAAAATAATTATTTATAAATCAAATTCTAATTAATTTAACGAAAAAAAAACAGGTCGCTTATAAATAAAAAATTACCACTTCAAAAATCACGTCTGCAAGTTTCATGTTTTTTCTTTTAAAAATGAATCTGAAAATGTGTAAGAAAATGTTGTCAGTTGTAGAGCATGGAAAAGAATTTTTTTAATACCGCTTTACCGTGTCTCTGATAAAACCAGCTCATATATAAAAGTGAAATTAAAAACTCGTCAAAAGCGGCCAGATAAAATTGTTAAAGTTTGTTTATCTCTAATCATGATTTAATTTTTGTTGTTGAAATTAGTACTTAACTTCGAAATCTACCTGCGCTTGTAGGCCGAACCGGCAGTGTTTTTTTTTTTTTTTTCATTGTTTTAACTGAATTTGAAACAATTGTCAGATTTGTACAAAAGGATTAAATAACTTATAACGCGTATCATAATAGGAGGATAAGTATGAAAGGAATTTATAAAAGCCATAGTATATGGTATTAAAGACAGTTCATTTATCATAATGGTAATTTAGAAAATAATCTTAACTTCTCTCTGCTAATCTTTACAACACCAGTATGTAAATAATAAAATCAGAATATGTGTAAAATTCTTTTATTTTTTATCGTGTTTATAAACTTTATACAATTTACAAAGTTTTGTAAATCCTCGAAATCCGTACTAAAAAAGAATAATAAAAAAAAATCTATTCGTATATCATTTTTCTTTTTGGATTTTATAATTTTCTTCCAAAAACAAAAATTAACATTACGCAGCTTTTTGATATTGTTTTATTTTTGTAAAACAAAATGCACAAAAAACTTCAATTTTTAAAGTTCAATTTTACACGTACTTCTAACGGATTTTATGCGCTTAATATTAACATACAATGTGCTTTTATATTTTGTAAGGGAATAAAATATAATGTTCTCAAAAACCTTTTCTTTTTCAGTAGTGGTAGATATACTTTCCCCTCAGACGAAAAATATGGATTTTGGAGTGTACATTGCCAGATGTGTTTTCAATAGCGGATCTGCTTTGTATTAGAAAATAAAGTATGAAATATGGCATTCAACCATTTGTATGCAAAATTATTTTCTTTAGAAAATTTTAGGGAAATACTGTTAGAAATAATATTTTCTGCATGTATTTAGACATTTAGATGAATAACAAATAAAATTTAAGATAAAAGATTGTGAGAAAAAACTTTTGAGTTAATTTATAATGTTTAGTCTTGTTTTAAAACTATGAAAATATACATAATTTGTATAAAAATTAAAATAAATAATCATTGTTTAATGTGTGATACATGATTTAAAAAAATATATATATATTACAATTCATCAGACATACAAGTAAAAATAACATACATTCATTTAATACAATTAAAAAGCAAACGTTTCGAGATAAATTTTAGCCCCTCATCAGTGCAATAAATAACATTCAAATGACAGAAAACTATATATCATGTTTACAGTTAAAACTTATTAGCAGTTAAAATTAAATAAACGTGATATATAGTTTTCTGTCATTTGAATGTTATTTATTGTACTGATGAGGGGCTAAAATTTAGCTCGAAACGTTTGCTTTTTAATTGTATTAAATGTATTTATGTAATTTTTGCTTGTATGTCTGATGAATTGTAATATATTTTTTATTTTTATAATTTGTATACTCTATTTTATTCTTATGTAACATCTTGTCTAGGATTATATTTAATTTTTAACTGCAAAGATAATATAATAGAAAGCTGAACATTTGTAACAGGATTTTTAATATTGGCGATAGTGATTTTAGAATTTAATCATTCTGAATGAAATAATCACAATTTAATGGAGGATATAGAAACAATTAATAAAAACAATAAACATAAATAGTCCAGGCAATAGGGTATTTTACCTGTCAAAATTAATGGAAGTTGTGGAAATTGACTTACTTTATGTTTATCTGGTCGCTGAATCCGAATTTGTAACTTCTCACCAAAATTTCCCCGGGCAACCCCACTCCCCAAATTTGGGTAAAATGCCCCCCCCCCCCCAAAAAAAAAAAGATTTTTATTAAAAAAATCAATTTTTTTAATTGTTTTAGGGGAAAAGTGTCTAGAACTTCAGAAAGTAAACACAATTTGCAACAAATAAGATATATGACATTATGACTTGGGATCAGTGGCGTAGCTAGAGCATTTCGTTTGGGGGTGGGGGGGTGGAGATCGAATTTACCGAATGTTCATAGTAAATTTTGTATTTTTTTTGTATTTATTTGTATTTTGTATTTGTTCACATTATTTTCTTTTGGGCGAGGGGGGGGGGGGGGGATTAGACATTTATTTATTATTTCAGCAATGTATAAATAAACAGACCAAAAAATTTTAACAAAAAACTAAATAATTTCAACCATTTAAAATTTTACAAACTGGGGGGAGCGAGGGTAGTAGAAATCATGAATGGAGGGAGTGAAGTAGATAACTGCTGATTTATTTATCATATTGCACAATTACGAATAAGGCAGAGAAAAAAAGTAATTTTAAAGACTTTAAAACAGAAAATATTAAAAAAATAATTCTTTTTTCCTTTTATTTATAACTCAAAGTTTGAAATTTGCAATAATTTTTAAATTTTAAGTTAGAAGTCTGTAGGGGTCGAAATTTTCAGGCCCGGGCCAAGCCGACGCATTGAAAAAAATTCTACCCGGCCCATTATAAAAGGTAGGCCTCAACTCGGACAGGCCTGTCGAAAAAAATTATTGGCCTGGCCCGGCGTTATAGCAGCTAAACGTTCAGCCTGAGACCATCCTGGCCCGGAAATAAATGAAAATCTCGAACCGAAGTTTTCATTTTTTTTAAAAATAAATATAATAATTTCAATAAATTTTGGACCGTGAATTCTTGGAAGAATGAAAGCAGCAGAAAACATTAATTAGGCCTGGTCAGGCCTAATTTACATTTTGCCAAAATTGTGCCAAAGCTGACGTTTGTAACAGATTTTTTTAAAACGTGACAATCGGCAAAAGATCATTATTAGGTAACAATTGATTATAACTTTATATGTAATACATTTATCAGAAAATTTAAAAAGGCTATTTGATTTCAAAGCGCTTCATGCCTCATGCCTGCTTATTTCATGCTTCTGGAATAAAAAAAATGTCTACTTAAATGTGTCAGAAAATTTAACCTGAGTGGAGTAAAAATATTTTTTAAAAACAAGTTTTTTTTTTTTTTTTTTTTTTTTCATAAATGTGGCATTTAATTCGAAGTTAGAAAATTGTCTAGTTATTTCAAATCTTAATACGTGTATGATATATTTGATAATTTTGATCATATGTGACAGAAAAATGCACAATATCAGAATAAGAGGTTTTGGATTTTATTTTTTATTTTATTTTATTTATTTCTCTTTTTCCATAAATATTTATCCAAGTAAAAACGTAAGATAAAATAAGAAAATTAATAAAAATTAAATAAGAAAATATGAGAGAATTGGTTAATTAGTAGTTTTTATTTTCTCTGGTAATTAGAATAAGGATAATTGTTGCAGATTACTTCAATGAGAAATTTTAACTGTCTGTCTCCCAAAGCAGATCAAAGGACCAAAACAAACGACAGAGGACGACGGAAACATTTAGTAGACAATGTTGCATAAAGCTCGACAGAAGAATTTTTTTACTTGGAACTTTTTTACAGAACGTTTTTACTTGGATAAATATTTATTGAAAAAGAGAAAGAAATAAAAGAAAATAAAAAATAAAATCCAAACCCTCCTATTCCTATGTTGTGCGTTTTTATGTCACATATGATCATAATTATTAAATACACCATACACGGATTCAGATTTGAAATAACTAAACAGTTTTCTAACTTCGTATTAAATGCCACGTTTATATATATATATAAATAAAAACATTTGTTCTTAAAAAATATTTTTTCTCCTTAAGAATGTTAAATTTTCTGACACATTTAAGTAGACATTTTTTTATCCAGAAGCATGCAATCAGCAGGCATGAGGCATGAAGTGCTTTGAAATCAAATAGCACTTTCAAATTTTCTGATAAATGCACTACATATTAACCCCTTGGGGACGAGCGACCCGTATACGTGCCGCATGAAGCGCTCAGAATCCTTGTTTTACCTCATCAGTAAAATTTTACTGTAAAATTTGCCTTATTTAATCAGCGCATTTTCTCGATTCAAGAAGACAAAAATTTCTGTTTTTAAAAAACGGTGACAAAAGATTAAAAATTTCGTAAAAGGCTCCCGTCTCGAAGGGGTTAAGTATAGAAGGGGTAAGTATCAATTGCTACCTCATAATGATCCTTTGCCGATTGTCACATTTTAAAAAGATCTGTTCCAAACGTTAACTTTGGCACCATTTTCTGAAAGACCAGTTACCTCTATGGGGAAAAAGAGAAACGCTATTCGTTTACGAATAAGAAAGAATCTCTGCAAATTTCGTACATTTAAAAATGAAAATTTCTCCACGAAAGTGTAAAAGAGATGCAAGTTACGATTTCAGAACAGCTTTAAATAGTTTTTAAAAACCACATAATGTGGCTAATCAAAGCTGCACTTTATATGTAGGATATTTCTGCTGTTGGATTTTTAAGTTTGAACTCGTAGCATAGAAAGTTATCAGAATTGAAATAGTCAAATATCATGTTGAGCAATTGAGCATAAGTATATAAAAAAAAATTAAATATTGTTATTTTAATTTGCAAAAATAAAAAAAAAAATGTGTTGAACACAAAAAGATTTTTTTTTTTCGATGGAGAAGGGGGAGGGGAGAGAGGGGAGACAGTGTGGAAAATTATTTTATTTTCTGCAAAATTACTTTGCTTGATTTTTTTATGAGTTGTAGCGTTGATTCTGTTACATGAATTAGCCTGATTCAAGTCAAAGGATTTTTTTAAATTAACTTTGAGATCCCTTCATTTCAGAAAACAAAGAAAACTAGTATGTTGTGGCCATCACAAAACTTTCTTCTATCTCATACATGTCAATACTTCAAAATTCACTATCTCAGTGCCAAATTAAATGGCAATCTGTGTTCATTATGAGAATTCTAAAAATATGAAATTCCGTGCATTAGTTCTCGAGGTATGACCGTCACTGCAATCGTGTAAATCCAGCAAAATGCAGCATAGCAGCGCCACCTATTGGGTTATTTACACCAGAACCTAATTATCACCAATTTATGTGAACGTCTAACTGAATATGAAGTTTGGAGAAAATTCGTGCATTAGTTCTTGAGATAGCGGTATTGCGCAAATCATGACAAATGCAGCATAGAAGCGCCACCTGTTGAGTGATTTGCAACAACACATAATCAGCAGCAATATTAATCAAGTTATACTTAAATCTGAAGTTTGATGAAAATTCGTGCATTAGTTCTTGAGATAGAGCTATTGAGGAAATAGTTCAAAATGCAGCCTAGCAGCGCCACCTATTGGGCGACTTACACCAACACGTAGTCAGCATCATTTCATATGAAGGACTAACTAAATCCGAAGTTTGATGAAAATGTGTGCATTAGTTCTTGAGATAGAGCTACTGCGAAAATAGTGTAAATCCTGCAAAATGCAGCATAGCAGCGCTACCTGTTGGGCAATTTACACCAAAACGTAAACATCATCCATTCATGTCAAGGACTAACGGAATCTGAAGTTTTATAAAAATCCGTGCATTAGTTCTTGAGATAGAGCTTTTGCAAAAATTCTGCAAAATGCTACATAGCAGCGCCACCTGCAGGGAGATTTACACCAAAAACTAATCAGCACCAATCTATATCAGGGACTACCTGAATTTAAATTTTTATTAAATTCCGTGCATTAGTTCTTGAGATAGAGCGCCCACAAAATTTGTGTCACATACAGACAGACAGACGGACAGTCAGACAGACAGACGGACTCACAGACAGACATTTTGTAAAAACATGTTTTTTGGAATCTCTGACCCATAAAACGTGTAAATCCGTCAAAAACTGGAATTTGAAAATTTTCATGAAACCAATACTTTCTTCTTGTAAAGATAGAAGAAAGTAAAAATTGCTTTCAGTTTTTGCAGCAGAAAGTAAATGTATGTCTCAAAACGCCAATTAGAAGAAAGATTAATGCTTATCATCAATGCACTTGTCTTTATATATCAATGCAACAGATGATTTTAAAACAAGTTCAAAAACATAAATAAAAAATATATTTTCAAACTGAATGACAAGAACCAGTGTTGCAGTAGTAAGAAAAACAAAGGGTACACACTGACTAAAGTCATGAAAATTCATATATACAGTATACGCTAATGCTTTATTTGAGAAGCAGGGGGTATGCGGAGCTGCTTTAAAAAATCCAGATAGAGGGTATACGGCGTATATCTCCGTATACTCTCCACCACCCCGTGACAAGAACAGATCCAGATCTTAAAACATGTCGTCGGTTTATATTAAGTTACAAAGGAAAAAATCCAATATTTTGTAGTTCTCTATCTTATTATTACTTTCTTCTATCTTTACAAGAAGAAAGTATTGGTTTCATGAAAATTTTCGAATTCGTGTTTTCGACGGATTTACACCTTTCATGGGTCCGAGATTCCAAAAAACATGTTTTTACAAAATGTCTGTCTGTCTGTGACACAAATATTGTGGGCGCTCTATCTCAAGAACTAATGCACGGAATTTAATAAAAATTTATATTCAGGTAGTCGCTGATATAGATTGGTGCTGATTAGTTTTTGGTTCAACAGATGGCGCTGCTATGTAGCATTTCGCAGGATTTCCGCAAAAGCTCTATCTCAAGAACTAATGCATGGATTTTTATAAAACTTCAGATTCCGTTAGTCCTTGACATGAATAGATGTTGTTTACGTTTTGGTGTAAATCGCCCAACAGGTGGCGCTGCTATGCTGCATTTTGCAGGATTTACACTATTTTCGCAGTAGCTCTATCTCAAGAACTAATGCACACATTTTCATCAAACTTCGGATTTAGTTATTCCTTCATATGAAATGATGCTGACTACGTGTTGGTGTTAATCGCCCAATAGGTGGCGCTGCTGTGCTGCATTTTGAACTATTTCCTCAATATCTCAATTTCAATAACTAATGCACGAATTTTCATCAAACTTCAGATTTAAGTATAACTTGATTAATATTGCTGCTGATTATGTGTTGTTGCAAATCGCTCAACAGGTAGCGCTTCTATGCTGCATTTGTCATGATTTGCGCAATACCTCTATCTCAAGAACTAATGCACGAATTTTCCTCAAACTTCATATTCAGTTAGACGTTGACATATGTTGGTGATAATTAGGTTTTGGTGTAAATAACCCAATAGGTGGCGCTGCTATGCTGCATTTTGCTGGATTTATACGATTTCAGTGACAGTCATACCTTGAGAACTGATGCACGGAATTTCATATTTTTAGGATTCCCATGCATGAACACAGATTGCCATTTAATTTGGCACTGAGATAGAGAATTTTGAAGTGTTGACATGTATGAGATAGAAGAAAGTTTTGTGATGGCCACAACATACTAGTTTTTCTTTAAAGCGGTTCTCGAGCTTCCTACTGAACAACGCAAAATTTTCTGACACATTTTCTGTCTCATTTTTAAGCATATTGGCAGGCCTGACTGTTGAAGCGGAATACAACGGAAACTAGTTTTACATTTTGTGATAAAATTACTTATCGCGTTATAAGCAATCGTGGTCACATGATGACAAGTTTTTTGCCTTTCTTGAGCTGCCGTGTCTGAAATTCGGTTTAAAACGCCAACTTTGACAATATTTTCTGAAAAATATTTTGCGTTTACCAAAAAATGGAAAACGTCTTTCGACTACATAGTTTCAGAATAACAACACCTGATAATTTCCGAACAAAAATGAATTCAGAAATGTCTCAGGAAGTAGTTCTTTTGATTTGAGCTACTTTCTGAGGAAAAGGATTTTTTCCCCGCTTTTTTTTAAAATAATTTTTTCAAAAACTTTCAGTTTTTCGAAGACACAATATACCATTATATATAGTAGCTAATAGGGATGAACCGAATATTCGGTATCTATTCTGTATTCGGCCTTTTCGGCCATGTTACCGAATATTCTGTTAGGCCGAATATCAAGATATTCGGCCAAACCGAATACTTAAAAAAACTTTCAAAGCACTTTTTTTAAATTTTTACACAATTTCTACTTTTAACTGTCGATATTCATAATATTTAGAAACAGAATCACATTTAAGCAACAGTCAGTTCAGTCACTTTCAGACATTTAATACAAACTAAATTAATATGAAACAAATCTTGATAAAATAGCTTCATTTACTGATAAAAATGTGAACGAAAATTCAGTTTCGGCTTGTAGTTGCACAGCCAGAATTTTTGACAGAATATGTGAATATATTGTAATTTTGATGGAATGAATGGAGTGAGGTGTTGCTTCTTGTTCAAAAATTTTTTGTCTTGACCACATTATCTCCGTCGAAAGTTTTTTACAATTTTTTTTAGGAACAATGTGTATGTTTACAATCTCTGAAAATAATCGCCCATTCGAAACACGGATCTAAGATGCATTTAAAAATTCCTTGCTAAATCAAATGCAGTAGAAAAGTTATTTTTGCTGAGTTGTTTGTTTTAGAATTAAAAAATATATATATTCACTTGGCTTAATTCACCAGAAGAAGCTATGAAATGTCAAACTTTTTTAATATATAAAATTTTAAAATTCTCTTCTTAAATAACTCAAAGCAGATTTTTTTCATGTGTAAAGTTTACTTGTAAAAAAGGTCTTGTTTATCAATATGTAAGTTTCTGCATTAAATATTATGTAAAATTATTTTTTAAATTTAACATTTTTATGCTTTTAATCTTTGAAATATAAAAGTATTCGACCAGCCGAGTACTTGGTATTTGGCCGAATAGGTACTACTCGGCTAGCCAAATATTCGGTATACGGTTCGCCTGCAGGCCGAATATTCGGTTGAAAAGTTATTTTTGCTGAGTTGTTTGTTTTAGAATTAAATATATATATATATTCACTTGGCTTAATTCACCAGAAGAAGCTATGAAATGTCAAACTTTTTTAATATATAAAATTTTAAAATTCTCTTCTTAAATAACTCAAAGCAGATTTTTTTCATGTGTAAAGTTTACTTGTAAAAAAGGTCTTGTTTATCAATATGTAAGTTTCTGCATTAAATATTATGTAAAATTATTTTTAAATTTAACATTTTTATGCTTTTAATCTTTGAAATATAAAAGTATTCGACCAGCCGAGTACTTGGTATTTGGCCGAATAGGTACTACTCGGCTAGCCAAATATTCGGTATACGGTTCGCCTGCAGGCCGAATATTCGGTAGAAAAGTTATTTTTGCTGAGTTGTTTGTTTTAGAATTAAAATATATATATATATTCACTTGGTCTAATTCACCAGAAGAAGTCATGAAATATGAAATTTTTTAATTAAAAAAATATTTTATTAAAATATTCCACTAGCCGAATATTTGGTATTTGGCCGAATAGTTACTACTCGGCTAGCCGAATATTCGGTATCCGGTTCACCTGCAGGCCGAATATTCGGTATTCGGTCAAAATCACTATTCGGTACATCCTTAGTAGCTGATGTAATTTTATTACACCGTTTTAATTTTCTTTGATAAGAAAAAATTCTCGGTTCTCTCTTATTTTTTGCTTTGAAAAACAGACAATACAACAGTAAACATCTGGCGACATCCGTCCCCCGAAAAAAACGAAATATCCACCCCCCCCCCCCCATAGCTTTCAGAGTTCAGCAAAACGAATTTTAACGAACAAGAAGTCTGGCCTTCTAATTTCATTTGCATTGGTCAAGGAGTGTACGCATTTACCCTCAAGGACTTTTTCTCCAGATTCCTTTCTTCAATGAAACGAAGATATTCTCTACCCTCCTAATCTTCTAGCTTACAGGGATACTGCATAGAAATAGGAAGAAGGTATATTTAATCTTCGGATACTGTATCATGGACCCCCATTCTCCCTCCCCTTCTTAGACCAATGGAATAGCTAAAAAGTGAAATTGCATACAAAATATTTAATAATTTTAAATATGTTTTGACGTTTTCTGTTTTGTAATAAATTTTGTAATATGTTTTAAAAAATTCTAAAAAAAAAAAAAAAAAAAAAAGAAATCAGAGTCAAATGATGCAATTTTTGAACGAAAGTGAAATTACCGAATGTATGTGAGTTTACCGAAGTGGGGGGGTGTCGCACCCCCCCACACACCCCCTGTAGCTACGTCCCTGCTTGGGATGAAGGGGAAGGGGAATCTGCCTCGGAATATGCGCAGCAGTGCTGAGTGGACTAAGTTGTGCAATTCCACTTAACCACTCACACTTTTACATTCGCCCTCCCATCTCCCCTCCGAACTTTCTCTATAAGGTTTATTTTAAGTTTTTTGGGTCGCTGAATCCATTTTTTATCTTACCCCCAAAATAGTTGTTTTTAAATTAAATTTTTTATTGTTTTAGGGGGAAATTATGTAGAAATTCAGAAAGTAGACAAAATTTGCAACAAATCGGATACATGGCATTACGACGTAGGATGAACGGGGAGGGAGAGGGCTGCCTCGGAACATACACTGCGGCGCTATGTGCACTGAGTTATGCAAGTGCAGGTAAAAGGGGATTTTACCGGGCAAAATTAATGTTAGTTCTGAATTTCGGCTCACTTTATGTTTTTTGGGTCGCTGAATCCGAATTTGTAACTTCCCACCAAAATTTCCCACGGCAAATCTCAGAAAAAATGAGTTTTAAAAAAATTTGGCTTTTGAGAAGAGCGCGCGGGGATGTTCCGAGGCAGCTTTCTCTCTCCCCGTTTATCCTACGTCATAATGTCATGTATCCTATCTGTTGCAAATTTTGTTTACTTTCTGAATTTCTACATAGTTTTCCCCTAAAACAATAAAAAATTTCACTTAAAAACAACTATTTTTTTTTTTTTTTTTGGGGGGGGGGGGAATTTTGGGGTAAGTTATAAATTCGGATTCAGCGACCGAAAAACTGAAAGTAAACCTTACAGAGAAAGTTCGGAGGGGAGATGGGAGGGCGAATGTAAACGTGTGAGTGGTTAAGTGGAATTGCGCAACTTTGTCCATGCAGCACAGCGGCGCTTGCTCCGAGGCAGATCCCCTCTAGCCCTTCATCAGTAAGTGATAATGTCATATATCTAATTTGTTGCAAATTTTGTCTACTTTTTGAATTTCTAGATACTTTTTCTCTAAAGTAATAAAAAATTGATTTTTTTAATAAAAACCTTTTTTGGGGGGCATTTTACCAAAATTTGGGTAGGGGGTTGCCGGGGGAAATTTTGGTGGGAAGTTAAAAATTCGGATTCAGCGATCCAAAAAACATAAAGTACGCCAATTTCCAGAATTTCCATTAATTTTGCTAGGTAGAGCCTGGACTAAAATTTCATTAACTGTTCTTAAAAAGCCGCTTTGATATAAAATTTTATAAATATATATTTATTATAATAAAAGACCAAAAGAAACGTAACGGAATTGCCATTATAATATCCTGTGCGATGACGTCATTGTATTATTCCAAAAACTAAGACATAATTATTGGAAAAAACATGTTGGAATAAAATGAACAAAAAACTTAAATTTTATGCTCTTAATATTAACATACAGTGTGCTTTTATGTTTTCTTACGGAATAAAAAAAAATGTTCTCAAAAACATTTTCTTTTTCAATAGTGGTAGTTATACATTCATGTCAGATGAAAAATATGGACTTTGGAGTGTACATAGCCAGATGTGTTTTGAATAGCAGATCTGCGTAGTGTTAGAAAATAGAGTATGAAATATCCCATTCAAGCTTTAGAATGCAATGTGAATTTATTCAGAATATTTTAGGGAAATACTGTTAGTAATGACTTTTTAAATAAATCTGCATGTATTTAGACATTAAGAATAATAGTAAATAAAGTTTAAGAAGACAGACTTAAAAAATCTTTGATCCAATTTTTACTTTCTTCTATCTTTACAAGAAGAAAGTATTGGTTTCATGAAAATTTTCGAATTCCGGTTTTCGACGGATTTACACGTTTTAGGGGTCAGAGATTCCAAAAAACACGTTTTTACAAAATGTCTGTCTGTGACTCTGTGAGTCTGTCTGTCTGTCTGTCTGTCTGTGTGTATGTGACACAAATTTTGTGGGCGCTCTATCTCAAGAACTAATGCACGGAATTTAATAAAAATTGATATTCAGTTAGTGCCTAATACAAGTTGATGCTGATTAGTTTTTGGTGTAAATCGCTCAACAGGTGGCGCTGTTATGATGAATTTTGCAGGATTTACACGATTTCCCCAATAGCTCTATCATAAGAACTAACGCACGGATTTTCATGAAACTTCAGATTAAGTTAGTCCTTGATATGACTTGCTGCTGATTAGGTGTTGGTGTAAATCGCCCAACAGGTGGCGCTTCTCTGCTGCCTTTTCCATGATTGCCTCAATAGCTCTATCAATAGAACTAATGGACCAATTTTCATCTAACTTCAGATTTAGTTGTATGTTGACACAAGTTGTAGTTAATTAGGTTTTGGTGTTAATCACCCAATAGGTGGCGCTGCTATGCATAAATTTTCACGATTTTCGCTATTGCTCTATCTCAAAAACTAATGTACGGATTTTCTCCAAACTTCAGATTCAGTCAGACGTTGACATAAATTTTTGCTGATTAGGATTTGGTATAAATCACAAGATAGGTGGCGCTGCTAGGCAGCATTTTGCTGAATTTAGACGATTTCAGCGATAGTCATATCTCAAGAACTAATGCACGGAATTTCATATCGTTAGAATCCTCATGAGATGCATAGATTGCCCTTTAATTTTGGCAGTGTGGTAGCGAATTTTGAAGTATTAACATGTATGAGATAGAAGAAAGTTTTGGGATTGGTACATCCGACTAGTTAATGTTTAGTCTTGTTTTAAAACCATACAAATATATACAATTTTGATACTCTATTTTATTATTATGTAATAGCTCCTTTCAGACTATATTTGCTATTAGTATATATATATATATATATATTATATAATATATATATATATATATGAATAATAAATGAATAATACTATATATAAATATATATATATATAATATATATGTATATATATATTATATAAAATTTTATAAATATATATTTATTATAATAAAAGACCAAAAGAAACGTAACGGAATTGCCATTATAATATCCTGTGCGATGACGTCATTGTATTATTCCAAAAGCTAAGACATAATTGTTGGAAAAAACATGTGGGAATAAAATGGACAAAAAACTTAAATTTTATGCTCTTAATATTAGCATACAGTGTGCTTTTATGTTTTCTTACGGAATAAAAAAAAATGTTCTCAAAAGCATTTTCTTTTTCAATAGTGGTAGTTATACTTTCCTGTCAGATGAAAAATATGGACTTTGGAGTGTACATAGCCAGATGTGTTTTCAATAGCGGATCTGCGTAGTGTTAGAAAATAGAGTATGAAATATCCCATTCAAGCTTTAGAATGCAATGTGAATTTATTCAGAATATTTTAGGGAAATACTGTTAGTAATGAGATTTTTAAATAAATCTGCATGTATTTAGACGTTAAGAATAATAGTAAATAAAGTTTAAGAAGAGAGACTTAAAAAATCTTTGATCCAATTTTTAATGTTTAGTCTTGTTTTAAAACAATAAAAATATATACAATTTTGATACTCTATTTTATTATTATGTAATAGCTCATTTCATACTATATTTGCTATTAGTAATGACATTTTTAAATAAACCTGTATGTATTTAGACGTTAAGAAGAAAAATAAAATTTAAGAAAAAAGATTTTAAGTAAAAAATCTTTGAGCCAATTTATACTGTTTAGTTTTGTTTTAAAACAATGAAAAAATATAATTTTTATACTATATTTTATTATTATGTTATAGCTTCTTTCAGACTACATTTGAGTTTTAATTTAACTATAATGATAATCTGATAGAAAACTCAGCATTTGTAGCAGGATTTATAAATGTTGGTGATAGGGATTTTAGAATTTAATAATCCTAAATGAAATTATGATAATTTAATTAAGGATATAGAAACAATATAAGTTCCTTAAAAGTTTTTAAAAAGCCGTTTTGATAGAAAATTTTATAAATATATATTTATTATAATAAAAGAGTAAAAGAAAGGAAACTGAAGTGTCATTATATTATCCTGTGCGACAACGTCATTGTGTTATTCAAAAAAGCTGAGATTTAATTGTTGGAAAAATCATTTGGAAATAAGTTAATTCCTGTCGCAGTATTCATTAGTGCTGTAAAAGTAACGACTAAATGAACACACGTATGTATTCGTTACTTTCAAACGCACTACTCATCAGAAAATATTCGTTACTCGTTACTTTCGTTACTCTTTAGAAAATGGATATTAAAAATCATCCTAAGTACTAGTGCACATATATTCGGTGTATTTTCTAAATTTCTGAGTGTTTTTCGATTATAATTAGTTTTAACTGTTTCATAACCAAAGATAAAATCTATGTGGATGCTTGCACTAATTTAACATTTCATAAATTATAAGACTGGCATTCAAAATATTATATGTGAAATATACGATCATAAACAGCAGTAAATATAATTATATTCCGTACGTGAGGTCTTTTCAAGAATTCGTTACCGTTACATTGACTCATAGTAAAATTTTGTACGAAACCTTTCTGTAACAGAAATCTGCGTAAAAATGGAAACATTCACAATATAATAATGAATAAATAAATACAACTTGTAAAAGTGGAATTTTACCTTGAAATCCAAGTTCGATTACCATGAAAATAATACAATGCAATTTCATCTGCTATACGACGAAAAATCTCTCTAAAACGGAATTTCTTTGAGATTTCTCGCGATTCTGTCTCCACAAGTATTACTGTATGTATTAAAAAAAATAGCAATTCTGAATCTTAATAGAAATGTCCACTGCTTACTTAAACCAGTAAAACATGTGACAACGAAACCTGTCTATAACAGAAACTAGCATTAAATCGGTTCTCAAAAACGTATATACCTCCGCTCAAGAGCGTAAAACTTTCTGACACATTCATAGACTCAGCCTAATGCATAAAATCATAAAATTGACAGTCATGGGTATGATATGGTATCAAAGGGCGTTTTTCGTTTTTCGATAAATTATTCTCAGTTCAAGCTATAATCAAGTGATTTTATATGACGACCATTCAATTACTGTCGCGTACAGAAATTCGGTTCAAA
Source organism: Maratus speciosus (assembly GCA_963932465.1). NCBI lineage: Eukaryota > Metazoa > Arthropoda > Arachnida > Araneae > Salticidae > Maratus > Maratus speciosus. Next base: position 238,681,654 of record OZ010800.1, read on the forward strand.
ACACCCATTTTCACAGTATCGTCATAGCATTTTGAATTTAAAGAAAAAAGCAGACGCTAATCCTTTTTATAGTTTTTGATCAAAAGCGCCTTCTGATTTGATGCTAGTAAAAATCAATTATTTAAAAAGTTAATATTTCATAAAAATACATTATCATTTCTTAAATACAGCTACAACGGATATTTTATTCTATTATAAGCTTCAGTTCTTTTTACAGAAAAAGTATGAGCAAGCTTAATAGATTAAATGGATAATTAATACGAAATTAATCTAATTAAAATATTAAATTATAAACACATCTTTTCTTTTTATTGCTTTTCTAAAATACTTTCATAGAAATGTTATTAACCTCTTGGTCAAAAAAAAAAAAAAAAAAAAAAAAAAAAAAAAAAAAAAAAAAAAAATTCTCCATATTTGAAAACAGCAAACACTGTAAGAAAAAGTCCTGTAATTTTACAGCAAAAAGTGCTGGCAATTAGGGTGCCAGCATATTATGCTGTTATTTTACAGCAATGGCGTTATTTTAATTTGACAGTGCAGACGCAAATTTTACTGCAGTTTAACTGTTATTTTTACAGAAGTGTCGTAATTTAATTTTACAGTATTGTCGTAAATTTTACAGCAAAAAGTGCTGGCAATTTGGGTGCCAGCATATTATGCTGTTATTTTACAGCAATAGCTTTATTTTAATTTGACAGGGCAGGCGTAATTTTTACTGCAGATTTAGCTGTTATTTTTACAGCAGTGTCGCAATTTTATTTTACAGTATTGTCGTAATTTTTAAGGCACTTTTAGCCGTTTTTTTTACAGTTGTGATGTATTTTAATTTTACAGCACAACCGTAAATTTTGATACATTTTTAGTCATTTTTTTACAGCTGAATCGTAATTTTATTTTACAGCACAACCGTATATTTTAATGCATTTTAACCTCTTTTTTTTTACATCTGAATCGCAATTTTGTTTTTCAGTTAAAATTAATCTTAATTTTAATACACTTTTGACTAGTGTTACAGCAATGTTGTGTTTATCATAGGCTTTTCACTGCATTTCTATTGCTTATTATTGTCTTATAGCAAAGAAAGGGGGAAGAGATCAATCTTCAATAGACAATTTACCAAAGAAGTAACATTTTGTTTTTAAAAATTACATACAATTCTTTGAAGCTTGCTAGCCAACAGACATTTTCAATGTAAAAAGAAAAAAAAAATGATGTAAATAAATTTTTTTCACAAGTGGAAATTTTTTTTAATCATAAAGTAATTATGCAGTTTTAAAATGCTAATAAAAATAATAAATTTATAAATATTATTTTTTAAAAATAATACATTTATAAAATTTAGACCACAAATCTATATATACATATTTCTTTTTATTGATGCAATAAGTATCTTTCAAAACTTTATTTTTAAGAATACATTTAAATTGAAAGCATTTAAGATTAATCTCTTATCAGCAAAAAATGCTTTCTTCCATCCTCTTTTAAATCTTAAAAATAAAACATACATTGTAAAAGGAAAATGTTCATAAATAAAAACATGGTAAAATGTAGCTTGTGACTTTTAATTTTAACCTTAAATAATAAAATAAAATTGATTGAATAGAACATCTGAAGAAGGAAAAATAATAAGCAATTTTGTGGACAGAATATTTTTTATATATTTTGTTACTGTAATACATGAATATATTGCTATTGCCTTATTTCCACAAAATAGCTAATCCCCCCCCACCCATTCAGAGATTCTATTCAACATTGACTGCCTGTGTGCAACTTCAACGTTTGGTGAAATTTATTCAAAATTGCAATGAACAAATTAAGAGTTGATAAGCTTCAAAACTAATGCTCCTAAAGAAATAAATGAATAGTTAAAAGGATGAAATCCATTATTCAATACTGTTGCTAATACAATGTACTCAAGTCCGTTACTTTTTTCCTTATTTTTTATAAAATGTTCTGGTCGAATATATTGTAGTATATAATTCTTTCTTTGTTAGTTTACAAATATTTTTTAACCTGTTATATCTGTTTTCATATCATTTAATATTTCTTTAAATAAAATGTGCATTAAAGATTTGTGTGTTAGTGATATGCTTTGTTTTTAAATTATTAAAATAAAAAAAAACAATTTAAATTAAATATAATTTTTTTAAAAATCAACAATTCTTATATTAACTGTAGCAAATGTTAATTCTTAAGATATTCTAGCTTGATACTATAGATAAAATAGCTTCAGAACTTACAATTCAATATTTTTTATTTTTGAAATATGAACTCTGAAATTTGGCATGGCTACATCAACTCTGGTTTAGGTTTTATCAGTTTCCGACACTACTTATTAAATTCATGTGCTTTTTTCATTATTGCACATTAAATAATAAAACATGAAATATTTGTTTCCACTTTTGATTTCATCAATTTCAATTTTTATTATTTTTCTAACCATTTGCACATTACTTAAAAATACTTAAGGAATCCTAAAAAAGTTGAGTTGCATCGTATAACTCTAAACACTAGTCACTAGTTACTTTGAAATGCTACAAGTAAATTATTTAAAATCCATTTAAATTTGCAAGCGTACAAATTAATATTAAAAATGCAGTGTACTCTCGATATCTCGAAAACCTCAATATGTCGAAAAAATATATTTTTAGTTTGATATTACTTATTCCTCTAAATGGCTGCATTATCTTGAAAATTCGCTATTTCGAAATGTTTTTAGCATCCCCTCCACTTTGAGATATCGGGAGTATACTGTAATAACAAAAGTAATTTATCAAATATAATATATAAATAAGACACATATATGTATTATATTTATTCAAACAATGTTATTTTTTCTTGCATTCACTAGTCACTGAAAAATTGAATTTATAATCATAAATTTTAATTGATATGCACATTTTCAAATTTTAACATGATCTTAAGTTATAAAGTATTTAGTAAACTGAACAATGACATATTTTAGTTCAATTTGTAAAATTTTAAATACATGTGAATTAAAAATGAGAACAATAAAGAGAAGAGAATTTATGAAGTTTGTGCTTTAACTTCTAAAAGAACACAAAACCTGGATGTCAAACATTATGTACATTATTTCTTATAAAATGTATTTTCCTACGAAATTAAATTAAAATATCATTTAAATATATAAAACAACTTTTATGATTAGTACTTTAAGTATTCATTTTTCCTTGTCAACAATAGTCATTCATTACGTTTAGACACACTTAAAATTACCATTTTTCACATATAATTTAGTAAATAAAGCAGACATCCATGATTCTGCTGAAAATTGGGCCTGTTTTTTCTTAGATAATGTTATTAGGAAGAAATGATAATTCCAATTTCAGTGAAGAAAGATTTTAATGCAAAACAATTATCAATAACACATTAACGATAAATTACAACCACTCAAAAGCAGACATATTATTTAAACAGGGAAAGAACACGTGGAAATATTCCATCCTTAATTTTTATATGTTTATTTCTTCTATTTGGGTTTATATCCAACATGCATCTGAAAACAAAAGAAAAAAAATTAACATATAAAATTAAGATTTTGCATCTGACATACAAAATTACATTTCATACATCAGGGCCGCCAACTTTTTAAATACCTTTTATTTAATTACTTTAATAGAAATAAACAATTGGACACATTGGAGAACTGAGGTAATAGGTATATGTTCACTTTTAAGTTTTTAGGAGAACAAAAACAAAGTTTGAAGCTGTATTATAAATCAATAGGTGCATATTTGTTTTATCCTATGAACACTGATACTAGGATAAGATAGGAAAAAGTGAAAGAAAAAATGGGCAATTACCGTTGTGCTTTAGTGCAACAGATTGTACTATTTCTCCTTCCATTGAAACTTTTTTTATGAGTTTAAAATGAATAACTGAGTGCAAAATATATTAGACAAGAAAGGTCAAGCCAAACTCTAAGAGCACTCCATATCCATTCAAATCGAGTTTTACATCGAAATGTAAGTAAAAAATAAGATTAAAAAATAAATTATCTCAATTATAAAATCAAAAATTTTTCAGTTTATAAGTATTATTGAAATAGTTTATTTCAGTTTAATACAAATTTCTAAATTAAAGCCAGTTCAAATTGATTTGGTTAGTTCATCCCATTTTGAAATTTTTCAAATTTAATTTAGTTAAACAGGAAAAAAATCAACATCAAAATGAAATTGGAATTTATAAATTACATACAGGGAAATCAGAACATGGGAACACAAATAATTTTAACTAAGAAAATGCAAATTTTAGAATAAATCTAAAATGCAGAACACGAAGAAATTTAATTGTGTTTCTGTATTTAAATTATTATTCGCAGTTTGAGAATTCTGAACATAGAAATAAATAAATCTGACGAATACACAATGTCCTGATATTAAGTACACTGGGGCTTGCAAAAAATAGTTCAACGTATATAATTTTTTCTAACTTGAGCAAAATGTTTGATACACTAATTGCAACAACTAGATTGAGTCAAAAAATTCTAAGTATTTTAAAACACTTCATTGCATTATTAAGAAAAATCTTAGAATTATAGCCCTATTTTTGACTTGATAATTTTTATTAATAAATTCTTTGTATATGTAATGCAAAAATACTTTTTCTTATAAAACACCTTTAAAGTCTGTTTGCAATAAAAACAGACCAGCTTTGAGTTTAAAATTAGGCATGATATGTAGATATAGCACATTTTTAGTGCAGTTAAAGCAAAATATACAGTTCTAAAAGAACATAGTCAAAACACATGTTTTGAAAACAATTTAAAAAAAACTGAAAAGTACAGTGATAATGTCTAAACTAGAATCACTTGGGACCAAAATAAAATTTCGCCTTAGACAGATTTCCTTCTTAAACAGAAATACTTTAGTGATATTTAAGGATTTGGGACTCAGAAATCCCCCCCCCCCCCCCCCGTTAGACAATATTCAGTCTCAGTCAGATTTCACTTCACTTGTTACAAAAATATCTTTATAAATACTCAATTGTTAAAAAACAGACAGTCAGGAAAGCAAATTAAAGTTATAAACCTTTTCATAACTTTGGCATTCTTTAATTTTTTAAGGGATCGAATTCAATTTAAAAAACTCAGTACCCATAAATGCATGTTCAAAGAATATATATAGACAATCCTGAAAAAAAAAAAAAAAAAAAAAAAACAGTAGATAACCTGAAAACAATCACCTCTAATAAAAGAATTGCAAAGGATAATTTAATATCTTCTTAATCATCTTACTGAATTTCAGAATCTCTAATATACAATAATATCTTCTTCGTGTATCAGTGCGAGGTATTAACCAAAAACCGACAAATGAGACACTTAAATTGAAATAACATTAAATATCTATACACAAAACATTCTAAAAACAACATATAACTGAGAGAAACGTATAAATGTGGTGATGTGAGAGATTACTGTATATTATTTTTGAAAATGTTACTTTAATATATTATAGAAAATTACCTTTTCATAAATTCTATTGTTGCAGCAATACGCTCAGGATACTTTATAATATATGTATAATATGCTGTCATAAACATCTAAAAGCATCCAAAGAATTCTTGATATTATCATTCACAATTGCACTATCAATGAGAACCATGAAATATCCAGAATCAAACACTGTTTTACCTACCAAAAAAAAAAAAAAAAAAAAAAAAAAAAATAGCCGTTTTAAAATTTTGGAATCATGCATTTTTGACTATTATACTAATTTTGTTTCGCCGTCTGTCGTTTTCTTTTTACTTGAAACTGCATAGCTTCAATACAACTCGCTTGTCAATCAACGTCATACATATTTATTATTCTCAAAATAAACTTTTTATATTTAGTTAAACAACCTGCATGCTCTGACATTGGAGCGAGAAAAAATTCTTATGACCTAAATTCATCTAGTTATACGAATCATAATTTTAGAAATTTAATGTATTTAATACTATGCTGGAACTACTTACGATTTAGATGTAATTTCACCTAGCTGTGAGTTTTAATTTTTATATACAGTAGAAGTTCTACATAACAAAATACTCCAAATAATTATCTTGGAATGTAAATAGTGAAATTCACAGTTTCAATTAAAAAACTCGTACATTCTCTGTTCAAAAAATAAACTATTACTCTCTAGCAGACTAAACTTGATATCTCAGATATTACTCTTTAAATTTAAAAAAAATGGCTTGATTATGAAAGAATAATTTTTAAAGTGTGAAGTAAATATTTTGATATCAATAATACGCTATCTGATATAAATTGCAAACAAGATCAGCAAAATATATATTCAGGCAAAATTAATTTCTAAAAGATTATAATTGCTAAAGCATGCTGATATTGACAATATTTGAAGGAATGTTATGTTCAGTGCTGATGATTTAATATTATTTCCCCTGACTAATATTGAGAAACTGCAAATATTTAATTATTGTTAAATAGCATATTTTTGTATTTTAAAACCATTTTTATTTTTAAATTGCTGTTAAGTGTTAGGATTGATATATTCCAGACATATTTTACCATGTTCACAAGATCAAGTTTTAAGGATGTATGAAATGTTCTATATAATGCAATGTTCTATATAATGCAAAATTCTATATAACGCAAAATCTTGCGTTTTAAAAAACAAGAATTTTAGGAAACTTTCCTCCAACGTGGATCGATCTCATCAGCTGCTCATCAGCAGTCAAGATCTTTACCCCGGGGCCACGGATCCACACGGATGAAAATTCCAGATTTGCTATATTTATTGCGCTTAGCCTTGATCAATCAGGAGGCTCCGGCGAGTACAAAGTGCTAGTTTCGTTACAATATTTATTTTAAATATAAATCAGAGAAACTTAATATGACATGTTGAAGCAGTTTATAGCATTTATAAGTGATCTGCCATGAACAGTTAACAACTACATTATTACACGTGACTGAAAATGTGACTTAGGTATTTATAACACAATAAAGAGAAATGCAATGTTATTAAGCAAGGAAATGAGTAAATATAAAGATAAAACTTACCTTTAGCCCAAAACAGCTTCATTCACTTAAAACGGGAATATATTTATCAATTATTAGGAAAAGCAAAGTAATAAAAAGCGATAACACTACAGCAGGAAGGCAACGATGAAAATCATAAACATGGCGGCAAACGGCATCACGGGATAACCATAAGAGTTACGATCGGCAGATGTCGCTTCATTAACTTCGTCTGAAAACTACAGCAGGACTGTAAAATTCGATTTTCGCACAAAAAAGCACTATTAACGGCACATTCTGCTGGTTTTCCCCCGTTTTTTCTCACAGTGTATAACACTTCATATCTGAGAAATAAAAAGCAAAATCACTGAAAAGATACATAATCTCATACTAATCTTTCTTCTAAAAGCAGTTTGTTCTGCAATTGACCACGTGACTTCAAAATTTCCTTCCAAATTCCACGACATTATGAATAACAGTATGTGATACTAATACGGGGACTACTGATTTTAGAGTCCAAAGATCAAACACAATTTCGCATCTTTCCACTTCAGACAAATCGGCCCCGTACAATGAAGGTATCGTACGATTCGGTACTTCATATTATAGAGAATACCCGTTACTCAGTAACGAATACATGCGGTTTGCAACAGCTGTAGTTTACGTGTAGTAATAATTGGGTGTAGAAATATAGCCGCGAAATCTTGTTGTCGCAAACTTTTAACAAAATTTAATTTTAAAATAACTAGCTATGAACAAATGTACAATTAAAAATATTGGCAAAAATTGGAAATTTTGTATAATCAAACATATCATACGGGTGCATTTTTTTAATCTTTATTTCAACTGAATATTAACTGCATTTATAATAATCAGGAATTATTTTTTTCAGACTAAAAATTATTAAAAAGTTGATGAGTTTTAATATACATTTTATAATCAATATTTCTGCTTACTTTATTTTTAGGTCATTTCTTTATTACATTGTATGGCCTTAGAACCTTAGATGCAACAACATTAAAATAAAAAACTTATCAACATATTATGTTTATCTCATTTTTGGCATGCATTCCATTTATGATAAAATATCTCAAGATTTACAATTTATATATGTACTAGCAGGGATGACCAAGCTAAGCTCGAACAAAATTAGCCTTCTATTCAATTCGATATTTTATTATCACTGTATCACTCGTGCTCTTTAGATACAATTGACATGATCCTGAGACATAGTGACCCAAAATGACACAAAACCGAATTTTTTCGAACATGTGACCAAACTAATGCTCTTCTCGAACCCGAGAACGATAGAATACAAAATTTAGACAAAATCGTTAAGTCGTTTTATAAATAAAATTAGCCTGACCAGCCATAACCAAAAAGGGACCCATTATTCAAAATTTATCGAGCATGTAATCTATCCCAATGGTCTTCTTGTTCTGAGAAACGATGTAATGAAAATTTTTGCCAAAATCGTTTGAGTATTTTTTTAGATACAATTAGCATGACCCACAGCGACCCAAAAATGACCCACTAAACGAAATTTCTCCAACATGTGACTTAGCCCAATGGTCTTCTCATGCTCAGAAACGATATAATACAAAATTTTGTCAAAATGCTTTGAGTCTTTTTTTAGACAAAATTAGCTTGACCCACAGTGACACAAAAATGACCCAGTAATCGATTTTTCTCAAACATGTGACTTAGCCCACAAGTCTTCTCATGCCCAGAAACGGCATAATACAAAATTTTGTTAAAATTGTTTGAGTTGTTTTTTTTAGATACAATTAGCTTGACCCACAGTGACCCAAATATGACCCACAAAACGAATTTTCTCAAACATTTGACTTAGTCCAATGGTCTTCCCATGCCCAGAAGCGGTATAATACAAAATTTTGCCAAAATCGTTCGATTCGTTTTTCACATACAATTAGCTCGACCCACAGTGACCCAAAATGACCCACTAATCGATTTTTATCGAACATGTGACTTATCCCAATGGTCATCTCATGCACAGAAGCGGTATATTACAAAATTTTGTCAAAATGTTTTGAGCCTTTTTTTTCAGATTCAATTAGCTTGTCACCTCACCCATTGTGACTCAAAATGACACACTAATATAATATTCATTAACATGCGACCTATGTCCAATAGTATTATAGTTCCGGAAAACGATAGAAAGCGAAATTTCGTCAAAATTGTTAGAGCTGTTTTCTAGGTAAACTTAGCTTGACCTACAGTGACTCAAAAATGACCAACTAATTGAATTTTCTCTAACATGTGACTTAGACCATTAGTCTTCTCGTAATCCAAAACAGTAGATTACAAAATTAAGTCAAAATCATTAGAGTCGTTTTTATATAAAATTACCTTCACCTGAAGTGACCTCAAAATGAGCCAATAATCAAAATTTCTTGAACATGCGACCTAGTCCAATAGTTTTCTCGTACCCAAAAACAGTTGGATATAAAATTTAGTCAACATCTATTGAGCCGTTTTTTAGATATAATTAGCTTGACACTGACCCATTATGACCCAGAATGACCCACTAATCGAGTTTTCTCGAACACATGACCTAGCCCAATGGTCTTCTTGAGGCAAATTGGTAAAATACAATATTTAGTCAAAATCGTTTGAGCCGTTTTTAAGATAAAATTTGCACACACACACACACTATTTTTGCTCGTATTATGCTTTAAAACGATATGTCAAATGAAAAAAAAAATCCCTGCCGGCCAGGCCTACAGGCAGAGGTAGATTTCGAAGTTCAGTATACTAATTTCACCAACAAAAACTAAATCATTATTAGCTATAAATCCACTTTAACAGTTTGACGAGTTTTTATTTCCTTTTTATAAAATAGCTGGTTTTATCAGAATCATGTTAAGGCAATATTAAAAAATATATTTTTCCATACTCAACAACTCGAAATTTTCTGGCACATTTTCAGATTCATTTTTAATTAAAAAAAAATATGAAACATGCTGACGTGATTTTTGAAAAGATTTATAAGCAACCTGTGTTTTTATTTTTCTTTCAATTAATTAAAACTTGATTAATAAACAATTATTTTCTCAGAAGGGCAATATTTTTCGTTTCTAACACAATCGCTTCGGGAAATTCTGTTCAAAATGCCCACTTTGACATCATTTTTTAAAATATATTCTACCTCTATCAAAAAATCGATCATTATTGTACATTATATAGTTTCTGAATAAGAGAATCTAGCAATTGGATGCGTTTGAGAGCAAAAATGAATTTAAAAATGAGTAAGAAAAAAGACAGTTTGGATTTGAATGCACCCTTAATAAGATGATTTTTTTCTTCAACCGCTATGTATTTTTAATTTGTTTTTGCTGTAGGAATTGGCCCTATCAAAAAGTTGTCTACATAAATGTTGAAGACAATATTAAGAAGATATATGATAAATTCATGGAGATTTTATATCTTGTGAATTGACGGAGTTATGAAAATTTTTCTTCTTCAACTCCCCTTTTTTGTTATCGTTTTTAATTTTTTTGCGGTACGAATTGGTCCTATCAAAAACTTGTTTATATAAAAGTTGTAGATAATATTAAGGAGATGTATAATAAAATTAATAGGATTTGATATCTTGAGAATTGACGAATTAAGGTATTTTTTTTCTCCCAAAAACCCTATTTTTGCGCCCCTTGAGCCTATTTTAAATTTTATCAAAAATCTGTGATGCATGAATTTTTGGCGCTATTTTTAGAAGTAATAAAAACTTTAAACTGATTTGATATGTGCAAAAATTAAGAAGTTATGGAGTTTTTTCGGTTTTCACAAAACGCCTCCCTATTTCCATCCCCTTTGTCTGCTTTTGCACATTAACGAACTCGACCGAGATTTTATGTCCCTTGATTTTATGTATCAGTTTGGAAGAGATTTGTGCAGAATTGCAGAAGTTATCGTGTCCAGAAGAAAGTTATAACACAATTGCTTCGGGAAATTCCATTCAAAATGCCCACTTTAACATCATTTTTTGAAATATATTCTGCCTCTATCAAAAAATCGATCATTGCGGTACATTATATAGTTTCTGAATAAGCGAATCTACCAATTAAATGTGTTTGAGAGCAAAAATGAATTTAAAAATGAATCAGAAAATAAGAAGTTTGGATTTGAGTGCATCCTTATTGCAATGATTTTTCCAATACAATCCGCTTTGGGAAATTCGGTTCAAAATGCCCACTTTAACAGCATTTTTTGAAATATATTCTGCCTCTATCAAAAAATCGATCATTACTGTACATTATATAGTTTCTGAATAAGAGTATCTAGCAATTGGATGCGTTTGAGATAAAAAATGAATTGTAGAATGAGTCAGAAAATACGCAATTTGGATTTGAATACACCCTTACTTAGATGATTTTTTTCTTCAACCGCTATGTATTTTTAATTTGTTTTTTCTGTAAGAATTGGTCCTATCCAAAACTTGTCTATCTAGATGTTGTAGACCATATTAAGAAGATATATGATAAATTCATAGGGATTTTATATCTTTTGAATTGACGGAGTTATGGATTTTTTACTTCTTCAATCCCCCTTTTTATTTTCGTTTTTAATTTTTTTTTGCGGTACAAATTGGTCCTATCAAAAACTTGTGAATATAAAAGTTGTAGATAATATTAAGGAGATTTATAATAAAATTAATTTAAATTGATATCTTGAGAATTGACGAAGTTACGAATTTGTTTCTCCCAAAAACCCTATTTTTGCGCCCCTTGAGTCCATTTTTAACTTTATCAAAAATCTGTGATGCATAAAATTTTGGCCATATTTTTAGAAGTAATAAAAACTTTAAACTGATTTGATATGTACAAGAATTAAGAAGTTATCGGGTGTTTTCGTTTTTCAAAAAACCCCTCCCTATTTCCATCCCCTTGGTCCGATTTTGCCCATTAACGAACTTGACCGAGATTTTATGCCCTTTGGTTTTATGTATCAGTTTGAAAGAGGTTGGTGCAGAATTAGGAAGGTTATCGTGTCCAGAAGAAAGTGATATATATTTATAGATAGATAGATATAAAGATAGATAGATAGATAGATAGATAAAGTTTTTTTACTGAGGGTGGTTTTGGGTTCTAGGGGTCATGATCGGTGTAGAACTGCAAAAATATTTCAGAAATTCCAACATAGGAACAATCCCAATAGGTAGTATTTCATACGAAATCTACCTAAAAAAATCATTTCGGCCTTCTTAATATTCTGGGGTACAAATTAGACCTCAGCAATCGAAAGTTTGAATAGGTCTCAGGAATCAAAGACCTCAGCAATCGAAGACCTCAGCAATTCAAGAGTTTCACCTTCGGTTAAGCCTTCAAATGAGGACGAATCTTGCAGCAGCTTAATTAGGAGCTGAGTTAGAAAACTGACCCGCGCCGGGTGGGAAATTTGAGTGAGCGGGGTAGAATGGTCAATAATATGAAAGAGTGCTCCGATGGTTTTCCGATGATATATCATATGAGGATTTAACAGGAGTGCTGCGCACGCACTGCAACATCTTTCAAAAAACCAGGATCTCTATTACTTTAATTCCACATTCCACCACCAGGTTGTGAACTCTATTCTTAACAAAACTGTTTCTGGGCGAATTTTCGTTAACCAACCTACCCGTAGATATATTAGTCAAGGAAGTGGCGGACTTAAACAAGAATTTTAGATATTAACTGAAATTACTATTCAAAAATACTGGTAAGTATACTTTTGAAGTTTTTATATTAAATAAGTAATATTTATCTCCGTATTCGCCTATCTAGGACTCCGTAAAAAACGCGCATCTGAAACTAAAAAAAGGGTATGATTTTAAATATTTGATCTCTTCCCCACCTTTCCCCCCGGACTTTGATGTCCCTAGTTCTTAAAATTTTTATTATATTTTATAAACTAACTAAAAGTTCCAAATCGATCGGTTCGTCAGTTTTCTTAATTATAACATATTCGCGTTTCAACAAAGCATTTCTTTTCCCTTTTAAAAACCAAATTTTTTATAAAGTAAAAAATTTGCGGATCGATCTTTGTAATATTTAGGTATTATTAAATAGCGTTTAAAGATAGGGAAGCATAACTTTAAAATCTCTGAATGGTGTATTTTAAAAAATTTGACAACGTTCCAAAGAATCCCAGTATACAAATCATTTGTGGTTTGGAAAGATTGGCTTTTAAATTTAGAGTTTGAAAGGAATAATCCAATTAATGAAATAATAAGTAATTTCTAAGGTTGTAATTGAGCGACCATGAAGAAATTTACATATCTGAAATCAGCGAAAAATTCTACATCTAGATGAATATAATCTAAATCTATAAATTTTATAGTTTAAAAATTTTATATGCGTTCAAAAATGTCCAATGTTTAAAGGCGTCGGTTATCTGCAATGTACTAACGTCCATGGGAGATATTTGGTACTTTCTTTCGATGGAAATAAAAAGATTTTTTTTTACAAATACATTTTTCGTTATGTTTTAACTTTCTGAAACCGTTTCGGAATAATTTTAAAATTTGTAAAGGGGAATTTTGTTTGCTTCATGCTGTGCAATATTCGAATATTTAAGCCCAGTAGAGTTCAAGATACTTTAAAAAGGCCCAGTACATTTATCCTCCGAAAAGCCATGCGATTTGTTTAAACCCTTCCCCTCTCTTCGCGTTTTCGAATAAATTGTATGCGGTTTCAATAAAAGCTATGCATTTGTTGAATGATGAATACTTTTTCATTCTTATAATTTGGCGTTTTTATTTAATTTCTGAGCTAATTATTAGAAATTTAAAACTCTGAAACGCAGGTGCACCTGGAGAGGTCTTCAACTATCCTCACAAACATTTTGAGCCTCTTACGTGCTGTAGATTTTACTAGCTATCGCACACACACAGACACACAGAGCGAAATTCTCTTTAATTAGTATAGATAGTAAGAACAATAAAATCAATAATTCTTCATAAGCGATCAATTGCTTCTTATACTTCTGAATGCAATTGCAACTTTTAATTCTTTGGTGAGACTTTTTTCATCTGTACTCTGAATATTTAAAAATAAAACTATTGAAAATATGTTATGTTTCTTACTTTAATTCCTATATATATATATATATATATATATACATGTACTATTTTCTAATTAATAATTTTAATTCTTTTAATTTATTAACATAAATAATTCACTCTTAATTTAATCTTTTTCTCCTAAATGAGAAGTATATAAGAAAATCGTTTGATGGAGAAGTATAATCTCAAATGTCCCATCCTTTTGCAATCCCAAAACGCAACAACAATTTCCAATTAAATACTGTGAATGTGAATTTCTGTGCTTTGTTTATTGCTATGTCTGACAGGAAATTTGAATCAAAGCAAAACCACTATCTCGTTAACAAATGTAATTTCCCATATCCCAATGCACTTTGATGTTATTTAAATGTGATATTGGATTTCTGTTTATTTGGTGTGTTGTAGCAAAATAAATAAGAATAATGTAGGACAGTTTTGGTATAAATTCAAAGTAATTTTTTGTAAATATACATTTAAAATAATAATAAGTTTAAAAGTGTATAAACTGCAATCATATATCATCACAATAGACTTTTCTAAAAGGAAATATTGATTTTAAAATAGTTGATTTTTGAGCTGGTAAATTAAGATTCACATCTAATTTTTATTATTAATAATTAACCTATTAGTATACATAAAAATGTACCTTCTTTGTAAAGGGGAGGTTTGGGTAGTATCGGATGCTTAAGCTATTTTGAATTTACAAAAAGAAATATAGTTACATTTGATTATTTTCTAAACTAATAAAAATATTAGCATGTTATTTAAATACTTTAAAAAGCCCACTTCCCTTAGAATATTCTTTATTTGGTTTTCTTTCAGTTTTTAGAAAACCTTACATTTTGAACTTTCTCATCAGATAGTTCAAGAGCCGGCAGCACAAAAACCTATGTTATTAAGCACAAGAAAAAAAAACCTTTATTTTAATGAAGAGTAGAAGTAAAGGAATCTAATGATCCATGTCTGCCGGAAGTCGACCCCTCGGGATTGCACTAACACTCTAAAGCGAAAGCTGAGTTCCCGAGGTGGTCATCGCTGCCGGAAGTGAACTGGTGCATAAGTCAAAAATTAACACCACTAGTGGTTGACTCGTAGGTTTATCATTGTGCTTGTTCTACAAACAAAGATATGAAAACATGGAGGACTGAGAGCAGAAAAACACAATTATAAACCAACGAGTCAACCACTGGTGGTATTAATGTTTGTCTTATGCACCACTTCATTTCCGACAGACATGGATCATAAGATTCCCCTACTTCTACCCTTCCATAAAATAAAGGTTTTATTTTGTACTTGATAACATAGGTTTTTGTGTTGTCGGTTCTTTGACTATGAAGAGGTTCTACCGGACAATGTTTTGTTCTTGAAAAAAAAAAGTCATTTTTACTTTCTTCTATCTTTACAAAAAGAAAGTATTTGATTTGTGGAAATTTAGAATTCCGGTTTTCCACGGATTTACATCTTGTAGGGGTCAGATTTAACGAAAAACATGTTTTTAGAAAATATCTTTCTGTGAGTCTGCCTGTGGCACAAATTTTGTGTGCAGTCTTTCTCAAGAACTAATGCTCCGAATTTAATAAAACTTTATATTCAGTTAGACACTGATATAAATTGGTGCTAAATACTTTTTGTTGTATATCGCCCTACAGGTCTATGATGCATACTTCTATGATGCATTTTTCAAGATTTCTGGAATAGTTCTCTCTCAACAAATAATGCGCGGAATTTCATCAATCTTCAGATTCAGTTAGTCCTTGACATTAATTGGTGTTGTTTACATTTTGGTGTAAATCTCCCAAAAGGTGGCTCTGCTATGAAGCCTTTTTCACGATTACCTTAATAGTTTTATCTCCAGAACTAATTAACGAATTTTCATAAAATTTAAGATTCAGGTATACCTTGATAAATATTTTTGCTGATTATGTTTCGATGGAAATTGCCCAACAGGTGGCGCAGCTATGTTGTACTTTTTACGATTTCCATAATAATTCTATCTCAAGAACTAATGCACGAATTTTCATCAAACTTAGGATTCAGTTAGACGTTGACACAAGTTGGTGCTGATTAGGTTTTGGTGTTAATCGGCCAATATGCGGCGCTGCTATGCTGCATTTTGCATGATTTAGACGATTTTAGCGACAGTCATATCTCAAGAAGTAGTGGAAGGAATTTCTTATCTATAGAATCTTCATGATGGGCATAGGTTGCCATTAGGTAGATTTCGTTTTAAATACTACCTATTGGCGTCATTCCTATGTTGGGATTTCTGAAAACAATTTGCAGATCTACACCGATCATGACCCCGAGAACCCAAAACCACCATCAGTAAAAAACTTTACATATATCTATCTATCTATCTATCTATATATATATATATATATATATATATATATATATATATCACTTTCTTCTGGACACGATAACTTCCGCAATTCTGCACAAATCTTTTCCAAACTGATACATAAAATTAAGAGGCATAAAATCTCGGTCACGTTCGTGAATGAGCAAAATCGGAAAAAGGGGATGGAAATAGGGAGGGGTTTTATGAAAACAGAAACACCGCCATAACTTCTTAATTTTTGTACATATCAAATCAGTTTAAAGTTTTTATTACTTCTAAAAATAGGACGAAAAATTTATGTATCACAGATTTTGGATAAAATTAAAAATGGGCTCAAGGGGAGCAAAAAATAGGGTTTTTGATAGAAAAAATTCATAACTTCGTCAATTCTGAAGATATCAAATCCAATTAATTTTATTATACATCTCCTTAATGTTATCTACAACTTTTGTATTCACAAGTTTTTGATAGGACCAATTGGTACCGAAAAAAAAATTAAAAACGAAAACGAAAAAAGGGGGTGAAGAAGAAAAATTTCTGTAACTCTGTCAATTCATAAGATATAAAATCCCCATGAATTTATCATATATCTTCTTAATATTGTCTTCAACATTTACACAGGCAAGTTTTTGATAGGACCAATTCTTACAGCAAAAAAAAATTAAAAATACATAGCGGTTGAAGAAAAAAATCATCTTATTAAGAATGTATTCAAATCCAAACTGCTTATTTTCTTACTCATTTTTAAATTAATTTTTGCTCTCAAACGCGTCCAATTGATAGATTCTCTTCTTCAGAAACTATATAATGTAACGTAATTATCGATTTTTTGATAGAGGCAGAATATATTTCAAAAAACGATGTCAAAGTGGGCATTTTGGGCAGAATTTCCCGAAGCGATTGTGTTAGAAACGAAAAATATTGCCCTACTGAGAAAATAATTGTTTATTAATCAAGTTTCAATTAATTGAAAGAAAAATAAAAACACGGGTCGCTTATACATCTCTTCAAAAATCACGTCCGCAAGTTTAATATTTTTTGTATTAAAAATTAATCTGAAAATATGCCAGAAAATTTCGAGTTGTTGAGCATGGAAAAATATTTTTTTGAATACCTCCTTAACATGATTCTTATAAAACGAGCTATTATATAAAAATGAAATAAAAATTCGTCAAAAGCGGCCAGATAAAACTGTTAAAGGGGATTTATATGTAATCATGAGTTAGTTTTTGTTGGTGCAATTAATATACTTAACTTCGAAATGTACCTCCGCGTGTAGGCCGGGCCGGCAGGGTTTTTTTTATTTTTCATTGTGATAATTTGCAAATTTTATGTATTAACATTGATGAGATAAAAGAAAGCATTGGGATTGCTACATCCGACTAGTTTAAGATAAAGACGAAACTGGAATGTTTCGCAATCCTTCTATAAAAGTCAAACACTTGAGAAAAAACCTTTTTCAGTTCCTAAATTTTTGTACCTCTTGGTAAATTTTAGATATTTTAGAAAATTTTAAATGTCCGCCATTTTGAAACAAGATGGCAGATGAAGCTGGGTAACGAACCCAATTGAGACCTTCATATGTCCTGTACACATGCTTCGTCATATCTAAATCGGTTAATAAACACGCGTGCAACCACATGACAAAATCAGATTGTTTCAAAATGTCGCCTACCTTGAAATTCAAACTGCTGTATGTCAGTCATTTACCCTTTCTTCTATTTTTACAAGAAGAAAGTATTGAATTTGTGAAAGATTCTGACAGCTCGGTTTTCGATGGATTTCCACATTTTAGGGTTAGAGATCCCAACAACATGTATTTGCAAAATGTGTGTTTGTCTGTCTGTATGGGACACAAATTATGTGGGCGCTCTATCTCAAGAACTAATGCACGAAGTTTAAAAAAAATAATATTTAGTTTGTCCTTGCTACAAATTGGTGCTAACTATTTTTAATTGTAAATCGCTCGACAGGTGGCGCCACTATTCTGCATTTTGCACGATTTCCACTATAACTCTATCTCAAGAACTTATGAACGACTTTTCATCTAATTTCAGATTCCGTTAGATATTCATACAAGTCGTTACTGATTAGGTTTTTGTGTTATCGCCCAGTAGGTGCTGCTGCTATGCTTAATTGTTCGCGATTTTCATCAAACATCAGATTCAGTTAGAAGTTGACATAAGTTGTTCAAGATTATGTTTTGGTATAAATCAACCAACAGGGGGATCTTCTATGCTGCAATTTTCAGGAATTACACGATTTTAGAAATAGTCATATCTCAAGAATTAATGCACGGAATTTCATATCTTTAGAATCCCCATGTTTTGTATAGATTGCCATTTAACTTTGGATCTGTAATAGCGAATTTTGAAGTACCATTAACATGTACGAGATACAAGAAAGTTTTGGGACTAGCACCTTCGAGTAATTTGGATTTATAAATAAATTATTATTTATACATGTATACATTGTTATACAAAAATATAACAAACAGTTGTATAGACATTACTTATTAGATGTAGAACGAAGGAAAGGCATTTTTTGTATTTCAATAATGACAATATTTATTTTTATATAAAAACAAGTATCAAACTCTTAATAAAGGCTGTTGAGCTCAAACTTCGCACAGTTATCTTGGGCGCAAACTCTGCAAATACTGTACTAAATATAGTTTATGTGAAAAATTTCATAGCACATAATGCAATGAGTCAGTTCATCCTCTTCCCGCAATTCTGCGTGAAAGTTTAAAGACCTTTCTCGCGTTTGTTTCAAGAGGTTTTTTCATCGGTTTTAGGACTAGGCGTAATGGTTTTCTTCTGTTCTTTATTTTCTGTGGACATTACTTTTGTCTTTTTCCTTTAACTTATTGTTCGAATTTCAGTTTTTATTTTATTCCTTTTTAATGTGAATTTCTTCCCTCACTTGTATATTTGTTTCTGTGATTTTTTTTTCTTGTTTCTCTCTTTTCTTCTTCACAAGTTGAGTTTTAAACGGCGATGATGTTAAGGGGTCTTGTACCTTTTAAACACGTCCAAAATTAACAAATAACTTCAAAGGTTGAATTAGTCTATCTTCAAAACCTTTTTATGTATAAACATGAAATTTTGGATATTGATTAAACAGATTATGCTTTGTAATATGCTACCAACAGAAATTTATTAACCCTTTACAGAATTTGTGTATTGTTGAAATCAAAATAACTCTTTTTTTATCCCATAAGTCATTGCGTGCATGATATCTTGAGAAAGTATGAATGGATTGTCATGAAATTTGGTAAATATACTAAACAAATATGTGTGTTTAAAATGATCTACTTTTATGAATTTACAATGGTAATATTTTTTGTTATGACTATTTTTATTCATTAAAAATACAAAATTTTAATTTTTTTTTATTACGAAAATATTTTTTTTATATAGTTAATGAAATAATTTTAGCCTAAGAGTAGATCATTTTAAACACACATATATGTTTAGTATCTTTACGGAATTTCAAGCCAATCCATATACACTTTCTCAAGATATGCGCGCAATGACTTATGGGGTAAAAAAAGGAGCTATTTTGATTTCAACAATACACAAATTCTGTAAAGGGTTAGTAAATTTCTAATGGTAGCATATTACAAAGCACAATCTGTTTAATCAATATCCAAAATTTCATGTTTATAAATAAAAAGGCTTTGACGATAGACGAGTTCAAACTTTGAAGTTTTTCGTTGATTTTCGACGCGTTTAAAAGGTACAAGACCCCTTAAACTTTTATTTTTGTCTCCAAAATATACTCATGATACAAATTTCTTATTTTAAAAGCTTGGAAGAGGTAAAATCTCCTGTAAGTTCTCTTTCGATGATGTATTCTTACGATAAGTCTCAGGATTGAATAGGCCTACTACCTAGAAGTTTTTTACTTGCTCTTTCTCTATTTTCTCATCTCTTGCTGATGTTGCAGGCATTTGAGACAAGCGGTTATGAGGGAGCTGGCCTGGTATAGGTGATTACACCTGGAATGGTGAGGGACTAGGACTATTATATTTGCTCTTGGAAGGAGCATAGTCTAAATCACTGAATACATTGCCGCGAAATGGAAAAATTGCAGAATATATGAAGCCTTACTGATCCAAGCATCATGCGACATATTCTTGAAAATGCGAAATTTACGAAACTAGCAATATCTCAGAGGGCTATCTCGATATTTGGATATTTCCGCATCCAAGTAGAGCGTGTCTCATTGTACGCATTTTCAAACGGTTTCGTTACAATTCTTTCATTTTATTACATTGACAAGCTCAGTATTTGGATATGATTTTGCTGGGCAAATGAAATCACATTTTGCTATTTGTGGGTTGAGTGACAATAAAAAATCTAAAGTACTGGATGTTTTTCGTTTTATTGACCGGTTCTGCAAAAACCTGCAGACACTTTAAAAAACAAAGTGCAGTTATTCACCCGTTTGGTTGGGCATCGAACACCCTTCCTAAAGTTGCATACTTTGTTAACTCATTTTATAGTCTTACAGGCGGTTAAGTCGTCTCAGGACTCTTAAAGCTTTAAAATTTTCGAAATTTTAATTTTTTTTATGTTAAACTCCTATTTTTCTGAACATTTTGATATAATTGTTTCCTTGAAATTCCTATTAGAACTGAAATTATGGCTTTTACATTTATACACTTTCAATAGCTGAAGCGTCGTTTCGGAAAATTTGAAGCCATTTTTCTGCAAATGGCGTTTTTGGGCATAACGCGCACGATATCTCAAAAACTTATGAATATTTTTTCATGAAATTTTCAAAACATATGTTTCATGTTAGTCTGTATAAACTGAACCTAAAATTTCCTTTTTATTGTTCAAAACAATATTTTTTTAGGTGATTATACTGTTGAAATTTTCTTAATTTTGCATTAGCTAAATACAACTTTGTATTAAAAATATAAAAAAGCTTTTAATACAAATTTATTTAGGTTCAGGGTAATTATTACAATCTGAAGTATAAGTAGGCACAAACATTTTCATTCTAGTTGCAATACTTCTTTTTTAATCGTGCGCGTAAGCTGTTATGCCGAATTTTTGCTCGTCAAATGTCTAACAGGTTGGAGCCCCCTGTAAATGCTAATTCTGCATCTTACAATTTTTTAAATACATGAAATGAAAAAACGTACTTATATATTTTATTCCAGTTAAAGTTGTGTCTAAAAATCAAATACATTTTAAGATATTAAATGTTGAAAATGGTCTTTTTTTTTTCATTTTTTCCAATTTTAAGAGTCCTGAGACCCCTTAAACGATATAGGAGAAATAAACAGATCCCCTGAAGTATTTACGGGTAGAAGAACCTTCCTACTTCTGTCTCCTGAAGTAAGTTTACCCAATTGTTTTTTGCAGTTGAGAGTCATTACATTATGTTTGTTAGCGTGAACACAAGTCACGCCAGCTCCGTCGGAATAAAAAAATCTTCGAGGGACAAAAGCTAAAATTATTTAATTATTCATTTATCTTGGGAAAAAAACGACAGACCAGTTTCTTATTGAAACTTGCTGCTCGCGGGAGAACTTTCGATTCAGTATTTCTTTACTAGAAGCCTGCATGTCTCTGGATAAAATAATAGTAAAAGTATTTCACTATGTTTCATAGTTATTTTTTTTAACATTTGCTTTATTTTTAGAGTCTATGCTGACTAATAATTTAGATTTAAAAACTCACCGTTATTCATAGTGATAAGCTGCCTTTCTAATTCATTAACATGTTTGCATAACTTTTCCTTCTCTGCATCGTTAAATGTCCTCGTTCCTCAACTTCGCTTAATTCCCACTTCCTTTTCTTCCGTAAGAGCTTTGAATCTCTCATCAAATCGCTCACCCGCAAGAAAGGTGACACCTCTCGTAAAAATATATTTTGCATTTATTCCACTAATAGGTCTGTTATAAGGTGTGTCTTGCTACACAAAAGGTTTCACAAGTGTAGTTATACGGAAAATTACTTTATTACGCTATTTGATCATTCGTGACCACAGAAGAGGGGTAGATTGTGTGGGGAGGTAAATTTATTCAACTATCCAAACCTCATCCTATGTCTTCATTCTTAGGAGTTTTATGCATGTTTTTACTCCAGCATTCTATAGCTAAGTGCTATAATTTCATGTCACAGAAAAATCATGCAATTTTTATTTTGCCTCTCCTGTAAAACTTATTTTTGTCTAGATGTGTCACTTTTCTTGCGGATAAGCGAAATTTACTTTTAGATATACAATATCTTTTACTATATTCCCTGATTGTCATTTCATGAAGTGATTTTTATCCCAGTTAAGATTTTTTCCCCACAAAAATAAAACACAGAAAACCTCAAGAATTTAACTTTTTAAAGGAGTAAACATTTATATTATTTGAAAACAACGTTTAAACACATAATAAAACAAGCAGATTTGATCATACGTATACGTTTCGTGAGTACTAGGACTCACATCCTCAGTGTAAAAACTTTAAAAAACAATATCCCCCCAACTTCATGTACGGTGAAAAAAAAAAAAAAAAAAAAAAAAAAAAAAAATGTCAAAACATAATACCAAAAGACCATCAAGTTCTAACAGCCAATGAAATTAATGCGGAAGTGAAGTATCGTGACACAACAAATCCATCCAGAAAGTTGAGATGTATGGTGTACTAGATAAATCATTAACCAAGGAGTCTTTAAATTTATGGATATTAATAGCCTCAAAAAAGTCTAAATCCAGAGGAGTAATGCATTTCTCGATAATGGTAGCTGAGTCCAAATTAAAATTATGTCCCTCCCCCCAGCAATGAGAGGCGATAGAGGATTTCTGTAATTCTTTTTTCTTTACATAGTTTCTGTGTTCATTGATTCTGTAACGGAGTTTTCGTTTAGTTTGTCCAATGTAGGACAAACCACATTGGCATTGGATGTTGTAAATGCCCCAATAATTATGTGCTGTCCGGCACAACCCGAACGTCACACTCTTACGCTTTGACTAAAAAACTAATTTCTTGAAATTTTATCTGGTCTTCAAGAAAATAAACACAAGTTTTAAAACGCGTGTGATCATTGGAATCATTGATTTGTGAAGCATTGTAAGATCTATTTAAATTTTAGGCCAGTAAATGAGACCAGCGATGGTACCGTTTAGAATTTTCGTTCTAGGATTACTTTATAGGCTTTATCAATTTCTGGATTTCTTCAATACTTGTGGATTAGAATCACACAGGCATCAAACATGTACACATCTCGATTCACCGAGCAAGGAAATATACTTAAACTTTGCTAGAAACCAAGTGAAATCTTCATTCATATTTTACAAAGATATCTAGTCTCGAATCCAGTTCATGTAATAGATGCTTTTGCGCTGATTATAGCTTGTAAGAATGAAAGTTATGAGTTTTAATAAAGCGCAGTGCACTTGTTATAGAAACAATACTCTCCCTGCATATCTCATCTACGGACTACTGATGATCGATAAAAACTCGAACTAAATTCTCTAATTCAATTCCTCCATGTTTATTCCGCATTGCCCATATAATAAAACAAGCTCAAAAATTTTCGCATCTGAACGAGATGTAATAATAAAACTAGTATAAAAAATAATTGAAATAACTCTTATTCATATCAAGAAAGAAATAACGAAACACGAAGAAACTCTGAGCTAATTTTCTAAGCATGGGAAAAACAAGCTTATAGGCTATAGTAATTTTATGAGAAAATAATATCCACTGCGATGTCTGTAATATAACAGGCGCTCCAAAACTTGGCAAAAGTTTTAAAAAAATGGTGCAGATTTTCTGTATAGTAGTTTTTTTTTTGTTTGTTTAATCACGGAATGTCTGTAGTTAAAGTAAATATTACTAAAAGAGAAATTTTACGAAATGGTATTTTTTTATTTTTTTTAATTATTTTTTTTTATGAAAAGAGGCTAAGTTAAAAGCACCGTGGTCATTTAATTCAATTAATGACTATAGAACGGCACTAACTAGCTAAAAGTACACAACAGTATAATCGACTGAAATTTTATATCTCAGTTTTGACTAAATTTGAGAAGGGCTAATGCAGATAAGCCTGAATTAATTAGAACTAAGCAAAAAAAGTGATGCTGGTATTAAAGAATACCGATACCGGCATATAAGTAGTTTAATTAGAACTGGCAAAAAAAAGTGATGCTGGTATTAAAGACTATCGATACCGGCATTTAAGTAGTTTCTCTCTTGGTAAATTTATTTTATTACTGTCTTTTTTTTTTTTTTTTTTTTTAAATCCTTGCTAGTATTCAACTACTCATATATGAACACATTTGCAGTTCCCAAAACGATTTATATTATTGAGTGTAGAATACTTAACCCGGCTGTTTTCAAGAATGAAACTTTATCGTACATTTATAGGTGCATTTTTACGACTTGCTTTGCTATCCTGATTCTCTTTGGGCAAAAAAAGGATATTTGAAAATTATAAATAAAATTTAAATAAATAAAAATTAATAAATAAAAATTAAATTAATAATTTAATAGATAAAAATTAAATTTAAAAAATCAAAAAACCCGACTGCGTAAAAAGCAAAATAATTAATTATTTCTCATCAATATGAAACTATTTTTTTTATATTACTTACCTTTTTTTTATTTACTTGTATTGATCTCTCTTAAGTTGTGTTTAATTGTTAGTTCCTATCTATAAACACTGTTTTGATGAGGCCCATAGATGTCTATGAAGTTTAGAGTGGCAGTAAAGCTACAGATCTACCTACACATCTTCCAGGTTGTGTAATATTTAAACGGAGCTTCTGACTGTCAAATGGTCAATGAAACATCGTGTTCATTTTGAAAGACCTATCCAATGATATGCCATTCAATATGGTGCTTAAACAATTTTTTCGTCTCTACTGCCATTTTGTATTTTACCGCCGCCATTTTGAATTTATAAAAAGAAAATCTAGCCTATCACCATCGGACGGTTAAGACGAATTGATAGAGAGAGACCTCATTCATTAAAATCCAGCCAGCCGTTGGGATGCTTCGAGGGTATAAAAAAATCCACATACCCAGATACGCGTGAAACACATAACCCTTCTTGGCAGTCGGGTAAATTAAACAAAAGGACTCCGAAACAAAAAAAAAAACCAATACCCAGAAAAATACTTTTTGATAAATATATATATAATACTACACTGACAAGTATCATTATAAATTTTCGAAAGATGATAAGTATGTGAAATTATTATATGTAATCTCTTTAATTGTGAGTATTGTAAATATTTAAGATAATTGCTCAATTATTTGGCAAAAAATGAAATAATTTGTTTTTAAATATCGATTGGTTAGATATCTATAGATAATAAAATGTTAGTTAAAAGTTAGTTTTTAAGCAAGATTGTAATTTTTTTATATATGTACTAGGGGGCTCAGCCCCCAGCAAACTACGCTATTAAATAAATACATATTAGAAAATTCGAATACAAAAACTATACATTGTAAAAATAACTGTAAATCTCTATGATGGTGTATTAAAATAGAGAAAAGAATTAATGAATACGCTATACCTGCTCTTGAAATACCTAAAATTTGATAAACACATAAAATGTAAGCGTAAAGTTTCAAAACACAATTGCCAACCTCCGTTCAAACTCCGCAGCCTCTGAAAACATATTAATGTGTCCTGTTTAAAAAATATTACCTGGTCGCGGGAGTTTGAATAATATTATCAGTATAACAGTGCGGCTATCTTCTGTAATCGCGGTTCCAAGCTTTTCAGTTTGAATGGGAATTTTTAGGTTACCTTGGCCTCATCCATCTCACTCGTAATAATTGACATCAGTTTTCAGGATTGATAAGTAAGATCAATTAGGCATTTGAAAACCAGCTTGTATAAAAAGGTTAGGTTAAAAATGACGCTATCTTCAGGAATTTTATAACGACGTTATGGCAATAGTCTTCCAATAGGTTTGAGGTTAAAAAACTGGAATAGGTTTCAAATCCACGTATTGAAAATTGTGTTTTGAAACTTTACGCTTACATTTTAGGTCTTGATCGAATTTCAGGTATTTCAAGAACAGGTATAGGTTACTTATAAATTCTTTTCTCCATTTTAATACGCTATCATAGAGATTTACAGTTATTTTTACAATGTAAAGTTTTTGTATTCGAATTTTCTAATATGTATTTATTTAATAGTAATTCATACAAAAGAAATCGGAAGTATTGTGCGCGTACATTTAGCTGTATTTACGCTATGTCAAGTTATGTAATATATAAACGAATTTGCTTACTGCACTACTTTTATACCAAGCGATGTCAGATTAAGTCTCCAGAATGAAAAACGTTTTAAATGTATCCTTTTAATATGTAACGTAATTTTCCCTATTAAATGAATTTCTCATGTAAAAATTTATTTTTTTTTCTCTTTAACGATTCGTGTGTGCATATATTATTTGACTGAAATGTATTTGGAAATATTATATGAACTTTTTAAATATGACTGAAATATTCCTTGAATAAGGTTTGTCACGTGTAATGATTTAATTATTTTAGGCCCCTTAAATATTGATATATATGATATGAATATATATGACATATGGTATAAATATCACCCTTAAATGCTTTTGCGTGTGATAATTTTACTTTAAAGTTTTCATACATTTTTAATGTTTATGTGTAAAGATTTTCACGTAACTTTCCTTTTTTCCTGTTTTTAACATGTGATTACTTAATTCTTATTTTAAAATGTGCGTTTTGTTTTAAGATTATTGATGTCATTTTCTCTTTAAAATTGAAAAGAAAACCTTTTTTAAAAAATTGATGGAATTTGAAAGTGACAGGCGATTTTTGGTTTCTAAAATAAACTGATTCTGGATGAATCAAGTAACATCATTTGTAATCATATGTAATCATATAAAACATGTTTTTATTTTATTTTATTTCCCTGAAAAAAAATAATTTAACCACAATATTGACCTCACTATCGGTTGAAATAAAAGATAATTTTAATTTTAAGTCGAAAATGATGAAATAGAAATTTAAAAACCCCCATGATTTCTCTTTTTTTCCAAAAAAAATGGAATAATATAGTTGCTATCATTATACAAATTTCATTAAAATCTCTTTATTTAAAAAAAAAATGGTAACTAACGCTTTCACCGCCGCCGCCGGTTTTCAATTTTTTGTTACCGAATGTCTTTCTTTGTTAATATTAAGAAAACTTGTGCATACAAAAATATGAAAATCGGTGGTATTATATAGAAATGTTTCATAAACACACTGATGAAGACAGTTTTCAAATCGAAGAATTCTTTTAAGAGATATTTAATGCTAAAGTTGGACAAAATCGTTCCATTAAAAAAGTTTTATAGGAGCAAAAACTATACATGGGAATTTAACCATTTGTAAATCATTTTATACGTTAGAATTTTCCGGTGTGCAGACTGCATTTATTTTTTTAATTTTACTCATTTTTGAGGTTTTATTTCTATTTTAAATTCAAATTTTCAGCATTTCGAGAGATATTTTTTACGTATTTTAGAAAATGTTATTAATTTAAAATGTTGCCAACTGTATAAACAGCGCAAACAATAATGTTTGCTTCAAATTTAAAAGATATTTACGCGTTACTGTTATAAACAGAAAAAACCTCTTCAAATTAAAATTAAATAATTAAGTATAAAAAGCAGGAATTTATGGAGAATAATGTCATAAAAACTATATTTACACGTGAATTTTAAAAGAGAAAAGATATTGTAAAATATTAAATTTATTAACATGTGTTAGGAGTGTTTAATAGGAGAAATTACGCCACATTACACTTATTAGGTAAAATTAACAAAAAATAATATTGCAAAACAGTTTGATTTTAAAAATTGCGCGAGACATATATTTGATATTTTGAGATGACATTTTCAACTATTTTTGTTAGGACAGCGCAAAAAATATTTAATTTCTAACAAAAGTATTTTCACGTGAATACAAAAAAGAGAAAGAAAAGTTTGGTGAAAATTATGTCAGATTAAAAACGATACATTTAAAATGTCTTATTTAAAAGAACTTTCTTTTCGCTTTGTTAAAAAATACCGGGAGACAAACACTCTGTTTACTTAATTTATTTTATATTAACTTATTTTGAAATGTTTAACTGATTTTATTTAATCAAAGACAAAATCTTTTATATCTATATATTTTTTACATCTTATATCTATATATCTTTTATATCTTATATCTATATATCTTTTATATCTTTTATATTAGTCATTGCATCTTTTGACAGCAGCTGATTTGGCGTAAATTTCCCCAATCAAAGAGAAATGAATAGGGAGATCGTCACTGTTTTTTTGTTTTTTTAAATTCAATCTGCCGAAATCTTTTTAAAGCCGATCAAATTAGCTTGCTTTTAGAGTCAGCGGTGTTTGAACGGGAGTTGGCAAGTGTAGCTCGTAGGGGCAGAGCCCCCTAGTTAGAAAAAAAATAACATCTTGAAAACTAATTCAAATGTTACAATTCTAATACCATTTTTATAACCTGTGAATCAGAACAGATAATTGGAGTTAATTTCACCACCAAATCTTACCTATTGTAGGAGAAATAGCCGTGCAACAGAATCAGTTCCGAAAAAATCCGAGCAGTTTTCCTGTAGGAATCGGAAAAATAGTTGCCCTTATCATACCGGAAAATTATCCAACCCAGCTCGGAATAAAATCCGAAATAAAAATAAAATAGTCAATAAAACGGTATTTTACGGATTTTATTCCGATTTTATGGATTTTATTCCGATCTGGGTCGGAAAATTTTCCGGTATGATAAGGGCAACTATTTTTCCGTTCCCTACAGGAAAACTGGTCGTATATTTTTTACAGTGTAAAATATTTTCATAAATTCGTTTCATTAAGATTTTATACATATACGGTTGACAGATATAAATATGACACACACACACATATATATATATATAACTATATATATGTACATATTTTCTACATATATGTATGCTAATAATGAAAGTGTCGCACTGTGTATACACTGTAAAAAAAATCCGACCAGTTTTCCTGTAGGAATCGGAAAGATAGTTGCCCTTATCGTACCGGAAAAATTTCCGACCCAGCTCGGAATAAAATCCGCAAATGAAAGAAAATAGTCAATAAAACGGTATTTTACGTATTTTATTCCGATTTTACGGATTTTATTCCGAGCTGGGTCGGAAATTTTTTCGGTACGATATGGGCAACTATGTTTCCATCTCCTGCAGGAAAACTGGTCGCATTTTTTTTTTTTTTTACAGTAATGGGTGTATGTATTTATCTCATTGTGGTGGCTAACAATATATACCGTACGTAAAAGTCTAAAAAATTGGATGAGGATAGTACAAGGCAGGTCCAGACACAACTGATTCTCAGATTTTACATTTTTCATACTTAGCCGATATATAAAATCATTAAAAACTCATCGAATAACATTCTTTTTTTTTCAAATCGGAAACGCACCTACGCTTGCTGAGTTGTCCATTATAAATGTGTTAATCCGTTTTTTAAATATTAACGTTAACTTTTTCAAAGAAAAAAAACGAAATCTCGAATTCATGATTTTTTATTTTTTCCTTTTTATGAAACTTGTATCTATCGAGATAAACAAAATACAGTAAAAATTATTACAGAATATTAAAGAGTGTACAATTTCATTTTAAATGTTACATTTGTTTTTGTTTTTTAATATTATTATTATCCTTTTGATAAAAACATTTTTCATACGCCGTTTTGCAGTTTTCGCGATTTGTACAATTTTTAAAAATCTGCAACAGGCCTTCCGATCAAAATAAAAATGACAGACCATATTTACGTTCATTCCCGCTGAAAATAAACAACTTTTAAAAACAAAAATAAAGTATAATAACTACTTTATAAACCTTCTAAATATATATTTAAAGATGTATTAAAAAGTAATAAGTGAAGATAGTTCGATATAATTATTATTTACATTAATAAAATAAGAAATGTCTGCAATTAATCTGAACCATAATTTAACACAAAATAATATATATCTTGATAAACGTCTTTTCGCAAAATAAGGATAAAATTATCTTTAGGTATTAAATTCTTCGCTTGCAATTTCAGTTTATCAAAGGTTTTAAATACCAAGTTTAATTCAAAATGTTAATATGTTAATCAGCTAAAAGAAAAGGCTAATTCTGTCACGTTAGATTAGAAGATAATTTTTCCGGAATCTAAAATAACTTTTGTTTAATAAAGATACGAATTTTGAAAATTTTAAATATTTGAGATATATATATATACATAAATAATGGGATCTTGTTTAATATTTTAGTATGGCAATTCAAATAATTCTATGAAAATAAAAACATTTTTTTCAAAGAAAGCAACTTGTCAAAATGACTTATTAATATATATGTTAAAATGTTAATGTTCATGACTTAAGATATTTTGTGTTACTTAATGTTTTGAAGTTGCTTTTTTAAGTTAAAAATACTTATTCTTTAAGGAATTTTGTGGTTTTAAAGCTTTTATGTGGACAAAAATTCATATTAAGCAAATAATCATGTTTAAAATAAAATGTGATAGTGGAACTATTTATCTATTTATATATATTTATACTGAAATGTAATACTTTTGCAAAATAAGTACAGTGGAACCCGGTTAAGACGCGTTTCAAGGGAGTGGACAAAAGTCGCGTATTAAGCGGGATCGCGTATTAAACGTGATTTGTTTAATGTTGCAGAAACTGTGCTTATTTACACGTCTAATCGTCTAAATGAACTTTAGGGCTTTCGGTTAGATATTTACGGTTGAAAATTTTATCTTTAAGGTATATTTAGATTGAAATTTAATTGTATTCAACTTTAACTCACACTGTTAAAAATTTGCAGCATTCTGGCAGGTCATTTGACCGTTTTTTCCGAAAACGGTTACACAACCGTAATTTTAACACTATTCTGATCATATTATTGGCCATTTTATGGTCAGAATATAGTTAAATTATGGTTATGAAACTGTTTTTCAAAAAACGGTCGAATGACCTGCCAGAATGCTGCAAAATTTTTAACAGTGCATTATTATTTTTTTAGGAGCGACTAAGAATAACTGCGGAAAAAAAAAGAATTTAAACGGCTTTAATGTAGATTAATACGTTACAACCAAAAAAAAATAATAATTATAATTTCAAGCTAGACTAATTTACAACCAAAAATAAAAAAATTAATTTCAAGCTAGCCTTTTTTTTTTTTTTTTTTTTTTTTTTTTAATATATATATATATTTTATTTATTTATTTTTTTTATTTAATATATTAAACTTTTGAAAGCACAACCCAGTTGTTAAAATCATATTTCGTACTTGTGATAATGAGTGCCATTATAATCTATCCTTTTCATTATAAAAGAAAATTATCCTTATTAATCTTTTTGTAAAAAAATATTGTTAGCATAGCAAAAAGAAAAGAAAACATAAAAGAATTAAACAACCTCAGTCGTATTTATTTAATCTTTACGAGTTTCTTTTTTCTTACCCGACTGCCAAGAAAGGTTATGTGTTTCACGCGTATATCTGAGTAAGTGGATTTCTTTATACCATCGAAACATCCGAACGGCTGGATGGATTTTAATGAATGAGGTCTCCATTGATTCGTCATAATCGTACGATGGTTATAGACTAGATTTGGTTTTTATAAATTCAAAATGGCGTCCGTAAAATAAAAAATGGCGGTAGAGACGAAAAAAAATTTTTACGCTCCATATTGAGTGGCTTAACATTGGATAGGTCTTTCAAAATGAAGACGATGTTTCATTGACTATTTTACAGTCAGAAGCTCCGTTTAAATATTACACAACCTCGAAGTTGTGTAGGTAGGATCTCTAGCTTTACTCCAACTCTAACCTTCATAGACATCTATAGGCCTCATCAAAACTGTGTTTATAGATAGGAACTAACAATTAAACACAACTTAAAAGTAATTAATACAAGTAAATAAAAAAATAGGTAAGTGATATAAAAAATAGCTTCACATTGATGAGAAATAATTAATTAGTTCGCTTTTTACGCAGTCGGGTTTTTTTAATTTAATTATTTTTATTTACCTTTAATATGCATTATAAAACACATTAGGTATATAACTTACATTTAAAACCTCACTAACAATAGGTATAATCATCTTTAATCCTAATTTTATGACATATCTGAGTACCCTGAATTCGTCTTTCTCTACAGTGAAAACATACACGAAGCGAAAAACACAGAAAGTTAGGACGCGGGAACAAAGAATTCCAGTGTTTCTAATTTAGCGGGTTTTTTAAAATTCAAATATCTACCGCTATTTCCGGTTAGTAATGTTCGCCTTAGTTAATCTGTTATTAAATATAGTAAATATTACTATTTGAAGTCGCTTTTTTTCAATTTAATATAAAAAATCTGATAAATTGTCAATACTTGAAAGCAGACAAGGAATTCGCATCTTGATCAATGAATTCGCGTCTTAAGCGTGATTTTTTGCCTTAAAGGACCAGAAATGTCTCGCGTATTAAGCGGGATCGCGTATTAAAGGTGATATTTTTGCATTAGCCTTATAGGCGATGTTCAAGGGATCGGAAAAAATCCGCGTATTAAGCGGGATCGCGTATTAAACGTGAGCGTCTTAACCGGGTTCCACTGTATTTTAAACATGAATTTTTCATGCAAGCATTTAATAACTAATTCGTAAATACAAAGGAAACATTTGAAAAGTAACAGTAAAGTGGACACAAATAGTGATTTAGACATTGACCACCCTACAAGTCCGTATGGCTGCATGTTCGCGAATCCGTATGATCTCCTGTGTGTCTTCCATTCTGAGGACCGTGAGTCTCATGTCAGATTGTTATGGCACAATATTGACGAACCCGTCTAAAACTCGCAGGCAATCGTTGCTGATCGTGTCAAGTCAAATGCTAAACGGGTACTTTGGGGCGGTTTCGAAAAAGTAATTGATTTCAGACTGATTATTTAATGTGTTAATGTGTTTTAATGATTCATAATATTAAATCTATCGGAAATGTTTTCAATAAAACACGACTACTAGTTAATGGGTCTCAGGACTCTTAAAGTTTTAAAATTTTCGAAATTTTAATTTTTTTAGATGTTAAACTTGTACATTTTTTGAACATTTTGATATAATTTTTCCCTTGAAATTCCCATTAGAACAGAAGTTATGGCTTTTAGAATTATACCCGCGCAATAGCTGAAGCTGTTTTTCCGAAACTTTCAAGTAATTTCTCTCCAAATGACGCTTTTGAGCATATCGCGCACGATATCTCAAAAACTTCTGAATATTTCTCACTGAAATTTTCGAAACATATGTTTCATGTTAGTCTGTATAAACGGAACCTAAAATTTCCTTTTTATTGTTCAAAAAAATATTTTTTTAGGTGGTTATACTATTGAAATTTTCTAAATTTTGGATTAGCTAAATACAACTTTGTATTAAAAATATAAAAATGCTTTAAATACCAATTTATTTAGGTTCAGGATAATTATAACAATCTGAAGTATAAGTATACACTAAATTTTTCATTCTAGTTGCAAAATTTATTTTGTAATCCTGCGCGTAGTTTGTTACGTCGATTTTCTGCTCGCCAAATGTCTGACAGTTTGGAGCCCCCTGTAATTGCTAATTTTGCATCTCGCAATTTTTCAAATATTTGAAATGAAAGGACATACTTATATAGTTTATTCCCGATTAAAATTGTGTCTTAAAATCAAATAGATTTTAAGATATTAAATGTTAAAAAG
Organism: Maratus speciosus; assembly: GCA_963932465.1. Lineage (NCBI taxonomy): Eukaryota > Metazoa > Arthropoda > Arachnida > Araneae > Salticidae > Maratus > Maratus speciosus. Next base: position 238,715,784 of record OZ010800.1, read on the forward strand.
GGTCCTTTTTTCCACGCTTTCCCAAAGAGTCCTGAGACCCCTTAAGTATTCCATTTACTTTGGGAGTACACTGAAAAAAAATGTATTTTTTACAGAAAAAAACTGTTTTAAAGGAAAACAGTTTTTTCTGTAAAAGAGAGTAGAGTTTCTAATTTTTACAGGAAAAAACTGTTTTAATGAAAAATTACAGATATTTTCTGTAAATTAAACGGTTTTCCACTGGCGCCAAAATTGACAGTTTTTTTCTTTTCAGTTTGAGAGATTTTTCTTACAGTTTAGTGACAATCAAATGACAAAACTTGTATTCGCAATTGTTGAAAAAAACTCCCCCAAAAACGAAAAACAAAAATATTAAATCATTTAATTATGTGTAAAAATTGCAGAAAAAAATGTAAATACTGATCAAGATGTAGTCAACATAATTAATGTATATGCCATTCAGTATATAATATAAAATATTTAAAACATTCTAGTAAAGTTCCAGGGAAAGAATGGGCAACTGACTGCGCTAAAACAGTTTCTTAAAAAACACTGGATTTAATTTCTGAAGTATTCCTGATTAAAGTTAAAAGTCTATGAATGGAACTTCATAGAAATTTCGGATGTTTTCAAAAAACGTTATTTGAAATATGTTAGGCGAATATCTGCTCATTTTTGTAAGAATATTTCTGAGTTATTATTATTATTATTATTATTATTATTTTGCATCGCACAATATTTGGTGGGAAAATGTTTTAAGTAATATATATAACAAAGTTATAATTTATATTAAACAGAAAACAGGCAAGTAATTAGACATTGTCTTAAAAAATAATTATACTTTAAAATACTCAAAGAATCATCGAAAAAATAAGATGTCAGAGCATCTAAACAAGAAGTAAGTCTTCTAATCTTTTTTGTCAATTAATTATATCTAACCCTTATTATAACATACATCAACACTTATACATCTTTTAAAATTAAATCAAATATTGTTGTTTTGCAACACAATTTCTTATTTCATTTTGAAAATGGCTGACTATTTAAAGCTCATCACAGATTTTAAAATATATTTCTATAAATAAACTTAATTGTATCACAAATTTTGACAAAAATTTCTAACTAATGTGTAATGAAAATATGTCAGTTTCTGACGGCAAAAATTTCAACACAAGATGAGGGATATTTGAACTATTTAAAAATATGCATACTTAAGTAATTTAAAAATGTAGGCTATTAAAAAAGGTGTAAACAAATATCAGTATATATATTCAGTTTATTAACCCAGTGCATGCTCCGCATTATTCTGAGATAGATATGAAAATGTATTGGAGGTTTAAAAGAAAAAGTTGCGGATCAATGCGGACTTTTTTGCGTTTAATCGAATCTGATTTCGCTTATAAGTTTCGCGTTCTTTTTTTATTATAAAAGTTACCTATATTTCGTTACTTGGAGAATATTTAAGCTCTTCAGCCATTCGTTTTGTAGTGAATATTATAAATAAATAAGATACAGTTTAACTATTAGTAGAAAATACTTTGTCTATAAAGAATTCAAAGAAAAGGAAGTGAGTGGAATACTTGAACTAAAACAAATGGACGTCGTGTTTCGTGTAAAAATATTCTATGTTTCAAAGATTTAGTTTCGTTTGTTTTGCATTTCTGTTATTCCCGTTTATTTATAAAATAATTTATTTTTAAAAGTTAAATTCAAATCCCGCATATAAAATGTAAGGGAATCTGTAAGTCATATTCCACATTGTAATTTATAACTTCAAAACTTAAGATTTCCTTCATTGATTTATATATATATAAGCTACAAAATGCAAAATACAAAGAAATTTTTTTAAAAAGAAATATACTTTATTCAAAAAATGAGTAATAATTACAATTAACAATGATTAATTATTAATGGTACACATATATTAAGACAGACTTTTTAAATACAATTAAATACAATAAACCCAACTGGAATGAAAAATTAGCCGGGGCCAGGAATCGAACCTGGGTCGACAGCATAACGTGCTGTTGCTCTACCGTTAAGCTACCCTGGCCGATGTCCTAGCCCGGCAATTTCTCACTAATAATCATCAATAATAATTTACCGTTAATTTATGTGCTTTAACAATGATTAATATTAAAAAAGTGTTTTTAAATTCTTAGTTTATTTTAGGATCTTTATTATTATAGGACTTTTACTTTTCTTACTTATATTCATCTTTTACATCTTAAGAATATTTTGCATTTTCATAAGCGTCTTACGTAATTACAGACATCGTATAAGATACACACATATTTATATACCGCTTTTTTTTATACATAAAATGAATATAACAATAATTTTACAAAAAAATGGAATTTTGTTGTGTAAAAAGAAATATTCCTCGATCCTGATTCAACTAAAACATAACTGATCTGACTATCCAGCACAATTGCCGCGAGAGCACTGCAGTTTTCATTTCGACAATGTAAAAGGCTGCTATAGTATATTATGTACCAATAGTGAGCCACCAATTTTTAAACTTGAAAAAGGTGTCGCAGATTAAAAAAAAATATATCTAATTGGATAAAACTTTTACTGTTAACTTCCCATTAATTGTTTTTTTTAAGTCTTAATTTTATATTTTATTTTTATTTTGGAGTATCTGAAAAAAAAACTACTTTTTAAGAAATTCTTATAGGTTTTGTAAGTGGTAAATTTTCCTAGCTAATTTTGCTTCTTTTGTTGTATATTTCATTTTAGATAAACATACATGTAGCGTATTTTACCAAACATTAAATTATTTGTTTAATAAACCTAAAATTAAAAAAAATGAGTATTTTATTCATTTTGAGAGATGGACATATTCTGAACCAGCATTTCTTAACTTGTAACAATAGTAAGAAACAGGAGTCACTATTGGAGCATACGCTGAATTATTTTTCTGCGTTAATTTATTTTCATTGATTAATTTAGTTTTTGTATCTAATATATTTTCGTTTTATTCATGAGAACCAATAGACAGCCAGGGTCCGCTATTGGTGCACAAAAGGCTCACTTCTGGAACATCTAAAGTGTAAATTCACTATCATATGATCGAACTAACTTCATGCGATTGCTAAAAGAAATCAATAACTATAATAATTCATACTTTAATATTGGGTCATTGTTTTGTTTTTCTTTTATAGAGTTATAAAATAAATGACTACATATCAACTTGTAGGAGTTTTTCGCGGGATAATTTTTTTTCCACTGAAATTCATTTGTTTCCCTTTCCTTCGTATTTTAGGCAAAAAATATAGAAAAATAAATGATAGCTATTTTTTGCTATTGAAAAAAGTCATCATTTGACTTTAAAAATATATTTCTTTATAAATGGTTTTAGTACTGATATAGAACAACACAAATAAAAGATTAGCCAGCGTTATGTCTCCTATAATAACCAAACTTTATAAACACTGCTGTGTTGATCGTACATTTTTTGAGAGAATATTTTAATAACGAAATTAACAATTTAAACAGCTATTTCTTTACTTTCTACTATCTATAATAGAAAACAGTATTGTAATTGATATTTTGTACTTCTAATTTTTGAGAGGTCCCGAAAAACATGTTTATACAAAATGTCTGTCTGCCCGTGTGTGTTTGTGTTTTCTATTTGTGTCATCGAAAACTGTAGGAAGCTGTACATACAATGTATTTAAATTCTAAAATACCATTCATAAGTAACTTAGGAAAGAAGAATACCGTACTTAAATAATACTTTTTTAACACCTGCAGCATTCGCCTCTTAAAATGTTAAAAAAAAAAAAAAAAAAAAAAAAAAAAAAGGAAATTTTTAATGTCTGTCCCTTTCTTTCCTATATTTAGACGATTGACCACATATTTGACATTACTTCAAAGTAAAAAATAAGGCAAATAATAGTTTAAGGTGGGGGGGGGGGATCACCTTCAACAGCTTGATTAATTGATTTAAAATTTTTATGTATAGAAATGTCTCATCTATACGCAAATGGGAGAAGTAGTTTTAAGGGGTCTGAGGACACTTAAAATTGGAAAAAATGAAACACGTTTTTAACATCTAATATCTTAAAATGTATTTGATTTTAAGACAAAATTTTAATTGGGAAAAAAGATATAAGTATGTTCTTTCATTTCATGCATTTAAAGAATTACAATATTCAGAATTAGCATTTGCAGGGGGCTCCAAACTGTCAGACATTTCACGAGCAGAAAATCGGCTTAACAGATTGCGCGCAGGATTACAAAATAAATTTTGCAACTAGAATGAAAATTTTGGTGCCTACTTATACTTCAGATAGTAATTATTACCCTAAACCTAAATAAATTAGTATTTAAATCATTTTCATATTTTTAATACAATTTTGTATTTAGCTAATGCACGATTTAGAAAATTTCAACAATATAATCATCTATAAAAATACATTTTTTTTAACAATAAAAAGGAAATTTTAGGTTCAGTTTATACAGACTAACATGAAACATACATTTCGAAAATTTCATGAAAAAATATTCAGAAATTTTTTGATATCGTGCCCATTATGCCCAAAAACGTGATTTGGAGCAATATGACTTCAAAGTTTCGTAAACTCCGCTTCAGCTAGTGATCGGGTATAATTCTAAACGCCATAACGCCTGTCCTAATGGGAATTTCAAGAAAACAATTATATCAAAATATTCGAAAAAGATAGGGGTTTAACATCTAAAAAAATTTAAAAAATCGAAAATTTTATGTTTTAAGAGTTTTGAGATCCCTTAAATTATGGGTAATTGAGGCGAATTAGAAAGAGGCCTAAGAGTTTTCATTTCTTTATAGAATATATTTTATAAAATATAAAAAAAATCACTATTCTTAATGTTATATTTTATAAAAGCTTTAAAACTATCAATTAAAATCCTGATTTTAACTGCATTAAAAAATAACCTGACTATCAAAGAAGATTTTTAAAATTTTTTATACAGCAATTGGATGATAAATCTAATTAAAAATATTTCAAAAGAATTATTTTAAATAAAAAAACAGTTCATTATACTCAATTGATAGAAACCAATATTAAATTTCTAAAACCGAATTTTTTTATTTACAATAATGAATATCCTTAGGTAGAACAAAGGTCTATCCAAATAAAATCAGCATATCATTTTTCAAGATCTCTGTGAAAGTAATTAGTTGAATAATATTTAATAAAAATTCATATTATGTTCAGAAAGTCATGAAAAGAAGGTTTTTAGAAAGAAAGTCTTGTCAACTATCCTTTTGGAAGCAGCAGAATTTTAATTATTTGTCAGGTAATTATTTCTTCTATTTTACTAAAGATAATATTCCTTTATGTTATGTATAGGTCCATTTAATAAATGAGATTTTTATGCTTTTGTAAATTGTTTTTGATGGATTTCAATTGCTTGAATTTTAGTACATGAAATATGTAATGTAAATTAAAAATATATAAATTACAATAAGTAGCCAGGAACTTGTAGACAGAGTCTTGCTCGGTAGTTTTTTCAACATATATTTCTTTATTTTCACTAAACATAGTAAGGTGAAAGTTACTATGCAAAAAACATCAATAATATATAGAGGATATATTTATATCCATTTCTCATAATTTTAGGTCTGTCGAAAAAGAAAAGTTATTGAAAATGAAATCACAGTAGTAATCGTTGAGCCAGAAGTCAAAATTTGAGGTTTTGGCCTCATCTCTGAAGACTTCATGATATATACCTTTTTGGATTCACAATAGACCAAGATGTTCATTCAATGATGATACTATGAAATTTGTGGTAGTTTATGGACGCCATATTGAAAAGATGAAAGCCATCGATCACACATAGATACGTATGATTATTTTTGCCATTATAACTTAATTAAAGAGATTTCAATGAAAAAAATGGAAAGAATAAATATTGTTGAACACAAAACGTCACACAAAATATATGTGTATTAAGATTTTATTTTGACATGATGTTTATAGATGCATTTGACTTTTTATGTTTATTAACATTTTCAATTGGATAAACAGTTCAAAAGACAATTGCGACGCGGGAAAACCGAAATCGTGTTTTGTATATTAATAAATATTATTTTCCTGCGGATAAGGCACATCATTTCAAAAAATAATTAATACTAGTGAAAATACTATACTCAGTCTCTTAAGTATTAATAAATAACAGAAATCTTAGTCTACTTTATTGCTATCATCATCGACTGACATTCCTGCGTCCAAATCACTTCCATCGTTACATTTGGAACAGTTCCGTACTCTGAAAATGCTTGTACATCGCTGAGGTTATTAAAAAGACACGCACACGATGCCATGACACATGTTCCTGAACAATAACATGACATCAGCTCCAAAACAGCTTCAGGAGCAGGAGGACTGCTTTGGATCAGCCTGTAAGCACCTCTTCCAAACAAGACCCCGGTAATTAGCTCTCATTACCAGTAAGTAGCGTGTATTACTGCGCGGCGGAAGGTGATGCGGCTTCACAGACCCCTTTTTTGCAGAAAAAATAGTATAGCGCAATTTATTTATGTCAGAGTATTTTTGCTATCATCATCAACTGACATTCCTGAGTCCAAGTCACTTCCATCGTCATATTTGGAACAGTTTTGTATTCTGCATATGCTTGTATATCTGAGGTTATTAAAAAGACACGAACATTATGGCATGACACATGTTCTTGAAGAATAACATGACATCAGTTGCAAAAACGCTTCAGGAGCAGGATGACTGCCTTTCCACTGGTCCTCTAGATATTCTCTTCCCTCACTATTTGTTCCGGAAATCCAACAGCATATTTATCTGGGGATGGAAGATTATGATCAGCCTGTAAGCAATTCTTCCAAACAAAACCCTGGTAATTAGCTCTCATTATATGTAAGTAGAGTGTATCACTACCCGGCGGAAGGCGATGCGACTCCACAGACCCCGGTTTGCAGAAAAAAATAATATAGCGCAATTCCTTTATGCCAGAGTATTTGTGTTTTCCATTATAGAGCTGGCAACCATACGACTGAAGCTGTTTCTTTATTTCCTCTGATACATTAGCTTCAGTACCAAAGGCGTTAAAGCATCTCGGAATTTAATGTTCTGAATCATCATTTTCCTTGCCTGCAAAAGCGCTTACCGTATCGCACATGACAGTGGATGCATTCCAGGTAACGCAGTACATACCTCTTTACCTAGACGTCCACGACCATGCATCTCACTCAAGTAGTAGTGATTTACCCTACCACTGGATAAATATTTTACAAAAAATAATCTTTTGTAGTGTTCAAAATGGTTTTCTTAAGAAAACAGTATGATAACTGCAACATCAGTATCTATAGAGATAATTAAAATATTTCTAAATTCGGATGATAAAGCATGGTGTGCGTGAAATAAAAGTTGCGTATCCACCTTTTCTTGGAAGAACGCCAATTTAGTGGCTTTTTAAACTAATTATTTCAGGAATTTATAGCATTTGTCTCTGCAGGTGATGTACATCACTCGTGTATTCAGCTGTTTCAGATAACGCTCATTTTGTCATTCTTGTGAAATGAAATGTAAAAGCTCTTTTTTGTTCTCCTCATCAGATAGTAACTGCTTCCATTTTCGTAATGAGTATCATGGAGTTACATTAATTTTATGGCATCACCAACAGCTCATAACTTTGAAGATAAAATATAACTGAAGAAAAATGCCATTATAGAAAAATGCCTCTTTGTCTCCAGTTAAGGCACTAATGATATTATACAAAGGAAGGTCAAAGTTTTTCAGTACTTGTCAACTGTACATTTTATAATGTTACAGAGTTTCAGGACTCTTAAAGATTCAAAATTTTCGAAATTTAAATTTATTTAGATGTTAAACTTCCATTTCTTCTGAACATTTTGATATAATTCATTCCTTGAAATTCCCTTTATAGCAGAAGTTATGGCTTTTAGAATTATACCTGCTCAATAGCTGAAGCAGCGTTTCCAAAAATGTGAAATCATATTTCTCAAAATGATGTTTTTGGGCACAACGCGCACGATATCTCAAAAACGTGTGAACATTTTTCCATGAAATCTTTCTTATGTATTGTTCATAAAAATATTTTTTTAGATGATTGTATTTTTAAGATACAAACTTTGAACAACAGATATAAAAATGTATTTAATACAAATTGATTTAGGTTCAGGGTAATTATTATAATCTGAAGTATAGGTAGGCACAGATATTTTCATTCTAGTTGCATTACTTGTTTTGTAATCCTATACCTAAGCTGTTATACCAATTTTCTGCACGTGAAATGTCTGACAATTTGTAGTACCCTATAAATGCGAATTCTACCATTTTTTAAATACATGAAATAAAAGAACTTACTTATAACTTTCATCCCAATAAAAATTGTGTTTTAAAATAATATACATTTTAAGACATTAAATTTTGAAAATGGTCTTTTTTTTCGTGTTTTACAAATTAAAAAGTCGTGTATTTTATATAAATACTGTATTTTATCACTGTATTTTATATAAAGAGCTAATTGAGATCCTGTTTATTTTTGTGTATTCATAACAAATTTATGCAAACTAATTTATTTCGATGTAAAATCTTTTTTTATTATTATTACGTTATAAATGAGGCCAGATGTAAAATGCTTAATTTAACATGTTTTCCTATTATGCAAGTATCAGCTTCGAAAGACGATAGTTCATTGCTCCTAATGTATGTGTTAAAATGTAATTAAAATGTTAATAAATAAATATATATGTATATATATTTCAAAGGTATTATATATGTATACACTATATGGCCATTAATGACCGGGCACTTCCAATTTTAGACATTCTGTCGGATATTTAAACATATATTTGTCGGATTTTTCTGGAAATTCCAGATTATGAAGAATATGTTCGACTTCATATTTATAAACAGCGATTTGATAAGAAGGACAATTAGGCACCAACAAAAAATCAATCAAAGAAAAAAAATAATGTTTGGGACCACCCTGTAAAATAAAATGCACGAATTGATCTATTGTTATAGCTTACGGATATATTGATATTGTACAATATACGTATTCATTTCTGAACTATTAGAACGTATTTTTATGAAGATATGGGGTCGTTCCATGTCAATTCAACCAAATTTTTTAAGGTTTGTAACCCGACCCCCAGGGATTTGGATGAAACTCGTTTTATATACTAATTCTATTATGATATGAATACAGCAGAAATTTTTCCTTTCTAGACCTCATAGTTTGTGAGATATGGGGGGTCCAATATTTGGATTTTTCTCAAATCGCACATTTCTGAGTCTGTATTTTTAGACTGCAGTTCCATTTTTAAAAAATTGTTTCTCTGGATCTAAAATGCGAATCATCTTAAAAATACCACCGTAAGTACATAAAAAGATGCAGATTTTATTTAAAAAATATTTAAAAAATTAATTATAAATATTTAGGGTCAAAAACTTAAACCAAAGTTGAAAGTTATGTTTATTTTTCCAAATTTTTGTGACTTTACGAAAAAGGCTCTACACAAAAAGGCAAATAAAATTTCCAATTTCTCTTTGTTTTAAATAAAAGTTAACTCTTTGGGCTTTCTATTTATGAAATGAAAATGATGTCTTTCGCATGGCTTATGCAAAAATTTTGACTTATTTTGGGATGCTGTATCTATCAAGAGACAGAAAACTTTAACTTTGCTTACGATACCTAAATAATTGCTGCACATTTTAAATTTAAATTTATTAATCAATTTGATTTATTTTCTAAAATGAAACCTTAAAATCAGACTGATTTATTTATTTTTATAACAGTAGAAAATTTGTATAGGATTGGTACTTATCACACGTTATCTGAAATTGTGTTGTTCTCAAACTTATCGCATATGTTTGTCACATAAATGTACATCTATAATTGGATTCAGTGATATAGTATTTCTATACATACATTCACAATGGTAGTATGTAAAGAATATGTACAATATTTAATGAAGGGGGGAGGGTGGGGTGGTGGATATTGAAATCATTGATTTGTTTCTCATTTTACTCAGAAAAAACAAAAGCAAAAACTTTACTTTGTAAATAAAATAAAAGAAGCACTTATATTAAATAAATTCAACAAGTCATAAGAACCACAGAAATTATTTAGGTACCACAGTTTAAATTAGACATATTAGAGATTTTTTTTTCCTTGAATGGTGCAGTTTCCTAAAACAGGGCAAAATTTTACATAAGCTAGGAGAAAGACTTCATTTTTATTAAAATTGAAATAATCATTAAATAAATCTAATACATTAATTAAAATTGCTTATAAATATTTTAAAAATTTAGATTGTTGTAAATTTCCAATTTTTTTTCGTTTTAAATAACAATTTACACTTTGGGCTTTCTAGTTATGAAATACAAATGATGTCTTTCTCATGACTTATGCAAATTTTGCCCTGTTTTAAGAACTGCACCAATAAAGAAAAAAAAAATCTGCCTAATTTTAGCTGTGGTTCCTAAATAACAACTGTGATTGCCATGACTTGTTGAATATATTATTCAATGTTTCTTTCTTCCTTTATTTTGCAAAGTAAGGTTTTTGCTTTGCTTTTTTTTCTTCTGAGTAAAAAGGTGGGAAAAGTCTGTGACTGCAGTCTTTCCTCCCTTCATTAAATTTTGTGCATAATCCTAATGTTTTAATTATTTATTCATTCATATATTTTCTTTTATTGCAAGTATTTTTTTTAATTTAAACAATCCTTAATTTTCTTTTTACTATATAACTGCAAACAAAAAATCTTTTGTGGTATAGAATAAGAAAATGCAATAATGACTTTTTACCAATCATATTTTCAATACGTTTTTTTCTGTGTGTGTATGTGTGTTTGAATTAAAATACTTTATTTGTATTTAACTTCTTTTTTTTAACTTTCTATCTTATTATCTTGGATAATTTTAATCATTTTAAATATGTTTTTTATAGTTTAAATACCTTATATTTAACAAAGCCTAGTTCATTTCTACAGGATGAAACATATTTCTACATCTGCCTTGTATAAACAAATTCTGACAGAGGCAGGATAATTTTTTTTAGTAAAGGCAGGTGTTTTCGAATCTCTTAATCAAATTATTATTAGTCTGCTGTTTCTCATAATAGAAAGGTGATCTATTTTTCCTTGTGCTGCAAAAGAAAATAATAGATGAATTTGAAGTAACTAATTATGCTGCAAGACCGTCATGATAACTTCTGAGAAACGATTGAGCTAATTGAAAAGTTTTATAATTGTAATGAATATTGAAGAATCATGGCTGTTAAGAAAATGTAGTTAGCATTGCTAAGAATGCATTATGCACAAAAGCGATTGATATTATGTATATCTACATGAGTTGTATTCTCTTTTTAAACAGGAATTTCCAAAAAAATTGAGGATTATAATTCTAGGTATTCAATCCAGTATTAGCAGCACTGTTCCTTTAAATAAATTTGTGACAAGCTAAGTAAAATATTTGGAAAATGTTATTCCACTCTTTTATAAGGAAATTTAATATCTTAAAAGATACTAAACCAAACTTTGGCCCTCAAAAAGCTATAGTTTTGTTGGATTTCAGCAAAAATTTTACTTTTTCTTATTCAAAGTAAGGTTTAAAATTACCATTGGACCAAAGAAGCCGCACTCTTGATCCAACTGTTATGTACACTCAATCTCTCAATATTAGATTATCAGCAAGCAATATACACATTTTATCTTATGATATGCAACATGATGTCACTCTTGTATGTTTAACACAGAAGGAAGTGATAGCAATTGTAAAATAGATATTCCCTGATGTAAAGAAAGCCTTTGACTTTAGTGATGGGTGCTCTGGCAATATAAAAATAAAAAATTTTCATAAACCTTTACCAAAATGAAGAGAATTTCCCCTTAAGATATTTAACATTTTTTTCTGGAGTAGGAGGAAGGAGGGGAGGGATAGCCACCGATTTTCTAATACAAAGACATTTTAGATTCTAAATCACAAAGATCTTCCTAATATACCGATATCTTGTTAGGTTATTATGTTTGGAGTTGCAGTAAGATAGGAAAATTGAAATATATATTAGAAGGTTCTCAACGTTGCTTATGCATAATAAATATAAATTTTAAATTGCACAAAGAAAGAATGTTGAAAAATAAGTCTAAGTGATACTGCAAAGTACGTCATTTATTTCTATATTTATATTTAGCTCAATTATATTTTTGAATTTCAATCTTTTAAATATAATGTTTAATCTGATTTTTTAGCTTTAAAAATTTGCATATAATTTAACAATATGCATTTAACAATTTTAATTAATGTATTAGATTTAATTAATGATTATTACAATTTTAATAAAAATGAAATCTTTCTCCTAGCTTATGTAAAATTTTGCCCTCTTTTAGGAAATTGCACCATTCAAGAAAAAAAACTCTCTAATATATCTAATTTAAACTGTGGTACCTAAATACTTACTGTGGTTCTTATGACTAGATGAATTTATTTAATATAAGTGCTTCTTTTATTTTATTTACAAAGTAAAGTTTTTGCTTTGGCTTTTTCTGAGTAAAATGAGAAAAAAATCAATGATTTCAATATCCACCCCCCCCCCCTTCATTAAATATTGTGCATATTCTTTAGATACTACCATTGTGAAAGTATATATAGAAATACTATACCACTGAATCCAATGATAGATGTACATTTATGTGACAAACATATGCGATAAGATTGAGAACAACACAATTTCAGATAATGTGTGATAAGTACCAATACTATACAAATTTTCTACTGTTATAAAAATAAATAAATCAGTCTGATTTTAAGGTTTCATTTTAGAAAATAAATCAAATTGATTAATAAATTTAAATTTAAAATGTTCAGCAATTATTTAGGTACCGTAAGCAAAGTTAAAGATTTCTGTCTCTTGATAGGTACAGCATCCCAAAATAAGTCAAAATTTTTGCATACGCCATGCGAAAGACATCATTTTTATTTCATAAATAGAAAGCCCAAAGGGTTAACTTTTATTTAAAACAAAAAGAAATTGAAAATTTTATTTGCTTTTTTGTGTAGAGCCTTTTTCGTAAAGTCACAAAAATTTGGAAAAATAAAAATAACTTTCAACTTTGGTTTAAGTTTTTGACCCTAAATATTTAAAATTAATTTTTTAAATATTTTTTTATTAAAATCTACATTTTTGTATGTGCTTACGGTGGTATTTTTAAGATGATTCGCATTTTAGATCCAGAGAAAATATTTTTTGAAAATGGAACTGCAGTCTAAAAATACAGACTCAGAAATGTGCGATTTGAGAAAAATCCAAAAATTGGACCCCCCATATCTCACAAAATATGAGGTCTAGGAAGGAAAAATTTCTGATGTATTCATATCATGATAGAATTAGCATATACACTGAGTTTCATCCAAATCCCTGGAGGTTGGGTTACAAGGTCTGGTTGAATTGACATGGAATGACTCTATATCGATTTTTTTTTCAAAATATTTTTGCATGTTTTTGTTTGTGTCATGCAGGGATTTTTTACCAAATTTAACGCCGATTTGAGAAAATTTGAAAAAAAATGTAGTAGATATAATATGCTGTAATTGGAATGTAAATATATATTATTTGATGAAATATGGGCAGTTGAATGAAATATTTTTCATTTGCGTATGCGCGCACTGTAAAAAATATTTTTTCACGACTCTATGGAGCAACTCATAAAAAAAGCCAGCCAAATATCGTGAAAATTTGTAAAGACATCGGAAATATAGTGAGCGAATTTTTAGTTGCTCTCTTAAAGCTGGTGAATGATAAGGGATTTTCCACAAATTGTCATTTTTTTTATTATCTAGCTTTCAGCAAAGAATTTTGTACTTAATGAATGTCAACGAGTAGATTAAAAAGAAATGCTTAGATTTTGATACTTTTTTTCTTCTTGGAATAGGCTCGTTCTGGTGTTTTTCCAAGAAGAACTAAAGCATCCATAAAAAATGAAAAGTAAAAATTAAAAACGACAATTTATGGAAAATCCCTTATCATTTAGCTGTTTTTAAAAAAACGGCACTTCTTCTGTTATCCCACAAATAAATACATCTATTGCGCAATAGCCATATACTCGTAAGCTATAGCGATAGATCATTTCGTGCATTTTGTTTTACGGCGTGATACCAAACACTATTCTTTTTCTTTGATTTTTGTTGACCCCTAATTGTCCTTCTGATAAAACCGTCGTTGATAAATATGAAGTAGAACATATTCTTCGTAATCCTGAATTTCCAGAAAAATTCGATGTTTTTAAAAAAACTGCACTTCTTCTGTTATCCCACAAATAAATACATCGATTGCGCAATAGCCATATACTCGTAAGCTATAGCGATAGATCATTTCGTGCATTTTGTTTTACGGCGTGATACCAAACACTATTCTTTTTCTTTGATTTTTGTTGACCCCTAATTGTCCTTCTGATAAAACCGTCGTTGATAAATATGAAGTAGAACATATTCTTCGTAATCCTGAATTTCCAGAAAAATTCGATAAATATATCTTTAAATATTCGACAAAATGTCTAAAATTGAAAGTGTCTGGTCATTAATGCCCATATATATATATATATATATATATATATATATATATATATATATATATATATATATATATATGTATAACCATTAATTAAACATTACCAACCAACATCAAAAACTGCAATATTGTGAAATGACAATAAAAATGGAAACTACAAACCTATAATATAGAAAAGTATGTATAATGTAAAGTGCCTTATACATAATTACAAGAATTAATATGGAAGAAAAAATGAAGAATACGGATACCGAAAAAATTGAATAACTTATATATTGAATTACGTTTTCAAGAGTACAGAATTCAATGATATAAGCAAATCGGTTGTTTTCTGTGAGAAAAAAGCTAAAAGCTGATTTTTTTTTTCTCCTGTACTCAAACAACCAATATGATCAAAAGAATAGTTTCAAGATGAAAACAGAACATTATTAAATTGCATGGAATGGAAAAAACAATACAACCCTTTAAATATTTAATTTATAGCATAAAAAATAGAAATATTACACAACATACCTAAAAGAAACCCAATTGATTTTCAAAATATCCTCCCGCACAGGGTATCCAAGCATGATCAGATTAAGGTGAATAAAACAGTTAAGTTAACACAGAAATTAAAACTATGGATTCAGTTAATTCATTTTGAAATACCGTGATAAAATCAATTAATATAATAGAAAATAATTTAAAATACCTAAAAAGCACATTTAAATTGTTTCATTTCAATTTTACAATATAGCCAATATACAGCGTTTAATAGCACCTGGTGTAAAAAATTTAAATTATTACTTTAATAGAAGCACTTAAAAGACAAAATTTTTTAGTGCTGCCATCTATTATATTATTTTTAAAAACATTTATTATTATTCAAATGTCACACGAAGAAAATAATAAAAGCTAATGAAATTAAAATATATCATCTGCATTATCACACTAATCCTAATATATAAGTAATAATCTACTATATATCATTATTCAAAAAATTAAATAAATTAAATGTTAATAAAATGCTTTCAATATATTCTATTACCAAACCAATTTAGTCTACACTGAGAAAGTAAATAATTTTATAACATTGATAATATATAGAATATAGCTATATGCTATAACTTAAAATAAATTATATATAATATAAATATAAAAACTTTAAGAAATACTATTAAATTAAAAAAAACATAAATTAATAAAATGAACAGGAATAATAATAATAATAATAATAATAATAATAATAATAGTAAAAAGATGTTTATAGAAATCGTCAGATTCTAAAATTCCCAATAGCCTAAAGATTACAAATATAGTGTGTGGATTATCTTCATATTAGCCCAAAAAAGCTAGAAAATATGATAGTGACAATCAAACACATTAAACCGATAATTAATCATGGAATACAAAGTTGAAAATAAAACGATATTAAAAAGTATAGAGGAATAATAATAAAAACCAATTACCCAATTTTAGTACATACAGTATAACATTAGTTATATCAAATAAACGTAGATGCATATTAATCACTATAAAGATGGTATACTATTATTAATTAATATGACATTGTCCTGAGTAGACTGAAATTTAAAAACAAGTTAATTTTGAATTTGATTAAATAAGCTAAATTTAATATGAATTGAAATAAAAAAAAAGAAATGTCACCAATTACATATAAAACATGAAATCAACATCCATATAAAATGCGCAATAGAAATGTAGTTATAATACAAAATCCCATCATTGCCCCATCATTTTTTTTAAATTAACCATTGCGTATTATCCAGACAACTCCACCCTCCTCCGTACTCTAACATCTACCCACCCAACCATCCTATAGTAATTTTTTATTATTATTTTACAATTTTTAATTTTTTATATAAACATTTTTTTTATTTTATAATTTTTTTTGTAATTTTGTTTACGCATGTGTTATTTTTTTTATTTATCATTTTTTTTTTAAATTAAGATCATGTATGTACTAATTGTATATTAATGAATATAGGAATTTTTTTGGAAAACCATGATTTAATGCTTCATAAATTAGTTTTTTAATATTATTGTTAATTAGATTAGAAGAACATAAACATTTTATTCTATATAAATGATTAAGTATTATATTTCGATATACAGAATGATGAAGACAAGACTTAAAATTTGTAAATGTATTTATATATATGTATATATATATATATATATATATATATATATATATATATAATATGATTTGATTAACATTAGCGTGTATCTGTTGCTATAAAACGTTCTCTTTAGGAAGGATTTTTAAAGGGAGAGCCCCCGATATTTTTTTTTTCTAATCCATAGAAGTAATGAATGTTGTTTTATAACACACTATATGGCTAAAGGTGACCGGTCACTTGTGATTTTAGACGTTTTGTTAAATAGCTAGAAAAATACATGAAGAATGAACCTGAAACTGCAGGTGTGTAAGCAGTATAGTATACGTCATATATTACCCCGAAGATTTTTTCCCAAAACCCATATGGGACCGTCAACAAAGCGAAACAGAACGAATATCTTTTGGATAACCCTGTAAAAACTAATGCAGCAAAAGCGTTCAAACTCGAGATTATTAATAAGTGGTTTATTGTAATATAACGTGTTCATTTTTATGAGGATAGCATGTATACTCGTAGAGAAATTAAAATTTTTATAAAAACAAAACCAAATTTTGTTAAGTTTTTGCTTATAATTTGCAAAGTTCTTAATATAAAAAAAAGTTATTTTCAGAAAATATGACAGACAAAATTGTACATAAAACCCTGCTATCATAATTTTAAAATAATAAAAATTGGATGAAATATGAGCAGGTTTACCAAAAAATGTTTCACTGCGCATGCGCGAATGCAATCAAAATATAATATGCATAATGTATTAGCTAAGTATATAGAACAGCTTTCGTGAAAGTATCAAAATCATAGCTTAAAAATTCTGAAAATTATCGTCGATAGAATAAGCAAAAAGATGAGGGAAGAAGCAAAAAGATGAGGAGTTATCAAATATCTGTTGATTAGTGCCACGATAGCGTACACGATATTGCACACTATATTTGGATACAACCGCTCACGTTTTTGCTTCCTTTTGGGAACAACGGATTTCGAGCTTATTCTATCGACGATAATTTTCAGAATTTTCAAGCTAAGATTTTTAGACTTTCACGAAAGTTGTTCTATATACTTAGCTAATACATTATGCATATTATATTTTGATTGCATTCGCGCATGCGCAGTGAAACAGGTTTTAGTAAACCTGCTTATTTTTCATCAAATTTTTATTATTTTTTAATTTTGATTGGAGAGTATTGTGTACAATGTTGTTTGTCATATTTTCTGAAAAGAACTTTTTGTTATATTAAGAACTCTGCAAATTATAAGCAAAAAACTTGGCGAAATTTGGGTGTGTATTTATAAAAACCTTAATTTCTCTACGAGTATACATGCTATCCTCATAAAAAAGAACACAGAATATTATAATAAACCACTTATTAATAATCTCGAGTTTGAACGCTTTTCGTGCATTAGTTTTTACAGGGTTATCCACAAAATATACGTTCTTTTTCAATTTGTTGGCGGTCCCCTATGTAGTTTCGGAAAAAAATCTTCGCAGAAATATATTATCTATACTATACTGTTTGTTTACCTGCAGTTTCAGGTTAATTCCTCATGTATTTTTCTAAATATTTAACAAAACGTCTAAAATTGTAAGTGGCCGGCCACCTTTGGCCATACAGTGTAGTAATGGTGTCACGAGATTCAGTTATGATTTTGCAAAATCGAAATCTTCGATAAATCACTTTGAGTATCGAGTAACATTTCACTTATAAGATTATTCGAAGAAATTATATGGAATGCAAATTATGTTTAAAGTAAAAACAATTAAAGAAACGCATTATGTAATGCATTAAAATAGTTCCTCCTTAACAGAATAGAAAAGAAAACAACAAAATCAAAAATTAGTTTGTACAAAATAAACTGAAAAAAAATTAATTCAAAAGTGCTGCTAAAATAGAACTTTATTCCTTTTTTTAAGTTATTTTTTTTAATCTTGGAAAATATTTATTTGAGAAAGTTAAGAAAAAATACGGATTCATAGTCATGCGCATCTGGTCCATTGATTGAATCGTAAATTCAGAAATGTGTTTGTCTACGATGTGAAATTTTCTTGAATATTGAATTTAGAATTTATTATAATAATAAAAATAACATCAATTTTTAAAATGATAGATATAATAAATAATTATTATAGATAAATGTGAAAAAATGCACAAGTTTTAATTTATATTTTATGTGAAACACGAAAAAACTGTATTCAGCTAAAAACTATAATCTTGAAGTAATATAAAAAAAGTGCTTAGCTAATGCAAAATTACTTGATTATGTGTGTTTAAAAATATTCGCCTAGTCAATTTTACTGAATACCTAGTGTAATTACATTACATTGCAAACCGAACGTACACTGGAAAGCAGTATAGTCGCAATATATATGCCTAGTGTGTCATATGTTTGTACTTTGTAATACGCTAAATATGATTACCGTACGCTTCTATCTAAACTTTAAACTAGAAATATATAACGCGCTAACCGAAAGTTTATAATATACAGAGTTCAGTAATAATAAAATTATTATTGTTCTAAAACTTCGAGTGAATTAAAAATGTAATTACAAATGTAAATATTTCCAACATGCAAGATAGCTATGGATAATATTGAAATAGAAACAGATTTCAATTATAATCTATACATTAAAATGGTAAAATTCACGTATGGAGTCGAATTGAAGCATTTCTTCTAATTTCCTTTACCACCATTCACTCTAATTTTCATATAGCTGTTCTCAACCTGGCAGTGCCGCAAGATGTTAATGTGGAAGCTAATCAAGACACCTTTTAATTTCCCGAAAGATTTGAAAAATTAGATCATACAGAAATTTAATACAGAAACTGCATCTGCTGCTGCTATTAGAAATTAGAATCATAATTTCATATTTAAACTTAAAATGTAAATTGAACGCTCTCAATATTAACTGCACAGCTTTACATTTTTATGAAAAGTAAGAAATAAAAAATACAATACAAAACATTAAATATTTTCATCTTACAAAATACATAAAACAAAAATAAAGTTCTTTGGGAGTTAAAGTAGATAATATCTCCAAGAAAATTTAAAACAATACGTAATATATTTCATCAAAAGATTATTTTTTATTACCTCTGTGAATACATATTCGTTATCATAATAATTGAACGTGTAAGCAGATAAAGACATATTATAATTCCTAACAAAAATTCACGAGTTGTATTATTGTTGGAAAACGTCACAGTGTAAGTAATTTTATGTCCAACATCACTTCGCTTGTGAAATGACAATTTCCTCGTGATATATGCAACGCGTTTCTTTTAGTTGTGAAATATGTTCCAAGATGGCGACACTTCCCTGAGTTATCGTAGCGTAAGGTCACAAACTAAAGAAGGATTGTGTAAAAGACTTGTGTTTCGAAAAGGCGTCAACAGATCGCAGCACCACAGAAATTTTCTGATAGACTGATTTTAAATAGAACCTTTTTGCTTATTAAGCAGACTGTATTGTTTCAAGTTTTTTTTTTTACTCTGTTTTAACTCTTGTGGGCCCCTTTTACTTCTTCACTTCTAGGCCCGATTTCGTGAGGCCAAGACGCACGGTTTTTTCGTGCGTTAACTCTTTGTTCAATGGAAGACTTGCATCTCCTACTGGATTTCAATGTTATTACTTCTATAGTACCCATATTTAACCCTTTTATTTTATTCTTTTTTAGTGTGTGTGTGTGTTCATCCATGTAACCCAGAATTCGTCGTACATTAAATAGTTTTTTCTCTACAAGTGCATCTCCATCATTCTAAGAAGATATTTTTCACGATTTATAACATCTACTCAATAAATAAAAAATATAGGTTGTTTTCACATGAAGGAAACCAGCGTATGTCTGCTTTACCAGAAAGGTAAGAAAATAAATTTCTATCTTTCATTATTAATGAAAAAACTTTTGGTATAACAATTTGATATTTATACTGGGTCCTTAGCTTCACGCTAATCGCGAACTCACCCCTTCTAGATATTTTAATAGATTATGAGACTGAGTTGAAGGGGAAAGGAAATAAATAAATAATAAAAAAAAACCCAGTAATAAAAATTTGTTTATCTGATTGTGATAAAATGATGAACAAGATGCACATATGACATATGAAATATTGAAATATATACATGAAAATAAAAATAAATGTGCATGAATAAATAACGATATATATAATATCGCAAAAAGAGTATTATTGTGAACGAATATTGATTGATTATTGTGAATAACTGATCATTTTATTTATATTTATGAATATATTCTAAGAAATTATTTTAAGAAAGTCATAAACTTCTTATAGTAAATATATTTGTTATCAAAGAATTTATAAAACTTGAATAACACGCTATGTCTGCCACAAAAGAAATTACGGCAGTAGAGAAACTAAATGATAATAATTACAATCATTGGTGTTTCAAATTAGAAAATCTGTTAATTAAAGACGACTTATTCAAATATATAACAGAATCTCCACCTGCCACACCCGATGATACATATACTAAAAACGCGGCTAAGGCGAAAGCCATAATTTGTTTGTGCATTGAAAATACACAAATCGTGCACATAAGACATTTGACATCTCCCAAAGAAATTTGGGAAAGATTAAAAAGTGTTCACCAAAGGGCGAATTTATCATCCAAATTATTCCTTTTGAGGAAACTATATTCGCAAAGGCTCAATGAGGGCGGAGACTTAAATCTACATATCAACAATATTTTAACTATCCGCGACAAACTCGCTGCCATTGGAGAGCTCATAAATGATTCGCACATCGTGGCTCTTATGCTTTGCAGCTTGCCTCAGTCATATGCTCCTCTTATAACGAGCATGGAGGCTAGAGACGAAAAGGATCTAGACCTCGAGTTTGTGAAAAACAAACTCATCGACGAGTACTCTCATCGAATCGAATACAAAAACACCGGCACACGACCAAGGGACACAGCATATAAAATAATAAATAAAGGAAACAAAAAATATTGCAGCTTCTGTCAACGAGATGGGCACGCTCGTTCAGAATGTTACAAATTGAAAAACAAACAGAAAAACAATTACCAAAGAAGTGAAAATTATAACAGTAATAAATTTAACAACCATGCCAACTTTAAAGCCAATTCGGTAAACCCCAAAAATCAATACAATGGTAGTAAAACAGACTCCTCGAATTTTTGCTTTAACAGCAAATCAAATATAGAGGATGAGGTCAACCAATCGATCATTCCTCTCTTCCCAGTGGAAAACAATTTTGAAATTGAGTCAGTAAAAATTAACCAAACACAAACAACAGATCCAAACACATATATCATTGACTCGGGTTGCACCAGGCACGTTACATCAGCAAAAACAAATTTTGCTACATTCACAGCCGGGAATTTTGGGAATATAACAATCGCTAATGGAAAAAGGCTTAATTCGGAAGGTATGGGGGACGTAAAAATAAAAACAGACAAAAACCACTACTTTACACTAAGAAACGTCTTATACTGTCCAGAGCTAAAGGGCAATTTATTGTCAGTTAAGAAAGCCACTGAAAATAATATAAAGGTAATTTTCGAGAAAAATGCATGTTTATTTGTCAAAGATGATAATATAATCTTGACAGCTAAATTAAATGATAATCTCTACGTATTAAACCCTGAAGATGATTACGGCTATACTATAAGTACTCAAACTTTCTGTAACAATACAAATTGTATTTCATTGTGGCACCGAAGACTCGGACACAAAACTTTTGATGATATTAAATACCTTGTTAATCATGAATTAGCCAATGGGATAACAATTAACAAATGTAAACATGACACGCGATGCACCAAGTGCATTGAAGGAAAACTTTCCGCTCTGCCCTACCCTAAAGTAGCCACAAACAGAAGCAAAGACATCGGTACCCTCGCACATTCCGACATATGTGGCCCCATGAATACTGAAACGATAGGAGGGAAAAGGTACTTTATAACATTCACGGATGATTATAGCAGGTACACAATAACATACTTAATCGCGCATAAATCGGAAGCCGTTATCAAACTGAAAGAATACATAGCGCTAACAAAAAATAAATTTGGCAAGTTGATAAAGGCAATCAGGTCCGATAACGCAAAAGAGTATATCAGTGACGAATTTGAAAACTGCCTGATAGAAAACGGGATAGAGCGTCAATTGAGTGTTCCCTATTCTAGCCCACAGAACGGTGTTTCAGAAAGAAAGAATAGAACGATAGTGGAAATGGCTAGAACCATG
Organism: Maratus speciosus; assembly: GCA_963932465.1. NCBI lineage: Eukaryota > Metazoa > Arthropoda > Arachnida > Araneae > Salticidae > Maratus > Maratus speciosus. The sequence continues at coordinate 238,738,662 of OZ010800.1, forward strand.
TTGTCGGACGCCAAGTTACCTAAGCAATTCTGGGGGGAAGCTGTCATGTCCGCCACCTACCTCATCAACCGTCTACCAACAAAGGCTAACAAAAATAACATGACACCCTATGAACTTTGGCATAAAAGAAAACCCGATCTCTCGAACATCAAAACATTCGGATGTAAGGCATTTGCCTATGTGGACAAACCTAAAAGAAATAAATTAGATGAGAAAGCCATCGAGGGAATAATGTTGGGATATGATTTCAGAAGCAAGGGCTATAGGATATATACGGGTGAAAATAAAATTATAATATCTAGAACCGTAAAATTCTTCGAAGAAGGTATAAAAGATGAGGAAATTATACCCGCCAAAGAAAATCAAAACATCGAACAAACTCCCGCAGATAATATTGAAATTGATCTAGAAGAGCGCGACGATGATCAGAATAACACCCCGACCGACACATTCCTTGAGCCGAGAAGATCGCAGAGACAAAATCGTGGTGTACCACCTAACCGTTATGGAATAAGCGCAAACCTGTGTCACATTCAGGAGCCAAAGTCATGGACAGACCTACAAAATATCAATGACGCAGAAACTAAAGATAAATGGCTAAAAGCCACTAGTGAGGAAATAGATTCTCTGAAGCAAAATAATACTTGGAGATTAATAAAACCTATCCCGGGAAAACGCGTCATAGGTTGTAGGTGGACGTTTAAGGCAAAAAGGGGAGCGAACGGGTCTATAGAGCGATATAAACCCAGATTGGTCGCTAAGGGATATGCTCAAAAATGTGGAAGCGATTTCGACGAGACCTACGCACCCGTTGTAGCGCATACCACCCTACGAGCATTCTTAAACGCAGCGGTGTACAAAGATCTTAAAATAACTCACCTAGATGTCAAAACTGCTTTCTTACATGGCGATTTAGAAGAGGAGGTCTATATGCATCAGCCAGAGGGATACATAACAAAAGGGGAAGAAGATAAAGTCTGTAGTTTAAACAAAGCGATTTACGGCCTTAAGCAGGCAGCTAGGGCATGGAACCAAAAAATAAGTAAATCTCTAAAAGAACTAAATTTCGTTGAATGCGCGTCAGACAAATGTCTGTACAAAAGAGTCCAAGATGGAAAAATCGCATACATAATAGTGTATGTTGATGACATCTTTTCGCAGGAGACAAAACAGACACACACGAAATATACACTGAATTATCAAAGCAATACGAAATCAAAAATTTGGGTCAAGTAACACAATATTTAGGCATAAACATAAAGGAAAAAGCAAACGGTAATCTAGAATTAGACCAGGAACACAAAATAATACAAATCGCAGAAAAATTCAATTTGTTAAATGGTAAGCCTACGTATACACCCATGAATACTAACTACTTTAATCTAGATCCAAACGGGAAACTAATGGGAGATAACGTAAAATTTAGACAGGCTATAGGAGGGCTTCTATACATTGCAACTTTAACTAGACCCGACATAGCATCAGTCGTTAACATCCTGGGAAGAAGGAATGAATCCCCAAGGGAAGTCGATTGGCAAGCTATCGAGAAATTAATTAGATATCTGCTTACTACCAAAGATCTTAAATTCGTCATAGATAAAACAAAACCTCCAATCCTAACGGCATATAGCGATGCCGATTGGGGAAACGACAGAATAGACAGGAAATCAACCACTGGAAACTTGTTCAAATTAGGAAATAATATATTGGCATGGTCATCGAGGAAGCAGAGTTGCACAGCACTCTCCTCCACGGAAGCTGAATATATCGCTGCCTCTAATGCAGGTCAAGAGATTTCGTGGTTGTTAGACCTATTAAATGACCTCGAACTGTGTCAACAACTACCCGTAACGTTGTACGAAGATAACTTATCAGCCATAAGATTGACCGAAAACGAAAAGGCACAGACAAGGACTAAACACGTGGAAGTTAAGTATCACCACATCAGACATCTATGCCAGAATGGTATAATCAAAATAACTTATTGCCCATCGAAGTTAATGCTGGCAGACGTGCTCACCAAGCCGTTGCCTAAGCCTCATTTCGAGTGTTTGAGAAACAAGTTAAACATTCTACGCTCGTCGGTTTGACATAAAAAGCGGGGGTGTTGGAAAACGTCACAGTGCAAGTAATTTTATGTCCAACATCACTTCGCTTGTGAAATGACAATTTCCTCGTGATATATGCAACGCGTTTCTTTTAGTTGTGAAATATGTTCCAAGATGGCGACACTTCCCTGAGTTATCGTAGCGTAAGGTCACAAACTAAAGAAGGATTGTGTAAAAGACTTGTGTTTCGAAAAGGCGTCAACAGATCGCAGCACCACAGAAATTTTCTGATAGACTGATTTTAAATAGAACCTTTTTGCTTATTAAGCAGACTGTATTGTTTCAAGTTTTTTTTTTTACTCTGTTTTAACTCTTGTGGGCCCCTTTTACTTCTTCACTTCTAGGCCCGATTTCGTGAGGCCAAGACGCACGGTTTTTTCGTGCGTTAACTCTTTGTTCAATGGAAGACTTGCATCTCCTACTGGATTTCAATGTTATTACTTCTATAGTACCCATATTTAACCCTTTTATTTTATTCTTTTTTAGTGTGTGTGTGTGTTCATCCATGTAACCCAGAATTCGTCGTACATTAAGTAGTTTTTTCTCTACAAGTGCATCTCCATCATTCTAAGAAGATATTTTTCACGATTTATAGCATCTACTCAATAAATAAAAAATATAGGTTGTTTTCACATGAAGGAAACCAGCGTATGTCTGCTTTACCAGAAAGGTAAGAAAATAAATTTCTATCTTTCATTATTAATGAAAAAACTTTTGGTATAACAATTTTATATTTATACTGGGTCCTTAGCTTCACGCTAATCGCCAACTCACCCCTTCTAGATATTTTAATAATTATGTTCAATTTTAAAACAGAATATATTGCTGAAATTTCTAATAAACATAAATTTATACAATTGAATAAATATTTATGATTATAATCCTAAGTCGAAATTTTCAACAAAAATTGATTAGTTTTATATTGATATAATGTGATAAAATTAAAATGTAGTTTAATAATAATTTTTTTTCCACTTAAAAAAATGCAGGCTTCACAGATTTTTCGCAAATTTAATTTCATAACTGTATTCTTATTTTCTAACGCAAATAAGAAAATAAATTCTGTTATTTTATTCTACATTTTGCATTTTTATCGGATGTAAGCTTATTCAAAATTCTATATAAAATATCAATTAATTTATCATGTAAGATACAATATATTACATTGAAATACTCAGAGATGTAGACCAGCTGAAATCTACTGGTAAATTTAAAGTAATTCACAAAAATTCCAATAAATAATTATTTTTTATTTAGAATATAGATTTGTTCGAAACGGTGAAAATAAAAAAAATAATTGCTGGATGCATTTTTTAACGACATTAAGAAATTATTAATGAATTTCATAAATTTTATCGTTATGAATAAATTATTTTTAAAAATATGCCTTTTATTTATGATAAAATGTTATATGTTTTTATAAATATACAGTCGATTCACTTCAATGGATCTCTATTAAAGACTGCCTAAAGACTAAAAAAAAAAATCTCTATTTAATGATTTTAATTTCGCTTTTCCCATAATTTTGTATTTATAATTAACTTCAAAGACATCGTTCAAAGTGTACCAGTCATCGGATAATCCAGGCAACTTTCTTCACAAACTGAAAAAGACGAATATAAAAACTGGGTTTGTACATTAATAATTAATCTTAATTGATTATTAACAATAATCACATCTTAATAATTATTTGTACATTATTATTATTTTTTTAAAGCAACTTTGACGTTTCTTTGCGAGTTACATTAAGTAAGTACGTTATGTTGTGTAATTTATTTGCATAAACTGTTTATCCTCAGTAATTTATTATTTTTATAAGCAAATCGTGACTGACTTTCTTTTTACCTAAAATTACTACAATAAATAAAAAATTGTTTATTTAAGATTTAATATATGTATGTTTATTTAATATCTGTCAAAAACAAATTTCATTGTATTCAGCGAAAGGGATTATTTTACACTATTGAAATATCTGCATTCTTTAATGTGGATTTCGGTTTGTGAAAAAAATGGCATGCATTTTTTGCTCACAAAAGTTTTGCTCACTAAAGTTTATGGTGACAAATGTTTGAAACTAATAAAATTGATTTAAACAAGTCGTTGTTTCTTTTGTCGGTATAATTATATCTTTTACCCATTCATACGAAATCCTTCTTCTTGTAGAATCATATCACTTGCAGGAATAGATTTCCTTCGATTTAAAAATCTCAAAGTTTCCTTTTCGCCAAGATGAGAGTATCTTACACGAAAATAAAGTAAACAATAATGCGACCAGTCCAGGTGAGGAAAAATCAAGCAAAGCATACAAAAATCTATCATGATGACAAAATTAAAAAGATTGTACAATTTTGGCACTTTTTTCTGATAAAATGTACAATTATAGCCTTTTTCCCTATTATATCTGAAATACTGTAAGGTATAAACAAAAAAGTTGTCCAAGACATATTTTAACTTATCGATAGCTTTTACAAATTACATGACATTGAAATATAAAACGGGTACACCATCGAACTTTTTTATTTTATATTTGTTATAATAAATCCGCAATATTCTAACAGTTTGAAGAATGATATTTTTATTCTAAAACATGAAAGTGTTTAATGTTCTAAACTGTAAGTTATGTCATATTGCTATTTAAAAATATAAAGTATTACTATTTGCAAAATGCAGTACGTAAGGTTTGAAAATATTTTGAGAATTCACCGACATTGTGAACAGTAAAATCTAAAATATTGTGTAAAATTGTTCATCAAGGATCTGAGTTTCTGGAGATTAAATATTTATATCCATCTTCTATTTTAAAAAAGCCCCCACCAGTGGCTGAGAGGTTCTGCTCTCGAAGCTGGTAGACGGGAGGTGCTGGGTTCGAACCCAATCGCGCCCGTCGACCTAATCGTTCGGAGTTTTCGTGGTTTTCTTCGAACCTTGGATATCCAAGCGTTAATACGGGTTAGGTTCCCTTAGAAAGACCCCCACGAAGGGCACTCCCCCTGGGCCTATATCCCTCGTGCAGATAATTGGCCGTCATAAATACAAACAACCAACCATCTATTTAAAAAAAAAATTAATAATCTGCCGTAAGATGAAACTGTTACAAATTGAAATACTCTGGAAGTTAGCAAAAAAGTGTTCACAAATATATCACATAAAGTAATTAAAAAAGCATAAAATAAGATATCAGTAGAGGGAAGAAGGGGGTTCGATTGGGGCGGTGGAGGTGGAGGTGGTGGGAGAATCATACTATAGTAGGATGAGGTTTGAAGGAAATTATTTTGATTGGAAAGGGCATTTTTTATTTAATCGTCTTACAGTAGAAGGGGGTAGGAGGGGTTAAATTTTTTTTTGAGGGGGCTAAATTTTTTTTTGAGGGGGTTAAATTTTTAGGGGGCTTATTTTTTCGAATCGACTTAGAGTAGGATTCGAAATATCATACTATAGCACGAGGGGTTAGCTATTTTTGAGAGAAAGTATGAAGGGCTAAACTTTTAGTGGGGCTAAATATTTGAGGAGGGCTTATTTTTAGTGTGGGGGGGGGGGGTTAAATTTTTTTGAAGTAGAGAATCGGTTTTGGAACCACCTTAAATTTTGGAAACGGTTAGAGGTTCGGCTACTGCTCCCTCTCCCCCCTGACCCCCTCCTCCCTTGCCCCCCCCCCCCCTAAAAATAAGGATTTTTTTTTTTAATATTTAATTTTTCGATTGTTTTGAACTTTGTCAAAAATAGTAGGTTAGTTTTGAAGGAATTAAACTGGAACTGTATCATTAGATGAGAGTTCTTTTTTAAATTTAACTTGTATTCTTATTGAAAGGTTTTTATGAACAACTCTGTTTTTGAAAAAAACTTTAGTGGATCTTTGAAAAAAGGAGAAATGTTATGCTTTGCATTATTGAAAAAACAGTAAAAAAATTAGTAGTCTCATCTAGTTTTAAGTCATTTGATGAAGATCTGATTGCAGTGGAAAGGATTAAACCCAGTTTAATTTTGTATCGTTCTGTATACGTTGGGTTTGTCATATTAGTACTGTTTTCCTTACGGGTTTCGAACCCTGAAACTCTCCATTATTCGAATTTCTGTAATGAGAATCTAGACGGAACTTGAAAAATTTCACTTAGAACTGGAGATTGGCAATTATTATTATCCTCTTGTTGCAAAGTTCATACATCTCTTTACCTAATCGCCTGGTTTCGAACCTACAATCTTCCCATTATTAGATTATTTCTATAACCATTGGGCTGGGCGGGCCCCATTGTGTTTTCACTTGAATTTGCTTTTCTTTCAGTTTTGTATTGACTTCTTTTAAAAATCAGTGGGTTAATTATTTTACGTTAAGTAGAAATTTTAACAAAGTGTTGCCATTGAATTTAGATAAAATGAGAAATAAACATTATATATTTTTTTTATCGTGCACTTCGAGAAATTATTTAATTTTCAGATGAATAGGTTTTCCTAACATTTATTCATTTTAGTATTTATTTCAACATTGGGGAAACTATTAACAGTGTGTTACCCCTGTATTACGTACTAAACGAAATTAAAGACTGTTGCCATTGAATTTAGTGAAATAAACATTCAATTTTTTATATATTATATACTTCGAGAAATTAATTCGTTTTCTTAGATTTAATAATGCCTTCTTCAACTTCGGGAAAGTATAGTAATTTGAACGAAAAAATAATTTATAAACATGATTTTAGGAAAGTAATGAAATTTTAAGGTAATGATATTTTTTTTCAATCTGGATTTTCTCGTGCAGTTAATGAACTCTTTCATTATCACTCATACAGAATGTTTCTTTTTTACTTATACTGTAACAAAATTTATGGATTTTAGTTTAAAAATATTCGCCTTTGGATGGATTCGAACCATCATCTTTTGGTTAACAGCCAAACACGTTATCCAATTGTGCCACAAAGGCATTAAAATGATATGCAATTAAACCAAAACAAATTTATTCCTAAGCTTTTAAAAACTAACCAGTTCTTCAATTTTCAAAGATTTGTGGTCATATCTATTTGTGTGCTTGTTGTTTCGATCATACATAAACAGGATGTACTGTTTCTAATCTGGATATAATGATAAAGCGTATTTCCGTACTATGTGAAAAACAAGATAATAGTTCTTTTATTCCATTGTATTAGGAAAACAAATTTTCTTAATGGGTCACTATTTTAATTAACTAACAATAAAGAAATGAACCAGAATTTATATATATATATATATATATATATATATATATATATATATAACACTCGCATTTCAGTAGGATTCACAAAAAAGTTAATCATTTAATGATAAAAACAGGTTAATTCAAAAAGAAATGAATTTATAAAATGATTAATTTTGTACACTTGCTTATTAAACGAACACAACAGTTTATGTATTAAATAGTTATCGCGTGATCTTCTTTTTTCTGATGCGCCACCTACATTGATTTAAGTGTAGTTGGTTTTCATTTCACGTCATTATTCTGTTTTCTACTGTTTTGAATACATGTGCTGTATTTTTCGTCCTCGCACAGTTAAAACAGTTTTTAAATGAATATGCATGTTATTAATGATACACAATCGCCTATTGTCATCAATTCGGATCAGATGAGTGAACAGGAGATAAAAGATGTGCCCGTTTCGATTAGTAAAAGTATTCCTGCTTCATCAGAAATGTTTAAATTGCCTTATATTTGTGGAAAATGTAAAGCAGAATTTTACGAGAAACATGAGTTTTTAAAACATATGAACATTCATTTAGAAAAAAAAACTTTTTATGTGCGACATATGTGGAATGTTGTTTTTTCGAAAGAGTTCTTTAATGGAACATATGATAATTCATCGCATGACATCTACCATGTACCAATGTGAAACATGTGGTAAATCTTTTTCAAGAAAGAGTGTGTTAATCAGACACGCAAAGTTTCATTTAGAAAAAAAGCCTTTGAGTTGTGTCAAGTGTAAGAAAACATTCGTTCAACAATGTGATTTACGAAAGCATTTGTTAATTCACATTAAAGACGGAAAATTTCATAAATGTGAACAATGCGAAGAAACGTTTTCGAGAAAGATGGACTTTAGGAATCATCTTAAAATTCACATCATTCCGAAGAAAAGTGAGCTTTCCAAGCAATTCAAATTTAATGATTGTGACCAAGTTCTTTCTGATAAATTCGACTTAGCTGAACACAGAAAAATTCATCTTTCACCCACCCAACTTAAATTGGAACAGCGTAATGGATTGATTAAGCAATTAGAAGAATTAACACTTCAATTAAGAACTTTGCAAAATGAAATATCTTCTTCAAATATCGAATTTTCAGTGATTTGAAATAGACATATGTTTTCATTATACATATGTAATCATTTTTGTAACTAACGAAAAATAAAATTTTTCTGAATTGGAAAAACGTGTATGTTTTCATTTTAACAAGATGTCTTAGTATTTTATTGCTCCCACTACAAATGATCTTGATTTTTTTTTCTAAGTGAATGAAACTCTAATATTATTTTGGAAATACATTTTTTATTGTTAAGTTTTCTTCATTTAACTCACTCTATTAATTTGAAACCATTGCAAAATTGAAATATATTTTAATAAAGTTAAAATATTAAAGTTTTAGTAATATTAATGAGTAGCATTACTAATAATTGTAAATGAATTTAATCATCTTCTAATTAAATTAATCAACTATCAACATTTTGAGGGATATATTAAATGAAGTATGTATTTACTCATTATTTTATTCAATTAAAAACTTTTTTAAACAATCAACTTCTATTACTGTTGTTTAGAGGGATTAGAAAATGAAGTTATTTAAATTATTGTTATCTTTATTACATATTTTTTAAAGTTTAATTAACAAATAATTAATTTAATTTGAGTATAATTATCATTTTAGTATAATTATCATTTGATTATATTTATACACTCATTATTTTAATCCATTTTATATAAGTTTAATTATCCACACACTATTTATTTTAATCAATTTCATGAGAAAAAATATAATGAACTTGCGTTTCATTTTCCATGTGTTGCCATTCACAAGTTTGAAAAATTACTATCATAAGGAAATATTCATGATAGCATTAATCATGCTTTTCGGTTTAATCATCAATTTGAAGAATTTACTTGATACCGATTTTTAACTGAAACCGTCACTGATATGAATTCATATAAATATAATTATTCACAATTTTAATCAATTTCATTTGAGTCTAATTAATTTAATTTGAGTATAATTATCCACTCATTATTTTAATCCATTTCATATAAGTATAATTATAACTTCCACTATATATTTTAATTAATTTCATATGAATAAAATTATTATTTGTACTGAACTTGTGATTCACTCATCGTGTGTTGCCATTCTCAAGTTTGAAAAATATCTAACATGATGAAATATTCATACTAGCAATAGTCATGCTTTTCGACTCAGTCGGCGATTTGAAAATTTAGTCGCTCACGGTTTTTTAATTAATACGATTGTTTCTAACTGAAACCGTCACTGATTTGAACTTATGTTAACAATCGTTTCGAAATCATCTCAATCAGTTTACTGTTGACTTTTGATCAGACTATACCACATACTGTTTGCTATTTAAAAAGGCTTGTGAATTAAATATGCTGAAAAGATCTCCCCTAGAAATGAATTGCGTAGCAAAGTATCAACGTTTAGAATCATCTTTGGATACTGATATGAAGGAATTAAATCTCCCAAGTTTAGAATTTTGTAATTCAAACGAGAACTGTTCAACATTACACTCAAACAAGGATTTACATGCTGCAGAACCCAAGTTCGATATGGATTCGACGACCCCAATATTCACTCATAATGATGACGACGCAACATCTACTATGAGTTTTTTTGACACTATTTTTAATGACGTAGATTTTAAAAACTTGGAATCCTTTATTTCCCCAAGTACCTCAATTTCATCATCACAAGAACCAACAAATGCTGTTTTGAATACAATACAAGATCCCCTTTTGAAAGACATTCCCAAAAGCAAACCACGCAATTTTAGCATGATTGAAATCAAGTTGAGTGATTGTGTTTATTTAATTTTAAAACATCGCAACAAACGATTTTATGTGTATATCGGGGAGTTTAAACGCAATGTGATTAGTAATGAAGAAATGATGACGAAAAATAGACTTTTGATGGACATTAATACGTGGTATGAATTTCAATCGAAACTTTTTGCTTTTAATTTGAAATATAAATCCTCATCATTTGTTGCTAATAATACTCTGTTGGTAATGAATCACAATAATAGCACTATGCGAATTAAAAACTTGATGAAGTTTTCACATTTTGACTTAAACGATTGCCAATTATTAAATTTGAAGGATAAAGTTCATCATTTTAACAAGAAGCTTTTGCAACACATGTATACAAATTATCTACCACGTTTAATTAAGCAAAAATGTACACTAGGTGACGTAACTATCGAAAATGAATCTGCTTTATTTTCAAAGCTCATCAAGTGTATTGAGAGTAATGTAGTGACTATTTTAAACCAAATTTATGAGTGCGTAGGATGTATTTTTGAACACAAAAGCATGAGTCTTCATACATGTTTCACATTTAATAATCGTGAAAAGTTTAATAAACTAGGGGACACGGTATTAATGTTAGTGAATTTCGATTATGTTGTTTCTATGTTTTTAAACGGAACTGCATGTGTTAGTAAGAACTTTTTATATAACATCAATGTAGAAACTATACAATATGTATTGTTTAAATAATAAATTTTGTTGTTTTTGTTTGTTAAATGTATATGTTTATTCATTTAGTCTATTTTTTAATTATGACAATCTATATTGGAAAAAAGAAATTAACAATTACCTAATCAAAATGTATATATACAAGTTTTTATTTTTTGAATTTAAAATGAATTCCAAGTTATTAATATTTTTAATAATGAAAATAAAAGTTTTCTACTTTTGCAATTTAATAAAATTATATTTACAAGTTAAAAAAAAAATATTTTTTGAAATAAATTTCAAATCTAGTGGAAATATATTTTTCAAGTTTTACAATTTTAGAATAAAGTTGTCACTTCAAGTTAAAAATATATTTTGAAATAAGTTTTTTCAATTCAAGTTAAATTTTAAATTTTACAATTTCAGAAATAAAAAAGTTTTCAATTAATCAATTTTTTTTAAATTAAACTATTCGTTGTAAAAATTTTTTATCCATGCTTTTATGTTTGCATACTACATATAGATAAGTAGTATGTTTTATGTAAGAACAGTTATTTAATAGTTCAAAATTATTTACAAGTTAGAAAAATATACAATGTAAGAACAAATATTTTATTAGTTCAATTATATATTTACAAGTTAGAAAAAAAAATTACTTGTTTTCAATTTAAAATAAGTTTTCTAAAAATTACAAAAATATTTTATCAGTTTTAAAAAAATATATAATTTTTTTTTTATTTTTTTACGTTTTACAATTTAAGAAATAAAGTTATAAATGTTTTTAAAAATTTTCATTAGATAAAATTATTTGTTTGTTCAATTCATGGTATAAAATTTTTATGTTTTCTAAAAATTACAAAAACATTTTATCAGTTTTAAAAAATTATAAAAAAAAAGTTTAAAGTTTTACAATTTAAGAAATAAAATTATAAAAGTTTTTAAAAATTTTCATTAGTTAAAATTTTTCGTTCATTCGCAGATAACTGACCGGATGTTTATATCATCACGTGACTTCCTCTAACATCTGATAAACCGATAGCAAGTTTCCCATTTACAACTCAGTCTTCAATTGAGTTGGTTCGTTAAGTTTTAATCTCTATATTCCTTCATATTAAAAAAGAACTACATATTTTCTTTACACGTTTGATATTGGAAAGATCTAATATAATTTTAAAACCTATCTTTTTATAACTGCAAACTTTCATTACCGAATAAAATCATCATCTTTTAGTATGTTTAGTTGAAAGATCTTTTATTTTTAATTAGATGATGTAATCGAAATTCTTATTAAGAAGTTTTACTTAATTGTCTATTATTTTCTAGAAATAATTTTCTTATGAAAGCGAAAAAGAATATTTCATCATCTATATAATCTAAGGTTGATTATATATTATGTTATCTAACATAATTTGTAATTATCTATACTTAGTATATAAAATTATATACATACTTAGCATATATATATATATATATATATATATATATATATATAGCTAGTATATATAATTATATATACCTCTAGTATACATTAGTATTAGAGGAAGTCATGTGATGATATAAACATCCGGTCAATTATCTGCAGTGAGCATTTCGTCTGGAGGAGCGAGACATGCCAAGCTTCGTTTTAAATCAATGCTATTTGTAAGTAGATATTACACTAATATTTGAATATAAATGAATTTGTATTAAAAATGTAGATGTAAAAATTAGAGTTTGAAGAAATAAAGTAGATAAGGATAAAGAAAAGTTTCATTAAAAAAATAATTTTATAACTTATAATTAATTTTAGACTAAAAAAATGATTATTCTTAAGTCGACCATAGTATACAATTAGTCATATATACACACATTATGTGATATATAACTATCTACTTTGTTATACATACACATTATGTGATATATACTATGTGATCTATATTATGAGATATATAAATACATACTATGTTAACATCAATAACTCATATTTTCCAACTTGTATACAACTGAAAACTAATAACGCACACACACACACATATATATATATATATATATATATATATATATATATATATATATTCTTTTTTGAATTGTAAAACTAATATATATATATATATATGTGTGTATATATATATTTTTTAGAAAACTTAATTGATTTTTTTTTTTTTTTTTTGCAAAACTTTTAATTTTTTTTTTTAGAAAACTGAATTGATTTATTTTTTGTAAAACTTATAAAATATTATTTTAGAAAACTTAATTGAAATTTTTTTTCTTTTGTAAAACTTATAAAATATTGTTTAGAAAACTTATTTTTTTTTTTTTTTTTTTAAACTTATAAAATATTTTTTAGAAAACTTAATTGAATTTTTTTTTCTTTTGTAAAACTTATAAAATATTTTTTAGAAAAATTAATTGAAATTTTTTTCTTTTGTAAAACTTATAAAATATTTTTTAGAATTATTTTTTTTTTTTTTTTTTTTTTTTTTTTTTTTTTTTTTTTTTTTTAAACTTATAAAATATTTTTTTTTGAAAACTTAATTGGATTTTTTTTTCTTTTGTAAAACTTATAAAATATTTTTTAGAAAACTTTTTTTAAATTCAAAAACTAATAAAACATTTTTCTACACTTGTAAATGATTTTGAGCTAGAAAAATCTTTGTTCTTATATGAAACATAGTATATACTATGTTACATAGTATACAATATATTACATTGTGAACATGCTACATATTTATGTGTAGTATGTAAGCATGTTTAAAAAATTTATACAATCAACGAAAAATTTTAACTAATGAAAATTTTTAAAAACTTTTATAATTTTATTTTTTAAATTGTAAAACTTTAAACTTTTTTTTTATAATTTTTTAAAACTGATAAAATATTTTTGTAATTTTTAGAAAACATAAAAAATTTATACAATGGATTGAACAAACAAAAAATTTTAACTAATGAAAATTTTTAAAAACTTTTATAACTTTATTTCTTAAATTGTAAAACGTAAAAAAATAAAAAAAAAATTACATAATTTTTCAAAACTGATGAAATATTTTTGTAATTTTTAGAAAACTTATTTTAAATTGAAAACTAGTAATTTTTTTTTCTAACTTGTAAATATATAATTGAACTAATAAAATATTTGTTCTTACATAGTATATTTTTCTAACTTGTAAATAATTTTGAACTATTAAATAATTGTTCTTACATAAAACATACTACTTATCTATATGTAGTATGCAAGCATAAAAGCATGGATAAAAAAAATTTACAACGAATAGTTTAATTTTAAAAAAATTTTGATTAATTGAAAACTTTTTTATTTCTGAAATTGTAAAATTTAAAATTTAACTTGAATTGAAAAAATTTATTTCAAAATATATTTTTAACTTGAAGTGAAAACTTTATTCTAAAATTGTAAAACTTGAAAAATATATTTCCACTAGATTTAAAATTTATTTCAAAAAATATTTTTTTTTAACTTGTAAATATAATTTTATTAAATTGCAAAAGTACAAAAATTTTATTTTCATTATTAAAAATATTAATAACTTGGAATTCATTTTAAATTCAAAAAATAAAAACTTGTATATATACATTTTGATTAGGTAATTGTTAATTTCTTTTTTTCCAATATAGATTGTAATAATTAAAAAATATACTAAATGAATAAACATATACATTTAACAAACAAAAACAACAAAATTTATTATTTAAACAATACATATTGTATAGTTTCTACATTGATGTTACATAAAAAGTTTTTACTAACACATCCAGTTCCGTTTAAAAACATAGAAACAACATGATCGAAATTCACTAACATTAATACCGTGTCCCCTAGTTTATTAAAGTTTTCACGATTATTAAATGTGAAACATGTATGAAGACTCATGCTTTCGTGTTCAAAAATACATCCTACGCACTCATAAATTTGGTTTAAAATAGTCACTACATTACTCTCAATACACTTGATGAGCTTTGAAAATAAAGCAGATTCATTTTCGATGGTTACGTCACCTAGTGTACATTTCTGCTTAATTAAACGTGGTAGATAATTTGTATACATATCTTGGAAAAGCTTCTTGTTAAAATGATGAACATTATCCTTCAAATGTAATAATTGGCAATCGTTTAAGTCAAAATGTGAAAACTTCATCAAGTTTTTAATTCGCATAGTGCTATTATTGTGATTCATTACCAACAGAGTATTATTAGCAATAAATGATGAGGATTTATATTTCAAATTAAAAGCAAAAAGTTTCGATTGAAATTCATACCACGTATTAATGTCCATCAAAAGTCTATTTTTCGTCATCATTTCTTCATTACTAATCACATTGCGTTTAAACTCCCCGATATACACATAAAATCGTTTGTTGCGATGTTTTAAAATTAAATATACACAATCACTCAACTTGATTTCAATCATGCTAAAATTGCGTGGTTTGCTTTTGGGAATGTCTTTCAAAAGGGGATCTTGTATTGTATTCAAAACAGCATTTGTTGGTTCTTGTGATGATGAAATTGAGGTACTTGGGGAAATAAAGGATTCCAAGTTTTTAAAATCTACGTCATTAAAAATAGTGTCCAAAAAACTCATAGTAGAAGTTGCGTCGTCATCATTATGAGTGAATATTGGGGTCGTCGAATCCATATCGAACTTGGGTTCTGCAGCATGTAAATCCTTGTTTGAGGGTAATGTTGAACAGTTCTCGTTTGAATTACAAAATTCTAAACTTGGGAGATTTAATTCCTTCATATCAGTATCCAAAGATGATTCTAAACGTTGATACTTTGCTACGCAATTCATTTCTAGGGGAGATCTTTTCAGCATATTTAATTCACAAGCCTCTTTAAATAGCAAACAGTATGTCGTATAGTCTGATCAAAAGTCAACAGTAAACTGATTGAGATGATTTCGAAACGATTATTAACATAAGTTCAAATCAGTGACGGTTTCAGTTAGAAACAATCGTATTAATTAAAAAACCGTGAGCGACTAAATTTTCAAATCGCCGACTGAGTCGAAAAGCATGACTATTTCTAGTATGAATATTTCATCATGTTAGATATTTTTCAAACTTGAGAATGGCAACACACGATGAGTGAATCACAAGTTCAGTACAAATAATAATTTTATTCATATGAAATTATTTAAAATATATAGTGGAAGTTATAATTATACTTATATGAAATGGATTAAAATAATGAGTGGATAATTATACTCAAATTAAATTAATTAGACTCAAATGAAATTGATTAAAATTGTGAATAATTATATTTATATGAATTCAAATCAGTGACGGTTTCAGTTAAAAATCGGTATCAAGTAAATTTTTCAAATTGATGATTAAACCGAAAAGCATGATTAATGCTATCATGAATATTTCCTTATGATAGTAATTTTTCAAACTTGTGAATGGCAACACATGGAAAATGAAACGCAAGTTCATTATATTTTTTCTCATGAAATTGATTAAAATAAATAGTGTGTGGATAATTAAACTTATATGAAATGGATTAAAATAATGAGTGTATAAATATAATCAAATGATATTTATACTAAAATGATAATTATACTCAAATTAAATTAATTATTTGTTAATTAAACTTTAAAAAATATGTAATAAAGATAACAATAATTTAAATAACTTCATTTTCTAATCCCTCTAAACAAAAGTAATAGAAGTTGATTGTTTAAAATAGTTTTTATTACGATCTAGTCATACTCATATGAAATTGAATAAAATAATGAGTAAATACATACTTCATTTAATATATCCCTCAAAATGTTGATAGTTGATTAATTTAATTAGTAGATGATTAAATTCATTTACAATTATTAGTAATGCTACTCATTAATATTACTAAAACTTTATTATTTTAACTTTATTAAAATATATTTCAATTTTGCAATGGTTTCAAATTAATAGAGTGAGTTAAATGAAGAAAACTTAACAATAAAAAATGTATTTCCAAAATATTATTAGAGTTTCATTCACTTAGAAAAAAAAATCAAGGTCATTTGTAGTGGGAGCAATAAAATACTAAGACATCTTGTTAAAATGAAAACATACACGTTTTTCCAATTCAGAAAAATTTTATTTTTCGTTAGTTACAAAAATGATTACATATGTATAATGAAAACATATGTTTATTTCAAATCACTGAAAATTCGATATTTGAAGAAGATATTTCATTTTGCAAAGTTCTTAATTGAAGTGTTAATTCTTCTAATTGCTTAATCAATCCATTACGCTGTTCCAATTTAAGTTGTGTGGGTAAAAGATGAATTTTTCTGTGTTCAGCTAAGTCGAATTTATCAGAAAGAACTTGGTCACAATCATTAAATTTGAATTGCTTGGAAAGCTCACTTTTCTTCGGAATGATGTGAATTTTAAGATGATTCCTAAAGTCCATCTTTCTCGAAAACGTTTCTTCGCATTGTTCACATTTATGAAATTTTCCGTCTTTAATGTGAATTAACAAATGCTTTCGTAAATCACATTGTTGAACGAATGTTTTCTTACACTTGACACAACTCAAAGGCTTTTTTTCTAAATGAAACTTTGCGTGTCTGATTAACACACTCTTTCTTGAAAAAGATTTACCACATGTTTCAAACAACATTCCACATATGTCGCACATAAAAAGTTTTTTTTCTAAATGAATGTTCATATGTTTTAAAAACTCATGTTTCTCGTAAAATTCTGCTTTACATTTTCCACAAATATAAGGCAATTTAAACATTTCTGATGAAGCAGGAATACTTTTACTAATCGAAACGGGCACATCTTTTATCTCCTGTTCACTCATCTGATCCGAATTGATGACAATAGGCGATTGTGTATCATTAATAACATGCATATTCATTTAAAAACTGTTTTAACTGTGCGAGGACGAAAAATACAGCACATGTATTCAAAACAGTAGAAAACAGAATAATGACGTGAAATGAAAACCAACTACACTTAAATCAATGTAGGTGGCGCATCAGAAAAAAGAAGATCACGCGATAACTATTTAATACATAAACTGTTGTGTTCGTTTAATAAGCAAGTGTACAAAATGAATCATTTTATAAATTCATTTCTTTTTTAATTAACCTGTTTTTATCATTAAATGATTAACTTTTTTGTGAATCCTACTGAAATGCGAGTATTATATATATATATATATAAATCTGGTTCATTTCTTTATTGTTAGTTAATTAAAATAGTGACCCATTAAGAAAATTTGTTTTCCTAATACAATGGAATAAAAGAACTATTATCTTGTTTTTCACATAGTACGGAAATACGCTTTATCATTATATCCAGATTAGAAACAGTACATCCTGTTTATGTATGATCGAAACAACAAGCACACAAATAGATATGACCACAAATAGATATGACCACAAATCTTTGAAAATTGAAGAACTGGTTAGTTTTTAAAAGCTTAGGAATAAATTTGTTTTGGTTTAATTGTATATCATTTTAATGCCTTTGTGGCACAATTGGATAACGCGTTTGGCTGTTAACCAAAAGATGATGGTTCGAATCCATCCAAAGGCGAATATTTTTAAACTAAAATCCATAAATTTTGTTACAGTATAAGTAAAAAAGAAACATTCTGTATGAGTGATAATGAAAGAGTTCATTAACTGCACGAGAAAATCCAGATTGAAAAAAAATATCATTACCTTAAAATTTCATTACTTTCCTAAAATCCTGTTTATAAATTATTTTTTCGTTCAAATTACTATACTTTCCCGAAGTTGAAGAAGGCATTATTAAATCTAAGAAAATGAATTAATTTCTCGAAGTATATAATATATAAAAAATTGAATGTTTATTTCTCTAAATTCAATGGCAACAGTCTTTAATTTCGTTTAGTACGTAATGCAGGGGTAACACACTGTTAACTGTTTCCCCAATGTTGAAATAAATACTAAAATGAATAAATGTTAGGAAAAGCTATTCATCTGAAAATTAAATAATTTCTCGAAGTGCACGATAATAAAAATATATAATGTTTATTTCTCATTTTTTCTAAATTCAATGGCAACACTTTGATTTCTACTTAACGCAAAATCATTAACCCACTGATTTTTAAAAGAAGTCAATACAAAACTGAAAGAAAAGCAAATTCAAGTGGAAAAACAATGGGGCCCGCCCAGCCCAATGGTTATAGAAATAATCTATTAATGGGAAGATTGTAGGTTCGAAACCAGGCGATTAGGTAAAGTTGGTTGGTTGGTTGTATTTATGACGGCCAATTATCTGCACGAGGGATATAGGCCCAGAGGGAGTGCCCTTCGTGGGGGTCTTTCTAAGGGAACCTAACCCGTATTAACGCTTGGAAATCCAAGATTCGAAGAAAACCACGAAAACTCCGAACGATTAGGCCGACGGGCGCGATTGGGATCGAACCCAGCACCTCCCGTCTACCAGATTCGAGAGCAGAACCTCTCAGCCACTGGTGGGGCGCGATTAGGTAAAGAGATGTATGAACTTTCAACAAGAGGATAATAATAATTGCCAATCTTCAGTTCTAAATGAAATTTTTCAAGTTTCCGTCTAGATTCTCATTACAGAAATTCGAATAATGGAGAGTTTCAGGGTTCGAAACCCGTAAGGAAAACAGTACTAATATGACAAACCCAACGTATACAGAACGATACAAAATTAAACTGTGTTTAATCCTTTCCACTGCAATCAGATCTTAATCAAATGACTTAAATCTAGATGAGACTACTAATTTTTTTACTGTTTTTTCAATAATGCAAAGCATAACATTTCTCCTTTTTTCAAAGATCCACTACAGTTTTTCCAAAAACGGAGTTGTTCATAAAAACCTTTCAATAAGAATACAAGTTAAATTTAAAAAAGAACTCTCATCTAATAATACAGTTCCAGTTTAATTCCATCAAAACTAACCTACTATTTTTGACAAAGTTCAAAACAATCGAAAAATTAAATATGTTACAACACATGAAAACTTTCTCATCATCGAGAGATGCCGACACTAAAAAAAAAAAAACCTTATTTTTAGGGGGGGGGCAAGGTAGGAGGGGGGCAGGCCTGAGAGGGAGCAGTAGCCGAACCTCTAACCGTTTCCAAAATTTAAGGTGGTTCCAAAACCGATTCTCTACTTCAAAAATATTTTACCCCCCTAAAAATAAGCCTTCCTCAAATATTTAGCCCCACTAAAAGTTTAGCCCTTCATACTTTCTCTCAAAAATAGCTAACCCCTCGTGTTATAGTATGATATTTCCAATCGTACTCTAAGTCGATTCGAAAAAATAAGCCCCCTAAAAATTTAGCCCCCTCAAAAAAAAATTTAACCCCTCCTACCCCCTTCTACTGTAAGACGATTAAATAAAAAATATCCTTTCCAATCAAAAAAATTTCCTTCAAACCTCATCCTACTATAGTATGATTCTCCCACCACCTCCACCTCCACCGCCCCAATCGAACCCCCTTTTTCCCCTCTACTGATATCGATATATAAATTAATAAGCTCACACCTACAAGAAAACAAGCACATTTAATTTCTACATAAATATTAAATTATTTTCCAGGAAAAAATTTAAATTTGAAAATAATATTCTAAATTTTAAATTAAAAAAAAATATTTTTTAACAGTTTTGTGCTTTTATGAGTTGTCAGTTTATTCAAAATGCAATTTAAAACATTAAACAACTTGCAGCAGATAATTTTGGAATAGTGTGAATGTTACGACAAATAAATAGTAAATGGAATATTTAAATATATTATATATATTTAAATAATAAATTCTCTATTTTATAAGAGAACTGTAACGGACGAAGTTTATACAAATTAAAGTACACTGTTAAAAATATCCCTGTTAAATTACGGCCACAGAAAGAAATTCAAGTCATATCCCGTAGGAAAAAAAAAAAAAAAAAAAAAAAAAAAAAAGGATCCATGCCCATCATTTTGCGTAAACGTGTATACCCTAGCTGAGGAAAATGTATGGAGTCGTACCGTATTTTTCTAACAGATGGGCTAGAACTGCAAGAATATGTAGATTACCCATGTTTTTCTAAGTATCTAAAAATATCCCTGTAAAATTACAGGCAGAGGCCGGAAGTAGAGATTCCAGTCATACCCCGTAAAAAAAAAAATCCACGCCTATCATTTTGTACAGCCCGTAATTTTACGGGGCAAAGATATAATACACTTCAAAACACAATAACACTTAACTTACTGTTCCGTAGCACGTAGCACGTTAGATAATCATCACAGAAGCACTTTTTTGGCGGGTTAAGAAATGTGTTACGGTCGCGGTTAAGTGACATTATTTTTCAAAACACGACTAAAAGGAAGGGTAAACCCTAGCGGAAGGAAATCTATGAGGTCGTACAGTACTTATTTAGTGGATCAGACCGTTTTTCATCAAATGATCATCACGGGCTGTTGCCCGTGAAAATTGAACAGCAAGCACTAATACATTTACAGTTTTTTCTGAGAGTGTAATTAATTGGCATTTATATTTTAGATTATGAACTAACTCGAACTTATAAAAACTTTTCAAAATAACAGACATTACATTACATTACAAGATAAAAACACTAAAAACAATATAAAAGGACGCTTCGGATTCATCCTGAATCCCTCATCAGCTAATTCCTAACGTAAAAGTCATACTAGATTTTAAAGTTCAATAAGTAGAAAAACATTACATCAAGTTGGCAAAAAATTATAGTTAAAACAAAACTGAATATTCTATTGGTGGAGATGCAGCCTCGTTAATTGCTAAATCAGCAGTTCTCGTGTACCAAGCTTCCAAAAACATACGACTTGCATAAATGCTGCAGCCTGATCTAATTATA
The DNA here is from genome assembly GCA_963932465.1 of Maratus speciosus. NCBI lineage: Eukaryota > Metazoa > Arthropoda > Arachnida > Araneae > Salticidae > Maratus > Maratus speciosus. The sequence goes on from OZ010800.1 coordinate 238,760,283, forward strand.
TAAGCATTCTCAAAACTCGAAAAATGATCATTTTTCATGGCGTGGTCAACAATTTTAGAATTTAAATTTTTATTTCTAAAAGCATGTTTATGCTCGTTAAATCCTTAAGTCAAACTGATAAACGGTACTCCAATGGGGTCACCGTTATCTGTTATTATAGCCGAAATAGTTATGCAACATATAGAAACAAAGATTTTTCAGAATACAGGATGCATAATTAAATTCTGACGTAGATATGTTGATGATGTCTTTGTAGTTGCTGAACACCATAACCTTCCTATTATTTAAAACCATGCAAATTCAATATGTTCTTGTATTCAGTTTACAACTGAACATGAAACTGACCAGCAAATTCCGTTTTTGGATATTCTGATTCATAGATGCATGGGCTCCACTTCGCAAACCCTTGAAACTTCAGCTTTCCTTGAAACCCAGAAAAACAACATTCTCTGGACAATATCTCAGTTTTAATTCCGAATCTCCTAAATCCCATAAGATGGCAGTTGTGAAGACTTTATTTACCAGAGCTATAGGATATTGCAGCACACAAGAGCTTTTTACGAGGGCAGTATGATAAGAACCTGGCCTCAGCCATAGATGGTGCTACTAGAATTTAAAAAAGAGTTTATTTCGAAAAAGTGATCATTCAGATTAAATCTGGTCATTTGCCAAGTCACTAAGTTGTTTAGTTTGTGAGTGGAAGCCATTTGAATAAAACAACTTTGGTAATATTTCAAAAATGAAAAAAAAATTGAATATTGAGTAGTGATAAAAAACCTGTTTTTTAAAAAGAAAACAATTGATGAGATTAAAGCGGAACTTAGAAAAGTTTATGGGGACTATGAACCTTCGTTACCAACCATACAATATTGGACAGCTGAATACAAACGCGCCGTACAAGCATTTTTGATGAAGAACGTCCAAGTCACTCAACTGAAGTTACGACATCAGAAACGATTGAAAATATGCATGATATTGTGATAAACGATCAGAGAGGGAAAGTGCACGAGATTGCTGAGACTGTGGGCATCTCAATTGAACGGGTAAAAAAAATTTAACAACAAATTTGGATATGAAAAAGCTTTTCGCAAAATGGGTGCCGAAATTGCTCACTATTGACATTAAACACACTCGTGTGTCAATTTCAAAATAATGTTTGGCGGAGTTAAAGTGAAATTCAAATGATTTTTGGCATCGATTCATAACTGTTAACGAAACATGGATTTATCTCTGTGCACCAGAAACTAAAGAAAAGTCCAAACAGTGGGTTTTTCGTGGCCCACTTGAGCCAAAAAGGCTAAAACGACTTTATCTGATAACAAAATCATGGCAACAGTAATTTGGTATTCATGCGGCATATTTCTCGTCGATTACCTTGAAAAAGGTAAAACGATTAATGGAGAATATTATTCCAAATTATTGGATAGTTTCAACAATGTTGTGAAAGAAAAACATCCGCATTTGGTGAAGAAAAAATTCTCGGTAATCAAGACAACGCATGCGTACACACCTGTGTCCTCGCCTTGGCAAAATTCTATGAATTAGGATACGAACTGCTTCTGCATCCACCATATTCGTCAGATTTACACTCTGCGAATATTTTCTATATCCAAATATGAAAAAAAACGGCTCGATGGAAAAAAATTTGGCTCTAACGATGAGGTTGTTGCTGAAAAAAACCGCCTATTTTTAAGGGTTGGAGAAATCGTATTTTTTAGAGGGAATAGAAAAAATAGAAAAAATGTTGGGCTAGGTGAATCTAACTAAAAGGAGATTATGTTGAAAAATAAAATACATTTTTGACATAAAAATGTGTTTTTCTTGTTAAGTCCATGTACTTATCATACAGCCCTCGTAATATAGAAATGCAAAAAAAAAAAAAAAAAAAAAAAAAAAAAAAAAAGGATTTAAAGTTGAGTAGTTAACCTGAAAAGTTTTGTTTTCGCATTTTTATGGAACTTCTTCGTGCACACATGGATACTCCTCCACCCTTCCAACGTATGAAAGTTAATAAATTCGCAAGCATTCCGTATTACAAAGGTATTTCAGAGAAGATTTCGCATTTTTTGAAACCACTTGGCATTCACACGTCCTTCATCCCACAAAAACCACTTAAGCATATTTTAAGCAATTTTTAGCATCGATATCCAATCTTACAGTTTAAAGATGTTATTTATGGAATTCCGTGCAAACAGTGTAATGCAGTCTACATGGGTGAAACCAGCCGTACACTTGAAACAAGACTTAAGGAGCATAAACATGCTTTTAGAAATAAAAATTTAAATTCTAAAATTGTTGACCACGCCATGAAAACTGATCATTTTCCGAGTTTTGAGAATGCTTATATAATTAGATCAGGCTGCAGCATTTATGCAAGTCGTATGTTTTTGGAAGCTTGGTACACGAGAACTGCTGATTTAACAATTAACGAGGCTGCATCTCTACCAATAGAATATTCAGTTTTGTTTTAACTATAATTGTTTGGTAACTTGATGTAATGTTTTTCCACTTGTTCAACTTTAAAATCTAGTATGACTTTTACGTTAGGAATTAGCTGATGAGGGAATCAGAATGAATCCGAAACGTCCTTTTATATTGTTTTTAGTGTTTTTATCTTGCAATGCAATGTAATGTCTGTTATTTTGAAAAGTTTTTATAAATATGAATGAATTTGTCGCCCGATGGCGTGGTCAGTAAGCGGAGGCTGCTCTCACCCCGAGGGCCCGGGTTCGAGTCCCTGGGTAAGACATGGATGTAATTGTGAATGTCCCATTGTAGTTATGTAATATATATGTAATGGAAAATAAAAATTGTTATGACTTGTTGTTGTTTCTATGTATAATAAGGATCATTCGAGGCGACAGCCATTGTAGCTATAGGCCCCAAAGCATTCTCCACTTCGGTGGACTTCAAATGTCAAATGAATGAATTAAGACGTAGTCCTTTTGTTTATATCAAATAACTCGAACTTAATTATTTTAAACGTATAATTTTGTATTACTAAAGAATTTTAGTAAACTTAAAATACAATATTTATTATAATAAAACGTTTGACCTTTCAAAACGCTTAGAATATCACATAAGCAGTCTAAATATCCGAAGTCGATGTCGACATGTAAATTCTAAATATTACTTAAGAAATTACATGAGGAGAGTATTCTAATTCAATTGTCGCGCGATCTCGTAGGAAGTTAATGTTAAAGTAGATCAAGACACCTTTTAATTTCTCGTGAGATATCAGAAATTAGATTATGCTAAAATTTTAAACTACATTTCGCATTTCTCATACAAATTAAATTAATAATCTCGCAAAAATATTTAAGTTTATAATCCAAAGCTAAAGTTTTAAAAAATGCATAACTGAGTCTTATCATTAAATTAACTTCTAATTAAAATATAATATTTAAAATGAAATAAAAAACAAATTCAGTAATTTTTAATGCAATTTTAAACATTAAAATTTTTGACTTCTATTATACAATAGATGCATAAATGTGAGTGAATATTAAAATTAAAATATTAAAATTGTTACATATATTATTTTGTTAAGTGTTAATTCCAATTTCCTTTATAATTCTGGAATACTATAAAAAGTACATTCGAAAATGGTTTAACATATTTTCATATCTCCCAGATTTCTATACTTAATTTGGAAAGGAAATGTATGTGACATCGCTAATACAAATCAGATTAATAAACTCACATAAATATCTTATTTCTTTTTCATGTAAGTACGTTATTTTTCTTTACAAAAAATATAATAATGCGGTGAAAGCAGATTATGATATTTTGATAACAGTTAAAAAATGTAGTTACAAAAAATGGAAATTTATTACAAATAGATTTGATAAGATTTAATTAAAGTATTTAAAGATTCCTTTAATTTTAAGAAAAAGAAATTTTACAAAATACCAAAATTATTTAAGGGTAAATTTCTACACTCTACTACTAATATCATAATATAGTTTCAGTTCACATAATAAAACTTTTCACTTTTCATAAAAATTATTGCGTTCTAAAGCATCCTGTAAAATTTTTAAGAAATTAATAATAGTTTTTAAAATCATTATACAAAGGGTACTAGGAAAGTTTTGCAATATGATGAAACAAAAAGTCGCAGGTGGCTGCTTGTTGCTGCGTGTTAACATAGGTTCCTACTTATGCACCTGCACGTAACCACAAGTCTGTAGGCTCAGTTATTCATTAGCTGTGATCGTGTGAAGTTCTTCCAGTGGTGTCCTGGTGATGAAGTGAGGTAAGGACAGTTTTGCGGTATAACTTCGCGCGTGGTTTAAACTTAAACCAATGCTTAGAAGAAATTACTCTTGCACTTGGTGATGATTGTTCACATTGTATGACTATACACAGATGGTACAGAGAATTTCAAAGGGAAAATTTCTCCTTGGAGGACGCTGAAAGAGGGGGAAGGCCCCGAACGTCAATTACGGAGGAAAACATTACTGCTGTGAAGAAAATGCTTGACGAAGACATACGAATAACTTACAAGCATATAGAGGATACCTTATGCCTAAATGCACCTGCAATTCATTCAATTCTGCATGATCATTTGCACATCAAGAAACTGTGTTGTCTCTGGATACCACATAGACTGACTGAGGAGCAGATGACACGAAATGTAACTTGTTGCTGGGAGATGCTAAAAATGTTTGGTAAAGGATAATCTCGGTATCGTGATATGTGACTAAACCTGGCTATACTATTAAAATGTGACGACTAAGTCTCAAAACAAAGTTTGGGTCTTTGATGATGAGGACACACTGGTAGATGTCAGAAAATCTCGATCTGTCAAAAAGAAAATGATAGCTGTATTTTTCAAATCGAGTGGAATTGCTGAGTGCATCATTTTGGATGCACAGAAGACAGTTACTGCTAAGTGGTGCAATGAACAGTGCCTACCTAAAGTCATAGAATCTAATAAGAACCTGTGGCGAAAGTCAAGAATGAACAAATGGCTCCTCCATCATGGCAAAACTCCAGTTCAACGGGCTAAAGCCTGCACTGAATATTTGGCCACTACATGACTGAAACTTCCTGAACACACTCCTTACAGTCCAGATCTTGCCACCTGCGACTTCGTACTGTCCCCGCATCTGAAACTGAAGCAGAAAGGGATTCGGTTTTCCAGTGATGAGGCACTTCTGAGGGCTTGGGACAATGAGTGTTCCTTACTCCCAAGTGAAACTTGGCAGAGCTGGTTTAAGGCCTGGTTTCGGAGTTTGGAGAACTGTATTACTTGTAACGGAAATTACTTTGAAAAAGTTTGATAAATAAATCCGTATTTCAAAACTTTCTTAGTACCCTTTGTAAGAACAATTTACTGCGTATGTCTGATCATATATATTTTAAAGAAGTTCATGAACGTACAATAATTATTAAAGGTACATAATATAAGCAGTATTTGAAAAAGTTATCCTACGAGATATTTTTTTTGCGTTGCAGTATGTCTATACGAGAAAGTTTTAAATTGGCATTCCGACCGATGAGTAACAGATTGACGAACACAGCTAACGCATATTAACTTCGCATAAAAAAAATAATATAATAGTAATCTTTAATAGGTCATATGATATTCGACGTATTTTGAGTGGCTGCATAAATGAACAAAAAAACTTACAATGAAAATTTTACTTGCGAAACCTATCGTAGTTTACCTCATGAATCTATCTAAATATCGTTTACATATGATACATTTTGTGACATTTGAACTAACAGTATATTTTACTTCATAGTATTGCAATTCCACAGAAAATTCGCATTTTTTTTTTTGGGGGGGGGGGAATAAAATTTATAATATGTTTAATTTAAGGGTATGATTTTTATGTTCTATAACAAAATACTAATATAAAGTGAATGGTAAATTACTGTTTACAAACTTAATTACCATTATTGTCTTTGTAAAGTCATAATGTTACGTCAGATACACAATAAAAGTTACGCCAGTTACATGTGTAGATGCATTTTTCTTTTTTCTTGTTCAGAAATTAATTAAACAAGTTACTGTTATAATTTGTCATCACTTAGTGTTGTTGAGAACATTAAATCACTTTTATTACGGGATAGTTTTGATAATTTTTACACTTCCATGAAGGGAGAAAAAATGTTTGTCTATTTTATGTTACATCAGTTATAGAATTTTGAATTGCAATTTTTTGGGACTAAAAGAGGGATTGAAATAATCTGCAGATATTTGAGTATTAAGTCCTTTATAAGAAACATTTTAAATTGTAAAAATTTCTTCTAGCTTTATTAGAAAATTTTCTACACAGTTTTTAAAGCAAAATTCGACGATCAAATGTTACGTCAGTTACGATGGAATCGTACACAATAGATTTAAATAGTTTAATTTGTTATGAATAAATATCTAACCAATAATTTTACGTGAAACTTCTATGATTTGTAGTACATGTTATGACTATATATATATAAATCGCATAAAATATATAAATAGAACAAAATATGAAAGTCTATTGAAACGTTTCTGTAATGTCAAGAGGGTGAATCATGAGAAGCGCAAACAGTTGCTAACAAAATGCACATAACACTCATAATATATTCGGATAAATTCAGATTGAATATTTTTCTTTCATCATTTGGCATCCAGGAGGAGTTTTCAGGGCTAAAACTGGAAAACGATGAAAGTCCAAAAGAAGAAAATTTTCAAGTTATCGGAAAAAGAAGAACACCTACTTCTGGCCCTTTTCCATTTCGTTCCTTTTGGGCTTATAGTCAACATTTTAAAATATAAGTACACAGATCCCTTTCGTTTAGTGTTAAAATATCTATTATTATTATTATTATTTGTAAAAATTTATTTTATTTATTGATTTAATATTTTACAACTTGCTTAAATAAATACCACTGATGTGAAAATTTTACACAGGGAAAAAGATAAAATGGACAAAACCGAAAGAAAGTTATTTTAAAGTTTTAATTTTTATATACAAAAATAAAAATTATATTAAATACATAAAATTAAATTAAATGTACAACAATGGTAGGGACCTACAAAGATAAAGTTGGTATGAGAAAATGTTGGTAATATGCAAAAAAATAGCTGCAACTTGTCTTAAGGAGAGAAGGGGCCTTCAACCTCATTTTTTATTTTAGGTAGCTTTCATTACAAAAAGCTACCTATTGCAGCCGTTCGGAGGAAAGCGATTTCAAAAAATTTTGGTATATTTTCATCGATCATGACCCCCAGACCCCGAAACCACCCTCCGTTCAAAAGTTGATATATATATATCTGACATTTGTCATACTGTAACTCTCGAATTTATGAACCGATTTGGATGTAAGTCGGTATGTACGTAGTACATACTAATGTCTCGACCGAGTTCGTTGGCCAGCTTCATCCGCCATTTTGTTTCAAAATGGCGGCCATTTAAATTTTTATTTTAATTTTAAATTTTAAATGTGGTACCAAAGAATTGAAAATGGAAAAATATTTTTTTCTTATGTATTTGATCTTTATACAAGGATTCCGGAGCAGTTTTTGTTTCGTCTATATCTTAAAAAATGGCTGAGTTATAGCATTTTGAATTTCTAGCGTGGTTGACAGTTTGAAACGTCCTGAATTTTGTCACGCGATAAAAGGCGTATTTATGAACCGATTTGGATGTAACTTCGTTTGTACATAGTACATACCAATGTCTCGACCGAGTTCATTGGCCAGCTTCATCCGCCATCTTGTTTAAAAATGGCAGCCATTTAAATTTTTAAGAAAAATTTAAATTTGAAATGTTGTACCATTAAAATTGAAAATTGAAAAAATATTTTTTTCTTATGTTTTTGACCTTGATACAAAGATTCGGGAGCAGTTTTTGTTTCGTCTATGTCTTAAAAAATGGCTGAGTTATAGCATTTTGAATTTCTAGCGTGGCTGACATTTTGAAACGTCCTGATATTTGTCACGTGATAACAGGCGTATTTATGAACCGATTTGAATGTACCTTAGTGTGTAACATAGTACATACAAATATCTCAACCGAGTTCGTTGGCCAGCTTCTTCCGCCATCTTGTTTGAAAATGGCGGCCATTTAAAAAAATCTAAAAAATTTAAAATTTAAAATGAGATACCAAAAAATTGGAAAATGAAACAGATTTTTTTTGTATGAGTTTGACCTTAATACAAAGATTCCGGAACAGTTTTTGTTTCGTCTATATCTAAAAATATGGGTGAGTTATAGCATTTTGAATTTCTATTGTGACTGACATTTTAAAACGACCTGGTTTTGTCACGCGATAACAAGCATATTTATGAACCGATTTGGATGTTACTTGGTCTGTACATAGTACATACAAATGTCTCGACCGAGTTCGTTGGCCAACTTCATTCTCCATCTTGTTTCAAAAGGGTTGCCATTTAAAAAAAAAATAATTTAAAATTTAAAATGAGGTATTAAAAAATTGGAAAATGAAAAAGATTTTTTTATGTGTTTGGCCTTGATACAAAGATTCCGGAGCAAATTTTGTTTCTGAAAATTTGTTCTTTTGTTTATATCTTAAGAAAATGGTTGAATTATAGCACTTTGAATTTCTAGTATGGCTAACATTTTGAAACGATCTTGTATTTGTCACGCGATAACACACGTATTCGCCTATTTCCATGTAAGAAGGCATGTGGATAGTATACATCAATATCTCAGCCAAATATAAGTTACTTTAAATAAAAGCAGCTTGGATAAAGCTGACTAATTTCGCGAATTTCTCATTCATAATGATTTAATATTGATAAAAATTAGTATTGAATCTCCTATATTCGGTTTCCACTAAATTGAGCTTCGTGTGTTTGAATAATATAAGTTGGCTTTTTTAAAATAAGGAATTTGAAAGCTACCTCCTCTTCCCGGCACTGGCCGGAAGGACTTTTTATTTTAATTTCATTTTAAACTATTCAATGACATACTCTATGATGTAAAAATTTTAGACAGGAAAAAAAAAACAGTTACTTTCAAATTTTATTTTTTATATCCCAAAATGAAAAGTATATTAAATACATAAAATTAAATTGAATGCACAACAAATGTAGGGACCTACAAAGTTAAAGTTAGTATGAGATTGTGTCGGTAATAATGCAAAAAAATAGCTGTCCACTTGTCTTTAGGAGACATTCTGTTCGAAAGGCTGTAACATCATTAAAATGCATTTGAAATATTTTTTCCTATTGGCTTTAATGTAACGAAAAACTTTTGCAAGGGACAAGGGATCTTAAAACTCATTTTTTTTTAAATTTCAATTTAAATACTATTCAATGACACATTATATGCATTATGACATATATTTTTCGCACAAGAAATGAAAAGAAATATATTTGGGGAAAAATATGGAATTTTTTGTAATACTTTAATCGTTATGAAAAACTTTTAAAAATGCGCCATGAGCAGTCCATATCAATTTAAATAACCAATATTTATCATGCAAATTTGTTTTAATAAATAAAAATAAAACCGTGCATCGAATTTTACGCATTTGAATATAAGGGTAAGAAAAAAAAATATTTTCTCAATTTTATGAAATTTTTATTTTGCATATTGCATCATATATCCGCAATTACCTACCTTTAACTTTTCCAGTTATAGTTAGTTTAAAAAATATATGCAGAGGTTTATGATATATAAAATGGCATACAGTTATAAAAAGTATTGGGGGATTTTAATTGATATGAAATGATCTTTGGACATTATTGAAAAGTTCTTCATAATACTTAAAATATTCAAGAAAATTCCTGATTTTTCTTTATTTTTAGGTGCTTTCGTAATTATATAAATACGTAGCACATATAATCGTCGTTCGATCCGTCCGTCTGTCCGGCTATCTGCCTGTCTGTCTGTCCGTCTACGTGCTTGTCCATCTGTCCGCTTTCAACAGAGCAAAAACTCCCCGAACCGGATGGTCTGAAATTTTAAATATGTAATTGTTGCAAATTTTTTTCAAGTCATTTCAAATTTTATGAAACGGATGTATAGTTTGATTACAGAGACAAAGTTTCCGTTACATTACGGCCAATGGAAAAAAATTATTGCAAGAGCATTTTAATGATGTCACAGCCTTCCGAATGGTCTGAAATTTTAAATATATAATTGCTGCAAAATTTTGTCGAGTAATTTCAAATTTTATGAAAATCTGATGTATAGTTTAATTACGGGGACATGCAAAAGTTTTCCGTTACATTAAAGCCAATAGGAAAAAAATATTTCAAGTGCATTTTAATGATGTTACAGCCTTTCGAACAGAATGAAATTGATAGGCACTTATGAGGTGCACTATACATTCAGTACAATATGCGGTGCAAAAAAAATATTTATAAAACTAGTTATAGTACGAACGCACCTCGTTTGCCACGCTTGACGAGCAATTTCCAACTTCTTTTTTCTTGTGTGACAAATATATGCCATATAGCATATAGTGTGCACTTGAATGGTAAGTGAGATTTTTAAAAAATAAGAAAATCAGTTTGAAGGTTCCTTGTCCCCTTAAGCACAACAATATAGATAGATGAATAAACTGTCAAGTGCGAGTATTACTCGCCCTCAGAGGACTTCATACTATAAATATATAAATTATTAACTATATTATTAAAAAAATCGTTACTAAATAGCTTTTTGAAGCTACAGAAATCTATAAATTTACAAATGATTCGGCTAAAATTACAGTAATCTTACTGAAAAATTTTATCTGTAACCCTGGTTGCAGTTACATGAAAAATTTTAGGCATCCCAGTTTCCTAAAAATGTCTTAGTATTCTTTCAGATTTTTTTATTTTTGGCGCAAAAGTGTGTCTGTTCTAAGCATTTTTGTTGTCGCCGTTGTATAGAAAGGTCTAGGAATCCCAGTTTCCTAGAAAAACTTCAGTAATTTTACAGATTTTTTTTATATAGTGTACAGTGCACAGATAAAATTTTAGTAAGCATAGGGATGTCTGTACCTTTACATCTGTAGAGTTAGATTTTCTTTTCTTTTTTTTTCTTTTTTTGTAGTGAATTGCTGATCTACTGTGCAATAAAAAAGGTATTAATAAACTTGACATATACATTTTAAATTTTGAAATCAGATTATACACTTCACTCAACTAGCGATAATATGACGGAAAAGTCCGATTAGAGAGAATTGTGTTATGATGGGAAAATAAAATGGTACTTAAAATTGGTTGAGAATATAGAGTTATTCATAGAGACAAAATTTAATGATCAAAATATCTTAAAGAGCTCTTAATGAGTTGCTAAACTCATTTACAAAATGCATAAATAGTTTATTTCAGTACGAATATAAGAGGATTTTCAAGAAATTGTGTGAAGTTAAAAATACAGATCGTATATAACACATTACTTTAATACTGAAACAACGTAGCTCGGAATAAAAATCGTCTTTTTCTCATAAAGGCGAAGAAGTACAGTTTCATTGAATTTATGAAGTTTCATTAAAAACATACTTTTGACAGAAAATGAATCTGTTTGATTAGCTAAAGAATGTCAAAAGATCTTTCATTATTAAGTTTCTCAAAGGTTCTTTGGTTTATCCCATGTGAGTATAGTTCACTTTTTGGAAGATAAGAAATATACCTATATCACTGAATAAGATTGGGGCATCATTATATTACAAATGTCTCACCGAAACGTTTGTAAGTATGAACTCTTATCTAGCAGAAGAATTAGTAATGACTCAATAAAACTCCTTTTTTCAACACTACACTGTAAAAAATATCTGTAAAGTTACTAAAGTTTTTCTAGGAAACTGGGATTCCTAGAAATTTTTATGTAACGGCAACAAGAAAAATTCCTGTAACAGAGTCTGTTACAGGAATTTTTCTTCTTGCTGTTACATAAAAAGTTCTAGGAATCCCTGTTTCCTAGAAAAACTTTAGTAACTTTACAGATTTTTTTTACTGTGCATCCAACAAAGTTGAAAAGTGTTTATGACTTCGGTTTGTCTGTTCGTCTGTCCGCGATCCAACTCTTGCAAATATACTCGGACTGTTCTGAAATTTTTAGATGTTATTGATATAGACGCAATTAATATAGAACGATCACTATTTCAAATGTAGTTTGTAGCATGTTTAGTTCGTTTACAGAGACAGTCAAAAGTATTCCGTTACATTATGGCCAATGGAAAAAAATCGTTTAAAATGATTTTTAATGGTGTTACACCCTTTCATATAAAATAAAATTGATATGCATTTATAAAGAGCGCTAAAATTATCCTTCTACAGAATATGCAGTGCAAAGAATAGTTAATATTAATTTACAGGGACACATAAAACAATTCAGTTACATAATGGCATATAGGGAGAATTGTTTGCAGCTTATTTCAATTATGTTAAACTAGTTCATATATAATGAAATTGATATAGGTCGCTGAGGTTTACCATAAGTTATTTCATGTATAATAGGAAGTGCATAGCATTTACAGAGCCACAGAAGATTTTAGATAATATATTGTATCTGAATTATTGTATAATAGCAATGATTGCTGAAAATGCTTTTTTTTTGTTATGATATGCGAAGGGCTCCCAAATGGTCCCCCAACTGAATACCAATATTTTTTTAGAAAAATTTTCTTTTTAGATTTTTTTTACAAACCGCCCCAAAATCACCTTTGAAAATTAATTCTAGCCCAAACCTACCATAAAAGTTTCTGTTAAAATTTATTGGTATTCAGTTGGCGGACCATTTGGGATGCGCTTTCAAGTTTCACTACATTTATGCATACTATATGGTCTGTATAAATACAGGACCACAGAAAAGAATTCGTAAGGGTTGCTGAGTATAAGCGCAAATTGTTTAAAGGTTGCTTTTAAATGTGTTATGCATTTTTACGCTGAACTGCATTTAGTTCACTAAGAAATTTTTGTAGAATATAGATAGAATGATATACAGGGCTACGCAAAGAAATGGATACACAGCCGTCTACGGGTGATAATTTTTGGAAATGTGATTCCAGTAGATTTAAGAGTGTTTTACTTTGAATTAAACTTTAGCTAAATAATGGCGTGTAATAAAGGAACTATGTAAACTACAGGGTTGTACAAAAGTATACAAGTATGATTCTATATATTAGTATAAGTTGCTGAAAGAGAAATTTAAACCTGTTATGTGTTTTCTTGCTAAACTGAATTTTTCCATTATACTATAGTATATATATCAACCTACAGATCAAATAAAGTGCTTTTCAAAAGAATTGGAATACATAATTGGCTACGGGCGGTAACACTAGTGAAATTAGTTTTTGAAATGTTTTATGCGTTTTCTAAAATGTTTCTTGGTTATGTTATTTACCTTATTTCTCTAAACAACGAAGCTTTGGTAAGGCATTTAGGAAGTGCTTGAAAGTGTTTCATAATCTATGCTTAACGTACGATTTGTCTTTCTTTTTATATCGTACTGTTGTTTGTTTCGATTTGTATGTTATTCGGTCATAGAAGCCCGATATACTTATGCTAACTTTTTACGACAATATATGCCTATTCAGATTTGATTTTGAACAATATTTTTGAGTTATTTTATCAAATAAGGACGTCGTATGAGTTTTGCAAATATCCCAGACCATGTGATATGAAAAACATAACAAAAAACTCAAAACACCTACTAAAAACATCTTGCCCAGTTCCAGAAAATATAGTAGCCAAGAGAATGTCATGATTGTGAAACTCATACGAAAACTGATATGTTTAATGAAACAACTTACGTTCGTTTCTTTACGGAAAAAATAAAATTAGATTTTTAAAAAACTGATTTAAATTTCACTATTCCTCTCTGTCAAAAATATGTTGAACTTTACATTTTGTAAGTGTTATTAGCCGTCAAGTTCAATTAAAATTTTAAGCGGATAAGTTTTTAAAAATTACTATAACAAATTCCTTTCAGTTTTAATCAGATTCATAAATAAAAATAGCATAAATATATAAGTGTAGCTCTAATATTTAGTAGTAAGACATTCTTTTCAATCTAAACACACATGCAAGCAATTTAATTCAATGTGAAAATTCCACTCTTAGATGTAACATTGCTTGAAATAACTTATTTCTTACACTAACAATTTTTATTTGGCCATTGTTAACATTATTTGCATTTCCAATTATTTTAATGTAAACGTTTTTGCCTGAACGTTTGGAACTTCAAAGGGTGCATTAGTAGTTTTATAATTATGCAATCTGCCTTAAATATACATTTAGATATTACGTATCAAAGAACGCATAGCCTGCATAAACAAATTGTGACATCCCACTTTAAATTAGTTCTTCATTTGTTAATTATATTATTTTAACTTGTCATTTAAATTTTTCGTTTTTCCTTGAAGAAAATGTCTTACTTTTTTTTATAATTATTATAAGGGAAACAATTTTCTTTCTAATATAATTTTATCTTTCTCTATGTTTAGAAAAGTCAAGAAAACTTTATTTCAATGAAACTATTGTATAAGTTATAGATTGTTTTTAAAGTACCATCACTAAATCTTGTATCACAAAAATCGTATTTGAACATTTATTTGAACACACTAATCACAGTATACATCGAAATTTATATGTTTCATAATGTTATAATTATTTCGAAAATCAATCATATATTTTGCCCCAAAAGTTTTGTTTTGTTAGTAACAACTTTTTGTGCTGTTTGTTTTTCAATCGCTCAGAAGATTCACTCGATTTTCTATAACACATCACAGCTGCTACGCTCAAACAAACCTTAATTACTGCTGCAGAACCTTCTTATTGTAAGGTTTAAAACTGGGAATTTAATATCATATGAAACCCTCTGATTTTACCAGGTTTTTGGTATTATGTATTACGTAAAAAGTCGTAGATTTGTTGTTTTTTTTTATGGGTTTATCGATTCAATCCATATTGGGCAACACGTCAGAGCTATTCTGCTCCTGCATACCAAGTGTTATATAGACTGGGAACCGACAGCACAGACAATCACCTCATCGAATTCACAGATGAAATTCTAGGATAATTTAAACTCGATGAGGTGATTGGATGTGCTGCCAACTCCCGGTCTATTATGTATTTTAAACAGCACTTTTTTATTTATCAAAATTCTCAGATTTGTATAATATGAATATCTAAGCCTTTTCATGATATAGGGTATTATATCATACCTAAAGTGTTGTACATGCTTTTCAAAATGACCAGATGGTTCGTTTCATTTTTGGGAATACGATACAGATCTTCTGCACATGCGTATAATTGTTTGCACAGCAGTTTTTTTCTTATTTTCAATGATCTGTATAATCAAAGTATTTTCTTCATGTCTGGTATCATGTATTACTACTATTGCACAGATTTGTTTTTCTATCGTCGGGAAGATTTACTTCATTTTGTTAACTTTGGAAAACACATCACAACTATTCTGCTCATGTAGATTAAAATGAGAAATGTTGATTAGCTTTTTGTTCGTTAATATTCTGGCTACAAACAATTCTGACACACAATGCTACAATCTTGTTGAGAAAATTATTTGAAAGAAATTGATATTATTTTTGAGACTATCGTTCCGTAATATTATCTAGTGGAACTGTAATTTCATGTGTCAGTTCCAATCTTATAAATATATTGGAAGAAAAATCTCTATACATCATTAGGGTTTGAATTTTGACAGAAAAACGTGGATAATATTATAAAACTATATATTAAAATCACTTGAAACATCAAACAAACTTAATATTTGCTGAAGGTGATAAAAATACATTTAAAAAGGCAAATAAATACCTTTATTTATTCAGACCAAACTTACGTATTCTAACTCTGTATATGTAATTTTATGAGGCGACACAGTGTATATTAAAAAATATTAATATACTTCATGCAGAATGAAATATAAGTATTGCCCTTCATGAGTAAACGTCAACAATGCAAACATTGATTACTTCAACGGAAAAAAGGAAATAATACGTGGGTGGTTCAATAATTATTGTTCCTAGTGTATATAAAATATTTTTACTGCGATGGTTGTTATGGAATATCAAAACCTAATATCGAAGATGCCTATATGCTCAATTTCAGAACCGTAGCTGCTATAGTCAGTTTGTTTTGGAGGAAGGGATGAAAGGGGGGGAGTGGGGATGAAAGGCTGATTTTTAGCTTATGGGGCTAGATTTATGACAGTGAATGAGATGTAACTACTGTCGTTTAGACTCGGGGTAATGTAGCCACATCCCATCCACTGTCACAAATGTAGCTTCATATGCTCAAAACCAGAATTTCATCCTCATCTTCTCCTTGAAAACTTCCTCAAGAAATAGGTCTTTAAAACTTCACTCACCCAGTCAAAACTATGTTAATATAGCAGCTATGGTTCTGAAATTGTGCATATAGACATTAGGCTTCAATACTCCACATCAACCATCGCAGTACAAATGTTTTATCTACACTAGGGACAATAATTATTGAACCACCCACGTACTTTAATTATGAATAGGAATTTTCCATATATTTTCATACGCAGTATTGAAGTTTAAGTTTTGTGTACAAATCCCTCAACATACTGCCAAATACAAATAGGAGGATATTCTTTATGTTGCATTCTGTACTATAAAAAATACATTCTGTTTATATCTCTGAATTTTGAGTTTATCTGCCTTTGATTTATATTAATATTATTTTTGTACCAATGACAAAATACTTTTTTAAATAAATATTAAAATATTTGTATGATCTAAATAAATCTTAAGAAAATAAAATTATAAGAATTGATTGTTGAATTCTTCATATATTATCAGAATAAAAAGTATGTTGGTAAAGATATAACAGTAAGATAAATGCAGGTTTGGATTATCATAATAGTTTGGAAAAGTTGCTATGGCGTCGCAAATAAAATGTGAAATTGAATGTGGTAAGTATTTTAATGACGTTGAAATGAGTCTACCATCGATTTAAATTCAGATAACATCTCTATTGGAATAATTTTCCTACACATAGTTACAATTCTTTCTTCAGAGAAATAATTGTATATAAAAAAAAAATCCTTGAAAATATACCTTGAACTTATATTTTTGATTTAGAATAATTATATATTTTTCTTTTTCACTGAATTATATATACTTCGTGATACCCCATGTGAATTTCACTCTCAAATCTTGAAACGCGTTATTTTTGTAACTATACACCCCCGCCACGATAAACATAAATAGGAAGAAGACTCATGATATTTCACTATTAAAGTTATTTTTGTAATTGAAGAATTTTAAGCAGATATACAATCACAGAAATTCGCATGGAGTAAAATATGTATAACTTCTGATAACTATCTAAATGAAATTATTTTAAATGTATTTTTGTTGCCATAAATAAGCATGTGAATGAGTATATACCAGATGAATATCGGACATTATCGTAAAGAACCACTTTAACTTTTCAAGAGTAAACAAGGTTTTTGGTTCAGTTCTTGGCTTATTCAGAAAATACTCATTTCTATGAATTTGTACATTCCTAAAGCAACATAAAATGTTTTGTGTTCGAAGTACTTTCAGATAAATTTATCATTAAATTAAACATTTATGCTAAGTTACATTATTATTACATTATTATTAAGTTATTAAGTACATTATTATTATTATTGGGAAATGGCAGTTACATGCACTGTGTAATTATGTTATCACATTGCAAAATAAATACTTTCCATGAAACCGATATTGGTTTGTGATTTCGTTTCTTTTGATTTATTTTTTTGTATTTTTCAGAAGTTTATGTGTCATTATACCTGACTTGCAGCTGTATTATACTGCCAAAATAAATGACATAATTTAACTTACAGTATTTTTATGTCCAATAAAGTTTTGTATCACTTAACCACATTTTTATGCTTTAAGGGGTTTCAAGACATTTAAAATTGGAAAAATCGAAAAAAAAGAGACCATTTTCAACATACAATATCTTAAAATGTAATTGATTTTAAGACAAAATTTTATATTGGAATGAAAGATATAAGCATGTTCTTTCATTTCATGTATTTGAAAAATTACAAGATGCAGAATTAGAATTTACAGTGGGCTCCAAAATGTCAGACATTTGACGAGCGGAAAATCAGCATAACATATTATGCGCACGATTACAAAATAAATTTTGCAAGTAGAAGGAAAATTTTGGGTCCTACTTATGCTTCACATTGTAATAATTACTCTGAACCTAAATAAATTTGTATTTAAAGCATTTTTCTATTTTTAATACAAAGTTGTATTTACTTAATGCAAAATTTAGAAATTTTCAACAGTATAATCACCTATAAAGAATATATTTCTGAACAATAAGAAGGAAATTTTAGGTTCAGTTTATACAGACTAACATGAAAGATGTGTTTTGAACATTTCATGAAAAAAAATTCAGAAGTTTTTGAGATATCGGGCGCGGTTTGCCCAAAAACGTCATTTGGAGAAAATTGACTTCAAAGTTTCTGAAACGCCGCTTCAGCTATTGAGCGTGTATAATTCTAAAAGCCATAACTTCTGTTCTAATAGGAATTTCAAGGAAACATTTACACCAAAATGTTTAGAAAAAATAGTAGTTTAATAACTAAAAAAATTAAAATTTCGAAAATTTTAAAGCTTTAAAATTCCTGAGACTCCTTAAAAGTATTACGAGGGTGAGTCGGAAAATAAGTTTCCCCTGGCAACTGTGGACAGAGGTGTGTATGAAAGACAAAAAATGTAATGAAACATTAAAGATAAGGCGTATTTTTATTTTTCTACATAAGTGCCAAGCGAGTTAAGACATTTGTCATACCCCTTTATAAGCTTCAAAAAGCGCTGTTTGAAAAAATCAGGGCTCTGCATCCTTCTGTTCCCAGTAGATATGGAGAGAAAGTGCGATGTGAATTCGTGGTCAAAGGAGGATTTGAGAGCGGTGGTTCGCTATGAATGGGCACGCGGAGTATCGGGAGCAGAAATCCATAACCGCCACGTTTGAGTCTATGGGCCAGAAGTGATGTCGAAACAAATGGTGCGGATATGGTGCGCCAATTTTGTGACGGGCGTCAACAAATGTTGGACAGACCAAGACCTGAACTGTTCCCAGTAGATATGGAGAGAAAGTGCGATGTGAATTCGTGGTCAAAGGAGGATGTGAGAGCGGTGTTTCGCTATGAATGGGAACGCGGAGTATCGGGAGTAGAAATCCATAACCGCCACATTGGAGTCTATGGGCCAGATGTAATGTCGAAACAAATGGTGCGGATACGGTGCCGCCAATTTAGTGAGGGGCATCAGCAAGTGTTGGACAGACCGAGACCTGAACGAGCGTGCACGGCTCCTACAGACGAAATCAATGCTTGACTACTTCTTTGTAAGCAATGCTGAAGTCACACAAGCCGTTCAACGCTTCTTTTGTATGGAGAACCCTGTTTTTTTCCTGGAGGGCTTTATGAAGCTTATAAAAGGGTACGACAAATGTCTCAACTTACTTGGCACTTAAGTAGAAAAATAAAGTTACGTCTTATCTTTCATGTTTCATTACATTTTTTGTCTTTCATACACACCTCTGTCCTCAGTTGCCAGGGGAAACTTATTTTCTGACCCACCCTCGTAGTTATTTATCCTATAGCAAGTTCATCATTTTAAATTTATTAAAATATACAATAACGGTAATTGTATTAATAACTTATTGGTATATTTTGTTAAGTATCGAGTGATTTTGATTTGTCTGAGTCTCGTAAAATTACCTAATCAATCGCTTTCGTCCAACTAAAACAATTGCTGACAATTCCGAACTCAGTCATTTAAGAAAGTCACCCAAGTTTGGGTATAGGAAAGACCTTAACGACCTATAATAGTACTATCTAATGATTTCTGTTTGGAAAAAAAATTACATAATAATCCTTTAAAGTCTGTATCAACATATTTGAAGAGTGTTTCAAAGTTCCATCGATGCAACCTTGAATTTGAAAAGTATTAACTTGTTCAAAATAATGCATAATTTCACAATGCAACTTATTATATTAGCATTCTGTATACAGAATTAAATTCTAGTGATACGTATTATATACCATTTTAAAGCTTATTTTAAGCACTTTCTTTGCTAATTAATTATTTAGGTATTTATAGACAATTAATTGACTTCAGAAGCTGAGATATTCAAAACTATATTTTCGTCAAATTTATTTTTACAAGATTAAACTCGATCGGAAAGAAGTAAAAACCACGCGAAACAGGAACCCGAGAGATGGCGCTCTAACAAATTGCACACGGGCATGCGCACTGGATATGTCATACCCAACAAGTATTTTAACCTTTAATCATCATGAGATGCAAGTTACTTATTTTCTATACCAAAGAAATAAACAAAACAATGTTGAAAAATTCAACCCATAAATCTGACAATTAAATACATTTTTATTATTACAATAAAAATACATTTACATTTTCATGGCACATTCCTCACAAAATAGACTGATATGATCCATACATATGAACTTGTCACATTTTTGGCAGCTTTCCCCCTCTACAAAACCCTGGGTTTGACCCATTTCCTAAAAGATGGGGACGGGGAGATAAGAAAGAATGAATGCATATCTGGGTATCACATACCCTGTTATCGTGCTCCCGGTTAAGGGACCTGGTCACTCAGCTTCGGATTTGCCCTCACTAATGTAAAATCTATGAGCATTTGATGCATTCGTCTATTTAACATATCTCCCCGGGAAATTTATATTTTTATCTTCTATTTTTTGTGTACTCTTCCTAAAAGATGTCTCTTTTTTTCTTAGTTCTCAAAATTTTTCTAAAGTATAGACTTACTTGTACAGGAAGAGTTAAAATCTTACTCACAGTTCACCCGCTTTCAACGTATAAATATTAAATTCAGCATAGATTTTAGACATATTTTGAAAACTAAGATAAAAAGAGACATCCTTGAAGAAGAGTACACAGAAAAAAGATGTTAAAAATATGAATTTCCCGAGAAGATATTTTAAATATACGAATGCATCAGAAGTTCATAGACTTAACATTACGGAGGAGAATTCCGAAGCTAAGTGACCAGCCCCTTTAATGAATTTTGTAGAGAAGGTATCATCAACGTAAGCACAGTACTGCGTTGGTTTCAAAAATTTCATTGGGGGAATTTCTACCTTCAAAATAACGTGGTCGCAGGCGTCCTTCTGTTGTCGATGATGATCAACTGAAGGTAATAGTCGAAGCTGATACAACTAAAACAACTCAAGAAATTGCAAATGAAGTTAACATAACACCATTCGAGTATAGTTCGTCACTTAAAGCAAATTGCCAAGTTGAAGGAGCTCTTTATGTGAGTGCCGCACGGCCTCACGTCGCACAATTCACTCTATAAAAGTTACACATATTGGCCTGTGAAACATTATCTCACTGGACCTCTCATCAACCGACTACCACTTCTTTAAACAGCTAGACAACTTCTTGAGGCAAACAATTTTCGTCAATTAAGATGACCTTCCTATAAAACGCCTATAAAACTCCTTCCGAGAGTTTTCCCTACCAGAATACCACATTTTATGCCGCATTAATAACTATACTCATTTCTCATTCCAAAAGCGTATTGATTGTAATGGCTCTTACTTTGATTAAATATATTTAGTTTGAAAAAAGTTATAGAGTTTTAAATTTGAATTGAAAAATTATGCATTATTTTTTCAGTAACCCAATAGATATGATTCATCTGATGTAAGTTTCAGTGAATTTTATTTGAATGTTTTAAATTATTTTTTCATAAGTAAACACAGTTAATGAAAATAGAAGGAAAAAAAAAGAATTGAATGTTGACATAGTAGGAGGATAATTTACAAGATTTTTTAAAACATAGTATAGCATGTTTTTGTTTTTAAACATAGCATGCTAAACATAGTATAGCATGTTTTTGTTTTTAAACATAGCATGCTAAACATGGTATTGCAGAACTAAATATATATTCTTATTGTATGTATATTATCTATTCATGATGATGTATGTCTATTATTTGTTTGCTCAATACAAATAACTGCAATTATTTGCGCATACTCCTAACGCGGCATTATTGTGGCGTGTTCCACCTACTCTGGTATCAATTGATCATACCGGGTGTCCTAAAAAGGACTGACTGATTTTAAAATTCAATAACTTGCAAACGGTGACAGATATTTAAAAAAATTCTTGCAGGAGGGTGATGCATAAGGTCAAAAGTTTTTTTACAGTGATTTTCGATTTTAGTTCGAATTACAAACAATAGATGGCGCTGTAAGCAATAGGCGCTAAAAACAGGCTCGATTTTTTGGTCGATCTCTTCCTTCATGCGGAAAAAGGAGATGGAAATGTATTAAGTTGGTCGCGAAAGACCAAAAACCAAGCCTGAATTTAGCGTCTATTGATCGCAGCGCCATCTATTGTTTGTAATTCGAACTAAAATCGAAAATTACTGTAAAAAAACTATTGACCTCAAGCATAACCCTCCTGCAAGAATTTTTTAAATATCTGTCACCGTTTGCAAGTTATTGAATTTTAAAATCAGTCAGTCCTTTTTAGGACACCCGGTATCTAGATATTTGTTTTCGCACCATAATAAAAGTCAATATAAAAAAAAATATATATATACACCTTATTAATTTTAATCGCCCAATTGACACAAACAAAATCGAAAATAGCAATTTTTAGGAACTATGTTTTCTTTTAATTTATGTTCCAAAAAAAAAAATAAAATAAAATAAAAAAAAAAAAAAAAAAAAAAAAAAACTTAGTGGTCTGCATAAGGGAATTGTCTCAATCTCTGAAAATGTCAATACGAAAAACCAATTTTGATATCATATTTAGGTTTTTCGATACATTTTGGATGCCAAACGGGAAATCCATTGAATAGTTAAGGAATTCTGAACGTACAAATATTGAACTCGTATTGTTAAATTTCTTTCTAAATCCTCCCAAACAACAATGTAATACAGATATTTTTTAAAGCAAAACACTACTTGTAATGCATTGTAATTTTGGATTCATATATTGCAATCTTCTAGGAATGAATTTCAGTTAAATAATAACAAATTACAATACAGTTTTGAAAGCAATTACTTATAAAGTCTGTACATTTTCGAAATTAAATTGCAGAATATATTAGTATTTCGCTGGAGGAATAAACTGAAAGTTCTATAAACTTCCAAAACTCCCTTCACTGATACGATAACCATACATTTCAAAATTCAATATTTTGTGTATGGAAGTCGTGCAGTACACCCACTCCATGTAGGGTATGATTTAAGCATCCTAAAATTCATAAAATGCATGGCGGTTTAGAAATAATCTTAAACAGTTATACATTTTTGTGTTGTTATATCTCTAAATTTGTGTCTAATTCTGAACGTTGATCTCCTACTTCATTGCAGAATACCTTTTCATTTAAACAACTATAATGTATCTCTCAGGGCGTCTAAATATTTTCTTGCATTTTTATTAAATTTCTACTAAAAGTCATCGTAAGTATTTTTGTTTCGCTGTTTTGTGGCATTTCATATATATTTAACTCACATATTCTTAAATCGTAATACTGTTTTCCGCCGCCAATTTAAGCTAAACATACGTGTAAATGGATTGCAAAATAAAAGGCTGTCAGAGTTGAGTAAAACAAAGCTGAAATATATATTTAAAGACTAAACAAAAAGTATTTTTCTCGAAAAACTTCCATTAATCAATTTATATAAAATTCAAGTCTCTGTGTGTCCCTCACGATTCCGGAAGGACCGCCTCATTGAAATGAGTAATTGTTGAAAAAACTAATGCAGGGTTACCACAGTAGCGCCAAATGTTAGCCAACTTGGTGATAGCTGGGTAATTTGGCGAAATTCCCATTTAAAACCATTAATCTTTCATAAAGGAGGTCACCGAAATTTAATTTAAACTCCGCTCTTTGAAGATATTTTTCAAAATCTATGAGTGAGAATTTAAAGTACATCTTTACATCTTCCTCCCGATGCTACTAATAAAATAACCGCCAACAGACGGCGCTGTACTGTGTGAGCTCCTAACTGCGCGATTTTAATGTGCTTTAGGTACTTTTCCAGTATAGGTGCCTTGGTGAAAAAGGAAATTTGGCAACATATTTTCCGGGAACCTATCCACTGTTTCATTTTATATACACACACGCATTTTTTTTTAAATATTTATACGATTTATTTAATATAAAAAAGACGTTTCTCTAATTTTATAAAGAAACAGATGTGATTTGTACATAAAAACATCAATAATATAAATATAAAATATACATATAAAACAAACAAAAACGCTCATCAAGTTTGTTTTTATAGCTGATTATATGATTTGACAACAAATCTCGATATTTTTCTGTTATACGGACACCATGCCAAAATGTATGCTAATGCACCAATTATTTCAGAATGCTAAAAGATATTTTTAATTTTATGCCAGCAGTTTAATATGAGTTTTATTTTATTGCTTTATTTTATAACAGTTATTTGTTCACTTATTTTAAGTATATAATACCTAATATAATATAATTTAATGAAATAGTTCGTAAAAGTCTGGAATTTTCAAATGTTATATTTTTTAAATACTCACTTTAGTATCGACAATGTTTTTTCTTTTATTTTTCAAATGCTTCAATTCACGTGATTTTCATTTTGCGCCATCTATTACGCTTGGCGACAAAGGTATCCGTATAACGGAAACGAACCCAAATCTTACTTTCTGATGACCAAATTACACCAAGCTTTTTTTTAAAAAAAACGCCAAAGCTCCTACAGTGGAAAAGTAACAAACTGTCTATTATTTTGCGCTATCTGTGTTATAGTTTGTACTATAGGTAAGGGGTGTGGAGCGAAGAGTTTAAAAATTAAATATTAAAGTTTCGGCACAGATGTCATATAATACACGCGTCGAATATTGGCGCGATTTATTTTCTGACGCCAATGTCATATACACAACGGGTACTTAACTGGCGGCAAAGTGTCGTTATTTTGCTTGATATGGTAACCCGGATGTTGTTGTTTATGCTGTTGATGTTTTCGCCAAATTGTCGTATATGACAATTGTGCCAAAGTTTCTATAAAGACTAAAAAATTAAGAATAAATTAAATGCAAAATAAGACTAAAGAAGAAAGAAAAATCATGCTTTAAGCATAGAATATGCAGCACTTTCCAACACATCCTGAATGCTTTAACAAAACTTCGTTATTTGGGGGAAATAAGATAACTAAGTAAACATTTTAGAAGACGCATAATTTTTTTTAAAAATTGATTTCAGCAGTTACCGTCCATAGTCAATAGTATCGTTATTACATGACACTATTTAGCCAAAATTTAATTTAAACTACTCTTAAAACTACCGAAATCACATTTCCAGATATTATCATCCGTAGACGGTTATGTATCCAATTCTTTGCGTGACCCTGTATATCATTTTATCTATATTCTACAGACATTTCTTAGTAAACTAAATGCAGTTTAGCGTAAAAACGCATAACTCTTTTAAAAACCACCTTTAAGCAATTTACTCTCATACTCAGTAACCCTTACGAATTCTTTTGTGTAGCCCTGCATATGAACTGTAGCATTTATACACACAATATAGTATACATAAATGTAGTGAAACATAAAAGCGCATATCATAATTAAAAATTCATTTCTAGCAATCATTGCTTATGTACAATACTTCGGAGAAAAGTTGCTTGGCGAGAAAGAAGTTTGTCAACGTATTTTCTGACAACATATTTACTGCTTCATACTCACAAGCAATTTTTTCCATATGTATGCAATTTATTTAGGTAGTTGTTAGCTATCCCGTCGACCAGTTTCGCCAAATTATATAGATCGCCAAACCACTCGCCAAATTATACAAATTGACATAAATTTTATTTTAAACAATGAAAGATCAATTAAATTAGCAAAACATTAATAAAAATACAAATGTAACGTCGAATTAAAAATCACTTGATGACGTAAGAAACACATGATCATGTTTAATGTCAACCATTATTGGCATTTAATCTTATAATTTGGCGACAGTAATTTGGTCGACGGGATAACTAACAAGTACCTTTATTTAATGTAAAAAAAGCTATTTACCCATTAAAAAAAAAAAAACAGAAGTAATTTTGGCACAGATGTCATATTCGCCCCATATTGGCGCGATTTTTTTCCGACGCCAATTTGGCGAAAACATCAACAGCATAAACAACAACATCCGGGTTACCATATCAAGCAAAATAACGACACTTTGGCGAGAGTTAAGTACCCGGTGTGTATATGACATTGGCGTCAGAAAAAAATCGTGCCAATATGGGGTGAATATGACATCTGTGCAGTAATTTTTGCACAGATGTCATATACGCATCGGGGTTGGCGTGATTTTTCTCTGACACCAATTTGGCAGAAATCTCGCTTTCGAATACCAGTTACTTATACAATTTTAAATTATTTGCTATCATTTTGAAAAGGAAATAACTATAAATAAATAAAAGTTTGAATAATAGCTATAGAACAAAACAGTTTATAAAATTAAAATCAGAAAATAAAAGCAAATAGACAATTTATTAATAAATAAAAAAGAATACCCTGGTTACCATACCAGGCAAAATAACACCATTTTGGTGCCAGTTAGGTATCTCGGTACATATCTGAAAGCTGTGCCGTAATTTGTATACATATAAAAAAATATTATATATATTTAGAAACGATTTTTTATGTATATAAGTGCATATATAAACGAAAATAAAAGTTCATTAGATTTGTTTTCATAGCTGCTTATATTTTTTGGCAACATATCTCACTTTCTGATGCCCGAATTGCGCCAAGCTTTTTTTAAACATGCGCTATAATGGAAAAGTACCTAAATAAATAATTAACAGAAATAACCAATTATACAAACTAAAACTTTTTATTTCGAGATCAAAGCATTGTTTTTAATTTCAATTAAAAATACATATATTCTTGGATAACTTTAGTTGAAATTAGGTTCACAGTTTAATATCTCATTCCATAAACCTAAACAAACACAACTGATTCATTCATCGTGAAACTTAAAAAAAATTTAAATCATTGAGGTAATCATTCACAAAGTAAGTTCTCCAACAATCAATGGACAATATTCTAATGACATAATAGTAGGTAAAATGGTGGCGGTATCGATTGTTATGGTTTGAAATCACAAAGATTTAATTTTGCAATATCTCTTAGTTACATTATTTTATTGTCATATTTATGAGCTCAGAACAAAAGCATATTTTTTCATTGTTTAGTTATTAAAGACGGGAAAAAAATTATAAATGCATGATTTGAAAAATTTAAATAATTTTCTTTCTTAATACTAAACAAGTAATATAAAAAATTTGTTTTTAAAGTCAATTCCTACTTAGGCCACCAAAGAAAAATTTAATATAATCAAGCTAATATGAGTTTGTGTTGCATTAAAATATCTCAATTTGTTGATTTTCTATAAGCAAGTAGGTTTACAATGGAACTCTATGGGAATTTGGCGAAATATTACAGATATCGCCAAGTTGGCGTCACTTTTGGCGACTCATTTTGGCCGCCAAATTTGGCGATATATCGCCAAATTTGGCGATAAACTTGGCGACAGAACAGGGTCCCCCCCCCCTATGGTAGCCCTTATTGAAAATACTTTCATTGAAATTCAATAACCAATGGCGGCCATTTTGTTTCCCATGCAAAGCTAAAATTAATTTATTAAAATTTAATTAATTAATTAATAATTGAAAAAACTTTATTAACATCAATTGTCATCCAGTACAAGTTTAAAACAATTTATTTCAACCTGATAGGATGAATAATGAGTATTTTATTAACGATTGAAAATTTGTACAAGATAAATATATAAATATATAAATAAATATAGGGAGAATGTGAGCTAATAGTAGGAATTGAAAAATAACATCGGGAAGTAACAGTGGGTTTAAGTTAAATAAGTTTAACTTTTTAATTCTGTTGTAATGTTCAAAATAACTCTATTTATTAGATTTCAGTAAACAACATCAGAGCCCGATTAAACTTTGAAGTTAGCGGAATTACAATGTCATTTCATGACCTTTCTTTTGGAGAAGCTTTTCTAAATTTCATATATACATGGAAACTCTTCAGTGTTAGAAATATTATTCTTAGGACTGACATAACACGAGAGCGGCCTGCAATTTTGCACAAGTTTTTGAAAACTACTTTATATCAGAAATTTTGCTAAAAACTGGTTACTTTTTTGTTATAGCGGCCCACACTATTAGGATTATGACAAGTTGTAGCCAATTTCGCCAACGTCGTAACCAAGATCGTGAAGCACACACGTATAATACCATATAATACCATTTCATGAAATCGTATACGATAATTTAATAGTTTTTACCTTACTTCAAGCGAAAAATTTATTTATATTTAAGGTTTAACAATCTAAATTGCCCAATATATGAATTTAAAAAAAATGTAAACAAAGTTTGAATATACATGACCGCAAAAAGCCTCAAACCTGCATAACACTTGGAACCAAACTGTGCAGATTAGTGGTCTTCTACTGTACACAGTTTTTCATAAATGTGTTTTGTTCTTTAAATGTGTTATTTTCATCTATCACTGCGGAACAAGCGAGAAAACTCATATTCTTGCACTTGAGTTGTATATATCTTTATATCTAAATTTCTGTCATTTTTGACGGTCTACCTTTCTAGTATAGGTATAATATCTTTAGAGACTAATTAATAATAATTAATACAACTGTTAATTATTAGGTAGCACGTAGACATATAAACATTTAATATTCATTTCACAAACGATCACATCACTTACAAGACGTCACATGACAAACCTATAGAAGAACATTTTAATGATATTTATTTACCATGAATTAAGGGAGAGAAATTTAAGTGCTGCCATCTAGACTTAATAAATTGGAACACAAACATGACAATAAGTTTACAGCCACTAAAACTTGATGGTATATGTGGATTTTATTAAATGTTTATTATTAATAACGAGCAAAATATATTAAGCTATTTTATCCTAGATATTCAATTTTTTTAAATTAGTGTAATTCCAAGTACGGTATTGTTATCCTATCTTACAAATTTCAAAATTCACTGTCCCTTTATATACACAGAAAATAAAAAAAGAAATGATATCTCTCGTCAATACCTTAAGTCATATTTTGCAGTAACGATTTCCGGAGAACATTTTAAAATGAATGACATAAAAGAAATGACACTTGATGTCTAACAAACGCGACATCTAGCATATAGTGAAGAAGTTCACTTCTTCATAATAAAAATGACAAATGCACATTCTAGTTACAATGGCCAACGGCATTTTTTTTTATGTAATAGATTGTATGCTAGCATTTGAAATCCGCGAAAAAATATAACAAAATGTCTGAGATTTATGAAAATCGAGCATTGATAAATTTCCTGGATTTTATTTTCTAAGAAAAATATGTGTGTAGCACGAAAAAAGTGATGTAAGAGTTATTATTTTTACTACGAATAAAAGATTCCGAAGAATTTCAGTTTGCAATTAAGCAGATGCTATTGATGGAATAATTGAAAAAAACATGAGTAAATCATAGTAAAAAGTACAAATCATCGCAAAAATAGATTTTAGAAAATTAAAATTTGCATTTAAATATTGCTTAACCTTTTCAGGGTCAAAGTACTTTTTTGCTAACATGTTGAAGTGATCACCAGAATTTACGAATAAATGTAATTACGAGCTACTCTTGCGTTCAGAATTTGTGGATTAAAATAAAGTGGTATAAAATTGTACCACCACCATCAATGGATTAATGTTTATTTAAGTTAAAATAGGCTTTTTTGACAGTTTATATTTTTCGATTCTATCAGAGACTAATGTTTATTTAAGTTAAATTAGGATTTTTTTTTTTTACTGTTTTCATGTTTCGATTTTACCCGAGTCATTTTTGAAACAAATAACTAAAAATATTCTTAAAATGCATGGTCTGTGAGACGCTTTCATTCAGTTTTTCACGCATTCTTTCCTATTATGCACGTTATTTATTTTTACTTGGATATTTATTTTTATTTTCCTAACCATTGGTAGCTCGAGCCATAATTTTGATAAGTGAAAGGGCCTCATTAAACGTTGGATTTTTGCGTGTTACAATTTCTATGGTTTCTTTTATAATAGGCGAATAGTATGGACTGGAGGGAAAAATTTACTTACTTTAATTGAAATTTATTTGGATGGTTATTTGCTATATACTTACATGTTTATGCATAGCATTTAAAATAATATAGTGATTTCAAATATAATTTAATGTTGGAGAAATTTAATTTTACTGATATTTCTAATGTAAAGTTCATACACATTTATAAATGGCGGGATTTTCGACTTCTACTTATTTTTGTTTTTGTTTCTCACTTTCTGGGCTGCAACGTTCGTACAAAATGGCCAATCGCCATGAAATTTCACACTGTTGTTTAAGATAAACAGTACTGTGTAAGGTTTTTTAAATAGCCTTCGTATCGTACATAATTTATTTTTAATGTACACATTTAAAAATATTATTCGTCAATTACTTGTTAATTGAGACACATTGTTTCAGCATACTTTCTGTATACTTTTCAGTATTTTGTCGTGATAACATAGTTGCCCTTATTCAATTCCTATTATTAGCTCACACTCTCGCAATATTTATTTATTTATATATTTATCTTGTTCAAATTTTCAATCGTTAATAAAACACTCATTATTCATCCTATCAAGTTGAAATAAATTTTTTTAAAGCTTGTACTGGATGACAATTGATGTTAATACAGTTTTTTCAAATATTAATTAATTAATTAAATTTTAATTATTTAATTTTAGTTTTGCATGGGAAACAAAACGGCGGTCATTGGTTATTGAAGATCAATGAAAGTATTTTCAATAAGGGGTTATCATACGGAGGACCCTGTTCTGCCGCCAAATACCGCCAAGTTTGTCGCCAACTTGGTGATATATCGCCAAACTTGGCGGCCAAAAGTGACGCCAACTTGGCGATACCTCTAATAATTCGCCAAATTCTCATAGAGTTCCATTGTAAACCTACTTGCTTATAGAAAATCAACAAATTGAGATATTTTAATGCAACAAAAACTAATATTAGCTTAAGGGATTATATTGAATTTTTCTTTGATGGCCTAAGTAGTAATTGACTTTAAAAACAAAATTTTTATATTACTTGTTATGAGAATTAAAGTTAATGAGAATTTTCAATTTCCTAGAATGTTGTTGACTAGAAGGAGGATTTAAATCCTGTTAAATGGCAATATATTACATTTTATCAAGCATATTGCATTACACAAAACTATTTCATAATAAGCATATTAAATACCATAGATGAATACGTATAAACAAACATAAAAACTTAGAGCGAAAACATTTTTAAATTTCTAGCGCTGAATGGTCACAAACACAAGTTAATTTTATGGGTGAATAAATCATTTGCTATAACTTAAGTTCAGTAGTAGTGAATCGTACTAGACGTCTTTAAATGTAAATATTAATGCCAAAATTGAGTTGAATTACCGCTAAAAAAATCCGTTAAAACATTTAGAGTGGCTGGCAGACTGCTATATATTATAGGAATATGAAAAGCGTAATTCGTTTATGATAGTAACAGTGCAAAGTTTTGTGCAGAAATAAAAGAGCCTCCAATGACTGAAGCAATATACACTGCTTGTGCTTATAGATAAAATCAATAATATTTATTTTATAGAACGGTACTTACAGTATTAAAACGACATCTATTTGCTGAGTTACTTATGTTAAAAATATATCAAAATCTTATCGACAGAACATCCATTTGTTGCTATTTTTGACTTTGTTACTAATACACTTAATGCAGAATGGAGCATTGCGTTACACAACCAAGACCGTAAATGTCAGCAGAAATCAAAATCTTCTTCGAAGTTAAAAAAAAAATGAAAGTATAAAAAATAAGATTATTTCTTTTACTGGAGGAGTCATTAAGTCTCTGTATAGAGATGTTTAAAAAAATCGAATACAAAACTTCAGAAGCTGCAAAAATGTAAGTAAATATTATTTTAATATGTATTTCTATATTTCACGGGTGATAATTTTCATTCATAAATGTATCTTAACACTTTCGGGATAAACATCTCATACATAAATTTTATTGAGTTTGCACCATACTTTTTAAACGGTTACCTTTGCTTATTTGATAATGGAAACATCCAAATTAAATAAGTCAAATATAACTTTTCTTTATTACTGGTACCAGAAACAATTCTTATATGCACCTTTTGAAAATGGATATATACACACATGGACCCTAATTCTTCTTTTTTGAAAGTGGATACTATTAAATTATCAAAATATGTTGACATTTATTCATTTGCAAATTTCATTTCGTGTCAAGAAATATTCGCATAGCACCATTTTCTATAAATATAAACACTTTACACAACAGAAAAAAAATATTATATATATAAATACCAGATTAAAAAAAATCAGAGCAAAATAATTCAATTTTGCTGGAGGTAAAAATATCCTGATGTTACAATAAATAATTTCTCTCCAATAGTAAAATTGTTCAACCAACTTAATGAAGCACCTTTCGAAAATGTTTTATAAAAGGCACATCATTAAACGGTAGATTAGCTTTACAAATAATGGGAGGTGAGACATTGGCGTAAAAAATTTTTTATACGTTTAAATTTGCCAATTTGATAAACAAAAACCTAACAAATTTCTAACATTTGGCATGGTGGGTTTCCCCTTTTCCCCGTACAACTGCCTTTTGACACAACTTGGTTAGAAACAAGGCAAAATGTATTGAAGGTCTGCAGTGCTTGACGCTGTTTTTGAAAATAAAAAACAATCTGTGCGCTTCCTCTGCGTATTTTGGCACTCTGTTATTTATAAAGGCATTCCCGTGAACAATATAAAACTGAATTAAATAGTGTAATTCAGAAACAAAGTAATTTAATCATTTAGATTATAAAAAATGTATAAATTTAGCTTTTCAAAAACAAGATACATAAATTTTAGTTGAAATTGCAATGTCGGAGAACTCTCCAAAACATCCCGCGAAGATGAAAACGTTTATTTCGGGTTGTGAAAGAGATATGTGGGGCTTTTTGTTTCCATTAAGAGCCATTATTTTGAAATTCAGACAAAAAAGTGATATTTTGATAGTTGTATTTTTTAATTGGCCCTATCTCTAATCCCTATCAGAATATGGTTTATCCCGTTTCTCTTTCCCTTTCCTATGTTTTTCCCCTATGAGGAAATGGAACATCCCTTTTCTCTTTCTCCTTGTAGGGGAAAAGCCTGATTATTGCGCTCCCTTATTGTAAATTTTGTCATTTTTTTTCTTCCGAATATAGCATAAGATGCAACTTATTTTTTGATTCCATGTTTTTGTACATATGTTCAACTACTATCTGATGTATTTTGTTTTATTCAACTGTGATGCTGTTTTGAGATAGGACTAATTAAAAAGTTGCAGATTTTGAAACTTTTGAATATTTAACAGATTATATCTGCTAACAGCATCGATTATCCCGGTAAAGTTCTTTATTACTTAACTTGTCCTAATAGTAAACTTTCATATTCTATAAGAAATATTTTGGGGTACTATTGCTTAACTAAGATAATAAGTGCAGAAAGCGGACGAAAACGTCATTTTGATTGCATTTTGTGGCAACATAACAATGAAAATAAACAATGTCCCATGGAACCAAGTAAATTTTACTAAGCATGCAGAGTTATACTAAAAGTTTATGACAAAATAATTTTGGGATGTTGTTGCTTTCCAGAGAAATAGCAATCCAAACTTACTGGCATTTCAATTTTCATGAAAAATGGGATTCATGGTCTTGAAATTTGACATTTTCTACAGGATACAGGAAATTTTTTCAGAGCTTCAAAATTTCACATTATTCATTAAATATGATCTACTTCAACATAAAAAAAATCGAGCAAAACAAAAAATACAACTTTCGCACTTTGTCTCATTTTCAAAATAATAGCTCTTAAGTCTCCAAATTAAAGAAAACAGTTTGGAGGGAATTAAAAAATGTTAGGTTGGTGGAAATGTTTTGTTCATTTTTTTCGACAAATATTTAAAAAAATTCCTTCACTAAAAATACATTTAATGAATATACTAGTAATGTCCAATAAGTTTTGCCTCCACGTTTGTAACTACTTTATTAACAGAACAAAATGAAATATTTTACATAGACAAGTAACTTTTAAATGTCCTTCATCTCATGATGTTTTTATTTTGCAGGTGGGACCACTGACGTGTAAACAGTGAAACGGAGAATGTCCGACTATATGGGAATGCAGTTAAAACAGCGTAAGGTGATCGAATTTCTGACATCGAAAAGTGTTGCACTAACCAATAGCCACAGATGCATAAGGGCTGAGTATGGCGAAGCATGTGTGGACAGAAGCGCCGCGCCGTTAGGAAGTACGTGGAAGGCGGACGGAAAAACTATGGACGTCGAGTGTACACGATGAGCCCCACTGTGGACTCCCTGTGACTGCAAGCATGTATAGCATAGAGAATATGTCAATGAACTGATTCGTGATAACCTGCGCATTACGTAGAGGGTGATTGCCAGCATTTCTGGAATATCGCCTGGAACAGTGAATAACATCGTGAAGGACGAACTTGGCTTCATGAAAGTGTGCTCCGGGTGCGTACCTCAGACGTAGCAACTTGTGACTTTTGGCTATTCTCAAAGCTGAAGGAACATATTAAATCCATGCGCTTTGAGTCCGACG
This sequence comes from Maratus speciosus, assembly GCA_963932465.1. Taxonomy (NCBI): domain Eukaryota; kingdom Metazoa; phylum Arthropoda; class Arachnida; order Araneae; family Salticidae; genus Maratus; species Maratus speciosus. Next base: position 238,794,987 of record OZ010800.1, read on the forward strand.
AACAAGCCACACATGCTGTGCGTTCTTGGTGTCGTCAACAGCCCGTCTCATTATTCTTTGACGGCTTGGAACAACTAGTGTATTGATGGCGGAAGTGCATCGCCGCCAGTGGTGACTATTAGTTACTTTTCAATGTAAAATATTTAATTTTGTCTGTTAACAAAGTAGTTACAGACGTGAAGGCAAATCGTATTAAACAATCCTCATAGTACGCACCGTTCTGTTCGATTAACTTTCTTCATTTCTTTATTAGATCCATATTTCCGCTTTCATATTATTTCTGAAAGTTCTGATGAGTCATTCATCCAAGTAATTTTTTAAGTCTGACAAAGAAGTAAAGATTTGATCGTCAGAGTTGTTCTCAGCACGTACATAAGAAATAATCGAGAGTGCCAAGTCGGGAGAGTACAATGGGAGCATAAAACATTCCAGCCAAATTGAAAATGTTTGTGTGGAAATATTCGGCCAAAGAGATACACTGTTTGGACGTTTTCTGGGGGAACACGATGCTATTTCTGTTGGCTAATTCGGGTCGTTTCTGGTCGATTGCTCGCTTTGAATAATTTAGTTATGGACAGTAATTATTCAAGCTAATGGTTTGTTTGTTTGGTTGGTTGGTTGATTTTTGACGGCCAATTATCTGCACGAGGGATATAGGCCCAGGGGGGGGGTGCCCTTCGTGGGGTTTTTCTAAGGGAACCTAACCCGTATTTACGCATCGAAATCCATGGCTCGAAAAAAACCACGAAAACTCCGAAAGTTTAGGCGGACGGGCGCAATTGGGTTCGAACCCAGCACCTCCCATCTACCAGCTTCGAGAGCAGAACCTCTCATCCACTCTAATGGTTTGGTTTTCAAGTAACACCCCATAATAAACAGTACTCTTGCTCCCACTAAATGCATAGCAAAAACTTCTAGGGATGTAAATAGATTGTAGTGCTTATTCAATAGTCGTGTCTGCGCTAGACACGATCTCTTTCGTTTAACATTATTGTACACAATCCATTTTTTATAAGTTGTAGCCATCCTCTGGCAAAATGGTTCATTGCAGTTACGTTTCAACATCAAATCGCTTACAAAAATCTGGTCAGGGTCAGTCAATTTTCTATGTTAATTCACGTGGTACCCATAATCTGGCCTTACTAACCCTCCCAAGTTAACGTTACTCCCCTTACTACTGTTCACTGTTTGATTAAAAAAAACTAATACTTATGAGTTGTCCTATGCTGATGATTTTTCGTTAGAGCAAATATTACATTTTCAAGCGCGTCAATTTCTCGTCAAAAACGTGCAGTATCGCTAAGATTAAAATGTATTATACGAAACCTTCTGAACTACTTACAACACGTGGAATTATCAATTACTCGTTTAATATACACGGAACATATCCTATTTTCTGGCTGTGAAGCTTTTCACCCTTCTGAAAAAAATATATATATGATGAAAATTTTTTTTAGTCTCTGCCTTTATCAATGCCTAAAAAATGCTAACAGCAAAAATAAGTAACATACACCGAACAGCCAAAACATTATAACCATCACCACATATTGCAATGAACTTGCTTGGACGACGTGGAGGGCACATAATAAGATGGGATTGGTATTTAAATGGTGCTAGGGAGTCTGAGGAATCATTTTTGCGCTTAATTCTGCCTCTGATGGTAAAGGCTCCTGATCTAAGCGACTTTGATAGAGGGCAGAATCACCCTCAGAACGAGTATCTTCGAAACTGCACGTCTCATGGGCTGTTCGTAACATATCGTTGTTAGTACTTATACAAAGTAGATTAATGACGGTGAAACCATCAGTAGAAGCCATTGCATTGGACGTTTAGGTGTTATCAAACGAAAACGACATCGGAGACTCCCCCTTCTCCTTGGTAAAGCAAAATCGGCACCAGAGACTGGCTCAATTGAAATCCCAATACAATACAGGTCCAAGTAGAATTATTTCGGAGCGCTCAGTTCAGTTGACACTCTTGAATATTAGACTATGCAGGAAACGTCCCACTCATGTGCCTCTGATGACCAAGCTTCATCGCCAAATACTCCTATACTAGACGCGGGAACAACATAGCTGGACTATGGATCATAGAGAGAGAGTTTCCTCGTCGGATGAAACACGATTCATCCTTGAACACGTCGATGTCCTTGTTAGGTAAGCCGTCTTCTAGGCGAACTGTTACTACCCCTTATACAACAAGTCATACACAAGTCGGTGGTGGAGATATTAAGCTTTGGGGAACGTTCTCATGGGCGTCTTTGGGACCTATGATTGTGGTAGAACAGACCATGAATACCGCGGACTATCTGAACGTCATTGGGGACCGTTTTCACTCTTACATGATATCTATCTTTCAAAATGGAAATGGAGACTTCGAGCAAGACAACGCTCCATGTCACAGGACTCCAATTATGCTCGATTGGTTTCAGGAACATAATACGTAGTTCCAGTTAAGGTCCTCTTCCCCTAACTCGACGGACCTTAATCCGATAGAGCACATTTCGTGTGCCATTTAACGGCAGCTCAGAGCTCAAAACAACCATTTTGGAATATCCCGGTTATGCATGACCGCTGATTGAATATTCTGGTGCAATTTATCCCCGGCCAACTGCCAAGGACTTGTGGCATGCATGACAAGACGGGTTGCAGCTGTTTTGCGAGCCAGATGTGGGCCAACGCATTATTAGGTAGGTGGTCATAATGTTTTGGCTCTTAAGTGTATTTTTATCTAAATTGCTCACTGTTAAGAAAGTTTCTTCTGTGAAATAAATCAAAACTTTCAAATGTAAATATGATAAACCTTTGTTTTTTTTGTGATGAATTTTCTTTTAGCGCAAGACACTGCACGTCATCTCAATATTTTCCTTTAGAATATATTGCAACACTAAAATATATTCATTTCTGTATTTTATTCTGTTTTACCATTTTATTAAGGGGTTCCGGGACAGCAAATTGTAGAAAATAACATCAGTAAATGCTTTGGTATTTTTGAGTTATGCCAACACCATTGTCGCTGAGCGTAGTTGGCGCAAAATGAAATTAAAACATAAATAATAATAATAATAATAATTGTGTTGATAAAAAAATGCGCATTTAAAAAATATAACTTTTGAAAATTTCAGACTTTGATGTGCGATTTTCTTAAATCAATACAAATAAGTTTTTAAAATAAAAGAACAAATAAATATTTTTCAAGTAATAAAATATAATCAATTTAAACTGCATGCTTGAAATTGTAAATGTCTGCTTAGTACTGAAGCGTGGCGTACGTAATACGTATGACTCACATTGCAGTAAACGTTTCATTTTTTTAATGATGACATTCATGTTTTTTGAACAAAACATTTTTATATGTACGAGGTGTAACACGTCGAATTTCGACGAAAAAAAATGCTTAAGAAGGAATTGTTTCACTGATTTTATAACAAACGTACAAAATTATTTACAATAAAAAAAAAGACAAGAAAACATGAATTCCGCTTTTTCAGAATTTAGTGTCCCCCGATGAAAAAAATATATATGTACATACATATATAGATAGTACAAAACATATTTCAGTTTTAAGACTTAAAACACACGCTTTTATTTTATATAACATGATGTCATACGCATCAGCTGAAGAATTCCTTAAAAAGAGATATCTTCAAAAAAAAAGAGAGACATCTTCATTCAAGAAACTCGACAAAAAAGAAAAAAAATCGGCTGATTCATATGCTTTCATTTGTTTGTAATATTAATATAGACCCTTAAAATTAAATTTAGTTTATAATACCTCCATGTTTTATTCATTCATTTATATTTTTTCAAAATAGCACGTATTTTAAGTAAATTTTTCTCGGTTTTTACGGAAAAATGGTAAACAAATATATAATTGTTATTTTTCAAATACTTTTCCTTTACTTTCTACAGAAGCGGAGTAGTACTTGAGTTGCCAAAATGAAACAAATGACGCTAAAAACTACAAAACAATTAATATCTAAAAAATAAATTAAGATGTAGTTTTCAAATAAATTGCTTTTAAAAGTACTTTTTTACCAATACAACGACATAAAATTTGAAAATGTACGGTGCTTAGATGTTAAAAAAATTGCAGTAGTTTAAGAGTACAATGATACATCTGCTTTGTTTTGCGGCTGGCTTGTACAACGGAACGTTATTTTTTGGAGACGACATTTTGTTTGCTGGGAGAAAGAAATAGCATACCGGGGGCTAATAATAAAACTTTTTTTTATTTGCTTACAAAAATTACAGAGTTTTTAGCGTTGAGTATCGAAAACTGCATCGTTTTATCATGATTAGATCAAAAGATATACAATTTTTTGTCTTGTGTCCTCGCGCAATCTGCCTTCAGATAGCAAATTAAACTTTATTTATCTTGGAATGAATTTTTTCATGTTTTGTCAACTTTGAAATAATATATCAAAAATTCTGTATAAGGTACATGTATGAAATTTTCAACAGAGTTTCTGCATTATGTTTTTAATAAATTGCCTTCAGGATTTTTGATTTCGAGTGTGTATTGTGAAAATATGCCAATTATTGCAGTGATGGAACAGTGAATCAATTGACACCGCAAAATTTTATTAGTATTTTTTGTTCTAATTTCGGGGCACAATTTCTGAGATTTTCAAGACGAAGAATACTATTAAAATTTAGTGATGACAATCGCCCAACTGCTGTGCTACTGTTCCATCACTGCATTATGCAAAAGTCTCTGATTAAAAAAATACATTTTTGTAATTTTAAAATTTATTATGAACTTTATAATTAATGTTTTTTTTTAATCTTCAAGAAAAATAAAAATTACAAATTTTCTGTACGCAACAATGGAAAACTTATGCAAATTAGCATGTGTTTAAAGAGTTATATCAAAAATTAAATATGTCTAAATTTTTAAATTATTATTTTTTTATTCTCTTAAAGATTTCAGTATTTGTTTAGAATGCAATTTGCTCATTATATAAGCACATATTTCACACACACACACACACACACACACAAAAAAAAAAATAAAAATAAAAATAAAAAACATTCGAAAATATCTATAAATAAAAAAGTAGCATTTTGTGCCCCAGGTCCGTTAATTAAATAAAGATAAAATATTTTAAAAATTATGAAACTGGAATTTTCTGTTAACCTAAACTATATATTTCTCGGTTAAAAAACAAATTCAAAACAAATTCGTGAAAGTTTTCGACTTGCGGTTTTCGCGGAATTAATACGTTTTAGTGGTCCGAGATTCCTCAAAAGCATGTTTTGACAAAATGTCTGTCTGTGAGTCTGTGTGTCTGTGAGGCTGTGACTCTGTCTGTCTGTCTTCATGTGGCACAAATTTTATGTGTGCTCTATCTCAAGAACTAACGCACGGAATTTAATAAAAATTTATATCCAGGTAGACCCTAATATAAATTGGTGTTGATTAGTTTGTGGTGTAAATCGCCCAACAGATGACGCTGCTAAACTATTTTTTTTTTTTTTACGATTTCCGCAATAGTTCAATCTCAAGAACTAACGCACGGATTTTCATGAAACTTCAGATTCATTTAGTGCTTGATATGAATTGGTGCATTTTACGTTTTGGTGTAAATCGCCTAACAGGTGGCGCTGCTATGCTGCATTTTGAAGGATTTACACGATTTCCGGAAGAGCTCTATTTCAAGAACTAAAGCACACATATTCATCAAAAATCAGATTCAGTTAATACTTGATATGAGTTTATGCTGATTACGGGTTGGTGTAAATCACCGAATAGTTGGCGCTGCTGTGCTGCGTTTTTCACGATTTTCTCAATAGCTCTATCTCAAGGACTAATGCACTAATATTCATCAAACTTTAGTTTCAAGAATACATTGATAAATATTGTTGCTGATTATGTTTTGGTATAAATCGCTCAACAAATCCTATGCTGAATTTGTCATCATTTCCGCAATAGCTCTATCTCAAGAACTAATGCTCGAAATTTCATCTGTCAGATTCAGTTAGACGTTGACACAAGTTGTTGCTAATAGGGTTTTGGTGCCAATCGCGCAATAGGTGGCAGTGCTATGCTAGTTTTTTGACGATTTTCGCAACAGCTCTATCTCAAAGCTAACACACGGATTTTCCCCATAATTCATATTCAGTTTTACGTTGACATATGTTTATGATGATTAAGTTCTGGTGTAAATCGCCCAACAGGCGAGGTTTCTATGCTGCATTCTGCCTGATTTACAAGATTTCAGGAATAGTCATATCTCAAGAACTAATGCACGGTATTTCATCTTTTTAGAATCCTCATGATGAGAATAGATTGCCATTTAACTCTGGTACTATGATAGCGAATTTTGAAGTATTAGCATGTATGAGATAGAAGAAAGTTTTTGGATTGGTACATGCGATTTGTTTGGTAAGGTTTTGCACCAATCAAATTATCTAGAAACACACTTAAGAAATCTCGTGTTTATTCATTTTCAAATTTTATGTCAGTTATATGATTTCTGAAATATAATTAAATAACTTTCACATATGCATGGAATGCTCTTCTATGGAGCTTCTACTTCACGTTTCCATTTGAAAATCGTCTAGTCACAGATATATCTGTTTTTGCATATTTGTTTCATTTAATGAAAGTTTCAGTAATCATTTTCAAAACATAAACTCTGTGAAGGAAAATTAAATTTATTTGGCTGTGATGATTTCAGCTAAAGTAAACCTGTATTAAATTTTCGGAATCAATTTAAAAATAATTCCCTAGTTAGTTTTAAAAGCGAAATATTTTATTTTATTGAAGGTTCAGTTAATATCCCCTAAGTGAAAGCTGCAACCATAAGCTTTTAGCCTCAACCAATGCTCATATATCAAATCAGTAAAATATTTTCGAAAAAAAAATCTAAAACGCACAATAAATATTGAAAACTCTCCACTTGTGAAATAAACTTACTTCCAAAACCTCCCTAGACATTTCTCCTGAAAAGACAGATAAAGCTTTTCTGTTATATAACGAAGAGATTTTTGGACATGTAACTTTAAGACTATTGAATGGAACTAAAGAAACATGTGTTAAAATATTTAAATATTATTTAAAGTAATCTTTGAAGATATTTCCTTTGTAACTTTCAAAACTTACTCCACAGAGACGCGTTTTGTGTAGATTCAATTTTAACTTAAAAGATTTAATTTTTATCTGCTCTTTGAAGTTACACACTCTTTCAAAATTGTCTAAAACATTTATAAGGCACTTCTTTGAATAAAAATTCAATAGTTCTTTTTCTCTATGTAATCAAAAATCTTCATTACAGAAACTAATGAAAAATATATTATAAATTAAACTAAATTAGTTAGATTTTAACTAAATTGGGAGAAAAATAAATCGGCACTATTTCAAATCGGAGAAAATCTATCGAAATGAAATAGATTAAATTTTGATTGTCCTAAGTTATGAAAATTTTCTACTTAACTATTTTTTATAACGAATGACAACCTTCAACTTAACCAAACTGTTATAAAGTAGTTATTATCATATAAAATCAAAAACTTTCCAACTTTCTATAAAAAGGAAATCCATTAAATTTTGTTTGTGATATGTTTTGTGAATTTTCTACTTATCTACTTTTTATAACGAATAACAATATTCAGCTTAATCAAACTGTTATAAACCAGTTCTTTTCAAATAAAATCAAAATATTTTCTTTCTCTCACCAATCAATAAAGCTTTATGGAGTTAATGAAATAGGTATAATAAATGGAATTAAAATTTACTATGTTTTCCTTAAATTACTCATGAAAGAAATCGCGAATTGTCAGTTCATCCGAGAATAAGCAAAAATGTATCGATTACGCATTGTCAGCGTTATTTTTCAGTAAATAATGGAAATCTTATATGTGTATTATAACCCAGTATCTCACTCGGTGATTTCTTAAATAAGTTTCAAGAGAAGGAATCATGAAATTTAATTAAATCATTTTCAATGACAGTAGGGTAGATTGGGTGAAGATGCCGTAGTTTTTGACTTAATTGTTTTAAAGATCGCCTGTTGTTTATATTTGTTATTCATTGATTTCTTGTTAAAGTTTAGACTCTTATGTATGATTTAAAAACTTATTTCATTTTACAGATGTTATAGAAAGCATCAAAAATTTTGTTTTTGTAAACAGTTACATTTCGGCATCTTACCCGTAGGTATGAGTAAGCTGGTCAACTATCTAGGGGTAAGATGCCTTATGGAGTTTCAATGTAAACAATAATTTTTGTGAAGCAGTATAAAACATAATGGGACGAATAAAAGTAACTTTAATATTTTAGACATACTAAAGTTGTTAAATTACTTAATATTAGGAAATTTCAAAAATATGAATATAAAAAAATGTTGGCAATATAATAAAAGAACAAACTAATATTTATTTGTTATATAATTATTTATGTTATGTTAATATATTTGGCTGTGTAATATTTATTTAATATATTATGTTCTACTTAACATTTAAAAGAATTATGGCTCTTAATTATGCCCATTTTTAAACATTATTACAAATATAACTACGGTAACTCCACTGTGATAAAGTGCTTTAGAGTCAAGCTTTTTTTCTAATGTTTGTCATATGTCCCTTTGTTATTTTTAGCAATATCTCAGGTCTGCCACAAACTGCACATTTGTTTAGAGGAACTTTGAGTAGATTTTATAAAACCAAAAGTTTAACTGAATGCTCTTGATCCCATCACATTTTCCCGAGGTTTTATAGCAACTCTATTAGACACTCTGAACAATCATTCTCATTCACTTAAAAAAATCCTCTTGTTCTGAATCTTGGGACGGAATTTAATCATCATCCATATCATTGTCTGTTGAAGATTCTATCTTGCTACCCTTTGATTTCTTATCTAATTCCTTTTTAGAAAGGTTTGAGACACCTGGAAATTCGCAGTCGTTATTGTCACACCGATTTAGTTTGGCTTTTACAGGCCTTTAAAATTATTTTCATTTGAATATTGCAATGAGAAAAAAAAAACTTTGACGAAAATTACGTCGTATTTAAAACGATACATTTAAAATGTCTAATTTAAAATAAATTTCTTATACAGTCTTTATAAAATTGTTTACTTAGTCATTTTATAAAAGCTAACTTTAAATTGCTGGGTTGATCTTATTTAATTAATAACGAAAGTAGCAATTAGTTGCCTCGACAGCAATTGATTCTGTAATAAAATTCCTCTGCCAAAGGGAAATGAATGGAATCCTGATTACAGGAGATCGCGACTAGTAGTTTAATTACGATTTAATCTTCTGTAATCTTTTCAAATCAGATCAAATTAGCGTGTTTTTATAGTCTGCGGTGTCTGGATGGAGGTTGGCGAGCATAGCTCTTAGGGGACAATCTAAAACTATATTATATGCTACCAATATTTACATTCATTAAAATGATTTATAACTGCATTTAACATAAAAATTTTAACAATAATTAAAATTAATCATTATTAAACAATTATTTATAAGGTCAATAATGTTTATTTATAAGGCAGAATACCTATAGAAACCTTTCAAATTATGTTCACCTTAGATTTTAATATTTCTTTATGTCATTTTAAACATTTAGAAAAATTATAATTTTAATCAATGATTTTTTTAAACAGTTGATTAAAATTATAATTTAATCACTGATTTAAATTTTCTGATTAAAAATGTTGAGAAGTTAGTTAATTGCCAAGAGTAATTTAAACAATGAAGAAACAGCCAGGCATTTGACCGCAACGGCAGATAACCGGCATCTTACCCCGAAACATTTTCGTCGACTCACCCCAAAGAATTGGGCTAGAGGCCGGTGCCCCCTACTGACGTAAAGAAGACGGAATCGGCCACTATTTATGCTTTTCAGAAAGTCCAGATATCACTACTCTATAAAAACATCAGATTTATTTCATTGGTGTTTAAACTAAGGCAAATAAATATGTCATATAAAATATTTTGGAGACTTACTAGAAGTGCAAAGACGAAATAGTAATAAAAAAGTACCTCTTAAAAATGAAAAAAAAAGAACTCAAATGTAAGTTAACCCTCTTAATTAGAACTGATCAGCGTTTCCCGACATCACCCGCGCATATGAAAACTACGTGATACGGCATTTTGTACAACACGGCATCTCACCACAATTTACACTATTTAAATGAGAGAACTCCGAACGTGTACAATCGTATCGCTGTCACTGTTATATAAAGTTGAATCAACGACGCGTAGAAAATATTTTTGCTTTCTACGCAAAAACTATATTTTCCTCGAGACGTCTGCACTTTCCTAAAAAATTATCAACAATCGTGAATGTTGCATATATTGATATGGTTTAAGCGAAGCAGTACTACTTTATGACTTCAATATAGTCGTCGCGATGTATATGGGGCAATTCTCACAATCTTTTGACTTTCATGTCGCTGAATAATAATTTTTATTTTAATACATTTTTTTGTGTTTTTTTTTAATTTCATATACTTGGGAACATCTCATTGCATGATTGCACAACAATATTAACGAGATAAATAAGTTTTGGACGGTGTTGGGGGTCCAAACACCTGGAAAACTCCTGTACCGTCCCGTGTCCCTGATGTTGATTTTTAAGTTTGGAGCTGTTTGGATAAAATTGTTTCAATACAAATAATTCGATGTAATTTTTTCTGAAACTGGGACTATTGTTTTATATAAATAAGTAGCTAAAATTAGCCTGCACACACTTTTAGGGTTGTTATTATTTTTTAAAGTCTGTCCCTAGGTTTTAGATTTTTTACCATCCCCCTTCTAAAATTATACAGAAAATCCCTTGAAATGTAGCCACAAAATTTTTTTCAAGTTTTTTCTCATGCAGAAGTATGCTAGAGAAATAATGTCTAAAATTCTTTGGCAGGAAATTTACTGTAGAATTTAGATCAGCATTTAAATATCAATTTCAAGCATCGTGTCTTTATTGGTAGTCTCACCGTCCCCAAGGTTTCTTTTTACACTTTTCGAGGTAAATTATTTTTTTTTTATTTAATCCAATGTAAATAACTGTTTCTAAAAATCAATGAACATTTTGGCTACCACGTAGTCTCAACATGATCTGCCTAAAATAGATGGTAATTTTTCTTGCTATTCCATCCTTATCGTATCTTTTTTCCCCATTTCGTCCCTTTTTTCCTATACCATCCCCCTTTTTTACATTACCATCCCTTTTTTAAGGCTGTTCCAAATCCCAAAGGGTCAAATTTCTGACATAAGTTTTAATTCATTTTTCTTCGGAAACGCATGAAACTAGAAGGTATTGTTATTCAGAAACTATGTCATCGAACTGTTTTTTCCGTTTTCTTGTAAACGCAATAGATCTTTCAGAAAATAATGTCAAAGCTAGCATTTTGAACTGAACTTCCGAACGAAAGAAGAAAATACAGTCAGTAAGGGGAGAAAAATGCCATGCCACGTGATCAAAATCGCTTATAATTCAACAGATAATTGATTGATCAAAAAATGGAAAAAACAGTTCGATTCCAAATCACTTCCATGGTCAGGCTTTCCAATTTTATATATTTCCGTTAAAAAAGTAATTTGTAAATGTGTCAAAACATTTTGCGCTTGTTGATCAGAGCAGTTGAGAACAACCTTAACACCTCTTTAAGACAATGATATACTAAAATTTTCTACTAAAAATACTACATTGCCATTATTTCTTATTTGAATGCCCTGTGGGTACTATGCAACTACATTATAAGTAAAAATTTAGAAGAAAATAAAAAGTTTTAGCGGTAAAATGGTAAGTAAAATTAAACTCGCAAGTTTAACTTAAACCTCAGTTAAATAAAATTTTTTTCGCTGCTGACCATTTTTTTCTTTATTTTGAATAACTAAGGCATTCGTCTATCAGATTAAAATGTTATTTTAGCAAGTTTAATTTCGCCAGATTTTTTCGCCAAAAGTCAAAAGATTGTGAGAATGCCCCATATATGTATTTCCGACAACAAGCAGAAAAACATGTATGAAACGCTTATTATTTAACAAATTTTCAAACACATACAATGTCAAAAGACATTTCAAGAAGGTGTATGATACCCTATTCTAATGACATTTCTAATACCCCATGATAAAGCTGACGTAACTTTCAAATCTCACTCATACGAAGAATTCCAGGTTCGAATGTGAACTTTTTTTGGAAGTGATAAAGTACACAACTTTTATTTTGTTCAGAAAATACTCTAGTTTGTAGTGTGACGTATTGGGATAGAAAAGTATGTTTCGTAACCAATATCTTCTTTCGTAAGTACCCGCATGTTTCTTTCGCTCGAAAAGTATATAAAAAAAAAAAAAAAAAAATTCTCGTATTGTTTTTTCGTTACAGTTTTCTCTACAACTTAAGGAATTTGAATGTCAACAGGAGGGTTGAACTTCTTACAAATAATGATTTGTAAGTTTTAAAAATTAGATTAATAAAAATGATTCAAGTAGCAGTCTTTGATAAGAACTTAAATTCATTCAAAATGTATACAGAGCAAAAAAGACTCAGGCGAGTTCCTTGGGACAGTCTTTAGATCAGGCATGTCAAACACCTGGCCCGCCGATAGCTTATCTGTGGCCCGCCTAGGCTTTGGCATTTTAGCTGTATTTAATTTAATTGTTAAGCAATTTAATGCTAAAAATACTATTTGCAATACACATTTGCATCAACCGTCGTATTAGAGATAGCAAACATCCGAAAGTCATGTTAAAGTTGAAATTATTTTTTCAGAATTTATTACTGTAGTTGATTAAAATTCAGCGTAATTCCATACTAGCATGAAAATATATAGATATGGGATTTCCAAATTTCTGAAAATATTCAGCAATCGACCAATTTTTAAAAATATGCCGCCTTTTGATATTTATATACCTTTAACTGATGCGACTAAAATTTGTCATACAACTGATGTGACCCGGTTTCTCAGACCCCTCGAATAAAATGAATAAAAAAAAAAAAAAAACTCAAATGGTTGAATTTACTTAATTTTTGTCTTAATAATATCGTTGTACTTTTCTTTGGAGCATGTGAATTAAATTGCATGAAAAAAGTAATTTATTCATATTATTTAACTTCAGTACAGAAAAGTAAAAAGTTGTAAAAGTGTTTACAGGTGGGAGTCGCGTAGTCTGGGACACCGCGTGACATCAGTTAAAGGTTAAGTCAAATAAACATAATTTGAACCAAAAAATACATTTAATAAATGAAATCCAATCAGTAGCGCATAGATTCAAGACACAATTTAGTAAATAGGTATTCTGATTCAAAATATATTTATTTTTTACTTGGAGAAAGCACGGACGACTGACAGAATTAGCGAGTACAATCAATTTTTTAAAACAAATATAAATTAGAAAATTCAATTCAATTTTATAGTTTGGTTGATAAAAAATAATGAAAGGTTTTTTTTTTTTTTTTTTTTTTTTTTTTTTTAAAGAAAAATAAGATAAAGTAAATTATATATAATAATAATTTTGTAACTTTGCGTAAACATTTCTTTAACAGGGCTGTGTTTTGTACGAAAAAAATTTACTATGTGCGGTGATAAGATTAACTAATTTATTTTATGTAGCCCGCGTATTGTACATATAGGCTTAATTTGGCCCGCCGCGGTAAATGAGTTTGACGTGCCTGCTTTAGATGAACAAAATGTCATTCGTATTGGAGGTAGATTAAAGAATTCAAATCTATGATACGATTAAAAAAATTCAATTCTAATTTTAAAAAATTACAAATTTATAGTGACTATAATGACATACTTCCACTTTAAGCATTTACATGTTTGTTCACAAATCCTTCTTTACTTGTAAAGACTGAAATTCTGGGATTTAGGGAGTGTAATTACAGACAGCTAATCATTTCATGACTTGGTAGCGTGTTAAAAAAACTGTACAATTTGCGAAATATTTATAGAAAATTTAGGAATGCGATTATCTGACTTGCTGCCAATAAAGAACTAAATGGCAGTTTACAACTGATATTTTTTTTTTTTGGAACAGCAATCGAACTACAAATTACAACTATGCTGCTACACAGAGTTTTTGAAGTCATATTTACTAAAGATAAAAAGTGAAGAGTAGGTATTGTTAAAACAAAGTCAGTCATCTTGAAGCTCCGTATAAGTAATCATTTTACTAGTCATTTTACCAATAATAACCGAATAACTGCTAAGAAAGCTTCATTTCACTTTTTATATAGTTTGAAATTAAAACAATAAATATATCTACCCTATCTATATTATAAAGGACAAACATATCTGTGCGTAACGCATACGTCATTTTGCGAATGGCAACACTTTGAAATTTGAATTAAAATTTTGGATTTGCAATTTTTTCTACTGCAAATTTTTAAACCTCTAAACATCGCACATTTAAAATTTTTACACCGTCGTATAAGGAAAAAAATACTCTTTTAAATGCAATTTGTTTGAAAACTGTATCTCAATTTATTTTTCAGATATTAATTTTTTTGTAGTTTTTAATAACATTTTTCTTTTCGTGGCAACAAAAGTACCTCATTTCATTGAAAGTCATTGAAAGTAAACGGAAAATAGTCGAAAATAGGAGATATCTTTCTGTTGCCATTTTCTCATAAAACCTAAAAAAAAGGTTGAAATTAAAATATGGGCTATGCCAAGAATATTGTCTGTTATTCTGTGATAATGACGTCATATGCACACTTTTCTATAGACGAAGTTTAAAACTGGATTGTAAAAGTGGATTGCTTTAGCGGATGCAAATGACGTCATTTTATAAAAAAACGTGTATTTTATTTCTTAAACCTGAATTATGTTTTGTAGAAGTGCGTCATTTTTACAGCCCAGCTGCTTTGAAATTCTTCACAGGTGAAAAGGCTTCACATTTAAAAATAATGTAATCGAAATCACACACTGATAAAACGCAATGTTTTACAAAAATTTAGAATATCTTTATAAAGTATATTTTTCAATCTTCTGACCATCGTTACATTTTCAATTTTCGTCGCATAGAGAAAAAAATTACTTTCAAATGCAATTTGTTTAAAAAAATTTTCTTAATTGACTGATGTATTATATTTTCTAAAATAATTTTTAAGCATGATTTTTTTTTAAGTTTATCTTATCACGTGCCGGTTTCAATACATAATAATAATAAACATTTTTCACATAAAGCAACAAACATTTTTCAGCATTTGTTTCTGACTATTTTTGCATAACGAAATTAATACTTCCTTTATAAACAAATAAAAGAATAATATTAAAAAAAACACCGATCTAACATATTTGTGAAAGACAAATTGACGAAATTAATACTTCTTTTATAAACAAATAAAAGATTAATATTGAAAAAACAACAAATCTAACATATTTATAATCGTACAATTTAAATTTTTAGATCACCAAATAGGATTTTTTTTTAATGGAATAACTTTGCAAAGTCCATCTCAGTTTACTGATTGTCTATAGTTTTAAAAACAATTTTTAAGCATGAATTTTTTTTTTAATTTATCTATATCGCGCGGAGCTCGATTACGAAAGATTAATCCGTTTGCCCTTAAAACAAAATACAGACTTCATCATTTTGTTACGGCTAATATCCATTAAAAAAATTTCCTATGAATAAATAAATAAAATAATATAAATAAAACACAAATTTACCAGACATGTATAAGCTCTGAAATTATGAGAATATAAAAGGATGCCATAAGTAGCAAAATCTTGGCAAATAACTCTTAGCATTGCGGCTAATAAGAAAATATCGCTTTTGATAAATTTAAAAAAATTATTTGATTGTATAATTCGTATTTTCCATATGAAAAATGCTTTTTTAATGTAAGTTGTCAATCTAAAAATATTATGGAATATAAAAAAATTATTAGTTTTCGATTTAAAAAAATGATTTCACCTATATTCTTTAACCCGGGAAGCCCGGGTACGATCCTAAAATCCTAATGAAACGAATTTATGAAACAGATATATGAATCGACTGATTAAACAACTGATTATGTTTCAAGCGATTTCTCCTAAAATAAGTAATACTTTACGATGAAATAAACACCGAAAATCAGCATTAATTCGCAGATCTCAAAACTGGTATTAGAATTTTTAAATTCGAATTAGTTTTCGAAATATTAATTTTTTTCTAATTTTTTATACATTTTTCTAATGATGGCAACTCAAATTTTAATCAAACAGATATATATTTTCATATTTCAGAAAAGGTTGACATAGTAACCAGGCTATTTTTGTTTATTTGATAATAAATGTTTATTAACCATTTGGAAAAATGGTTATTGTTCTCGTCAAGGTAGGAAATCAAAAGTATATCTGAAGGTTTTTATTGGTTTAATCCGCATTTTATTAGTTTTCTGATTGGTCTATACAGTAATCTGTATTTCCCTTTACTTTCAATAGAGATGGATACCTTCTGTTGCCACTATAACAAAAAAGTAATAAAAACTACAAAAAAAATTAATAACTCAGAAACAAATTGAGATACAGCTTTCAAACAAATTGCATTTAAAAGTTCATTTTTTTCTCTATCCGACGGTGTAAAAAGTAATACTGTTGCATGTTTAGAAGTTTAACAATGAAATTGGTAGTCAGATTTCTTGGAAATCTGACGATGGAACAGCCTTTTCCCGAACAGGCAATGAAATGCTTGGAAAATACGTAAGTTTCAGGTGGATAATAACTAATGAAAATGAAAGAAAATGAATAACAATTTCTGCCAAAGAGTTAATTTTAATTTGTAATATTTTCATGATGAATGATGAAGAAAAATGGAATAAGCCAATTAAAAAAATATATATATAAATAGGACACGAATGAATACATATAAATATTTCACACCAAATACGAGTCGCAGGCGATTTTTGTCGGTTGGAATTTTTACGTGTAATAACACTATTAATGTTTAATTGATCGCGTACGTAATGATCAACACCGTGCGATTTTTTATGTCTTAAATTTTAGTCTTTGAAAAAATCATTTTCCAAATGATCGTTGTAATTTATTAAATTACTTTTTTAATTACTTTTATTTCTTTTTATAAATTATATAAATTATTTTGTTCTATAACTATTAAATATTTGTTTATATATCCTTTAAAAATAATAGAAAATAATTAAAAAATACTT
The DNA here is from genome assembly GCA_963932465.1 of Maratus speciosus. Lineage (NCBI taxonomy): Eukaryota > Metazoa > Arthropoda > Arachnida > Araneae > Salticidae > Maratus > Maratus speciosus. The sequence continues at coordinate 238,812,092 of OZ010800.1, forward strand.
TACTACTTAGTTATTCCGTCGACCAATGTCGCCAAATTATATAAATCGCCAAAACACTCGCCAAATTATACAAATTGACATAATTTGTATTTTAAATAACGAAAAAACAAATAAATTAGTATAACATTAATAAATATACAAATAAAAAGTCGAAATAAAAATCACTTGATGACATAAACACGTGTAACTTGCTTAAAGTCAACTCAATGTTAGATTTACGATCAACCATTATTGGCATTTAATCTCATAGTTTGGCGATAGATTTTTTGTCGACGGGATAACTAAGTAAAACCAAAAATGCATATGTAACTGGTACTTGACTAAAACGACGTTTTCGCCAAATTTTCGTAAAGAAAAAAAAATCCCGCCAAACCTGCTGTGCGTATTTGACATCTGGCCAAATATTACCACTCGAAAAAAAATAAATGCTAACTGGCGAGATTTGCATCCGGCTAGCGTAACAGTCCCAAGAATTCTTTGCAACCATGGGAAATTTTATGTAGTTTTATTCGAAAAATAAATTTTGATTTTTTAATCAAAACGGTAAAATTACGGCCCCATATTGGCGCGATTTTTTTCTGACGCCAATGTCATATACGGAACGGGCACTTAACTGGCGCCAAAGTATCGTTATTTTGCTTGACATGGTAAGCCGGATGTTGTTGTTTATGCTGCTTATGCGTTCCCCAAATTGGCATCGTTAAAAAATCGCGCCAATATGGGACGTATATGACATCTGTGCCAAACTTTCATATGAACGGCGAAGGGATCAGACCGTATTTGTTTATGGCAGTTGATGACTTGAACTATTATAATATAGATGAAATGATGGCGATAGAATAATATTTGGCGACTTATCACCTGTGCCTTGCTAACGTTAAAGTACCAAAATGGCATCTAGAGTATAAAAAGCGAAGTGGTCCGCCTGGAACTGTTGATAATAGCCACATGACTTAGGCTATTGTTACAAAGATTGTTTTAAAATACCGGGAGACAAAGACTCTGTATACTTAATTTATTTTATTTTAGCTTCTTTTCAAATGTTTAACTGATCCGCTTTAACCCAAAACGAAAACAACCATTGGATGTCATATCAGCAACTGATTCGCCCTTAAATTTTTGCAATCAAACGAATTGAATGGAAACCCGTTTACAGGGAGATCTGCACAGCTTTTTTCAGTATAATTCAATCTTCTCTAATATTTTTAAAACCCATCAGATTAGCGTGTTTCTAGATTCTGCGGTGTCTGAACGGGGGTTGGTGAGCGTAGCTTGCAGGGGGCAGAGCCCCCTAGTCATTTATATTTTGATATTATTTATTGCTATTGCATTTGTTTTTTAGTCAAGATAAATTTATAATATATATTTCACATGCAGTTGATTTTTAGTATCTAGTGTTTATATTGCATTTAGTGCAGCTATTCTATGCAGAGTATATTATATATAGTGTAGGTGTTATACCTGATCACGGCCAAACTCGATTCTCCCCTTCCTTATACAACCTCAACAATCCCCCCCCCCCCCCGTTAGTTTCGGAATCGTTAAATGACTCCTGTCTCCGCCTGATGGCGCGAATACCTACTGTATATAATCTTATATTATAATACGAGCAAAAATTGTGTGTTTATGTGCGTGTGTGTGTGTGTGTGTGCGTGTGTGATTAAACGATTTTGATTAAATTTTGTACCCTTCCGTTTTTTGGACATGAAAAAACCATTGGACTGGGTCACATATTCGAGAACATTCATTAGTGGGACATTTTTTGTCATTATGTGTCAGAGCTAAATTAATTATATCTAAAAACGGCCGAATCTCGATTTTGACTAAATTTTGTATCCAACCATCATTTTCGGGTACGAGAAGACTATTGGACTGGGCCACATGTTCGAGAAATTTCAATTACTGGGTCATTTTTCGATCACTTCGGGTCAAGCTAAATTTATCTAAAAAACGGTTCTAACGATTTTCAATAAACTGTATATTCTACAGTTTTGGATTATGAGAAGACCATTGGGCTAAGTCACATGTTCGAGAAAATTCGAGTAATGGGTCATATTTGGGTCACTGTGAGTCAAGCTCATTTTATCTAGAAAACAATTCAATCGATTTTGACTACATTTTGTATCCAACCGTTTTCGGGGACGAAAAGACTATTGGGCTAGTTCACATGCTCGAGAAATTTCAATTAGTGGGTCATTTTGGGTCACTACGTGTCAAGCTAATTTTATGTAAAAAACGGCTCTAAAATTTTCACTAAACTATATTTTCAACAGTTTTGAATTAAGAGAAGACCATTGGGCTAAGTCACATGTTCGAGAAAATTCGGTTAGTGGGTCATTTTTGGGTTAAGCTAACTTATCTCAAAAAGTTTCAAACGGTTTTGACAGTTTTTTATTATACCTTTTCCCACTGCGTGAAGAACATTGGAATAGGTCACATGTTCGATAAATTTCGATTAGTTGGTCACTTTTGAATCAACGTTCGTCAAGCGCTAATTTTATCCAGAAAATGACTAACGATTTTCACTAAATTTTATATTCCATCGTTTTCAGTCTCAAGAAGAGCATTGGGTTAGGTCGCATGTTCAAAAAAATTCGATTAGTGTCTCATTTTGGGTCACTATGGCTTAGGGTCAAGCTAATTGTATCTAGAACAGCAGGAAAGATTCAGTGGGAATAATATATCGAGATAAACACAAAGCTAATTTTGACCAAGTATAGCTCGGTCATTCCTGCTAGTGCTTAGTAAGAGTTAATTCCATATATAACAATGAGAAAAACGTCTCTGTATATGCGTTATAAAAGGTATAGATAATGTACGTAGGTTTTGTATCGGGATTTTTTGTACTGCAAACAGGAAAACTAAAAGATTTGGAGAGAAATTAAATAAATTCAATGCTTTAAACATAATCAACTAAAAATATATTAAATAACACGCTACTGCAACACGGAAAACAAAGATTATAAGTACAGTCGTGGAAAAAAAAGTAAACACCCCCTACTAACTCCTCAACAAATTATCGTAGAAGAAAGTTACCGGTACCAAACGATTGGAAATAAAGTCTACTTTTAAATGGTGTATACACATTTTGCTTAGGGGGCCATCTACATGTTAAAACAAACCATAAATTCATTTTTTTCAATACCAATGCCCAATTCTGACAGCATAAATGAACTCTACACCTTTCAATTAGCCTAAAAACCAATTTTTATGCAATTCGTACCATAAGTTTCCGAGAAATTAATTATTATAAAACGTGCGTATTTTAAGGGCTGTATCCAAATTGAAGTTCCGTAGTCGATTGTTAACCGAGAGAGCCTCCTTCTTGATCAAGGCACCTTAAGCAGTCAATGAAGCCTGTTAGACACCGGGACAGCAGAAGAAATTTCAAAATATCTACTCACTTCTGTCATAGACGGCCCCTTAAACCATCATTTTGCCGTTTTTTAAGCATAATTTGAAAACTATTTGGAAGAAAAATGTGAAATTTCGGATTTTCATAAAGCAGCACTTAATAAATCTAAATTCATCAAAAAAATTGTAGGTTGCAATTCATAATTGTTTTTAATATTAATTTCATAATTCATATCATAAAGTTATAAAAATTGCAAATTCAGCGTATTTATGTTTGGGCACATTAGTATTATTGCTACAAAAAAATTAGCACATTAGGAGCATAATTTCAGGCGATATAAATAAATATATGAAAATGTAATTTAACATTAGAAGCACTAAATTTTGAATGTTTATAATTTAAAAACTTATCATTCAAATGATTTAAAATTTGGTGTCTGGACATAGTTTGAACCGAAGATTTGAAATATCTCGTTAAAATTGGGTATTGCTATTGAAAAAAATGAGGTTTGGGTTCGTTTTAATATGTAGATGGCCCCCTAAGCAAATTTTATATACATCATTTAAAAGTAGACTTTATTTCCAATCATTCGGTACCAGTAACTTCCGTCTACTATAATTTGTCGAAGAGTTAGTAGGGGGTGTTTACTTTTTTTTTCCTCGACTCTACATTTCTACATTTAATTACATTTAAATTTTAAATTGTTTGAAACATTGATAATTCTGACCACAAAATATGCAGTAAAACATTTTAAAAGTAATATTTACGAATTCCAAAATATTAAGAAAATTAAGCAAAACTTTTCCATACAACCAAATTCTTTTCAAATCAGTATAACTTTTTAAACCATTTAATTATTTTTGCACCAGAATTCTCATGTAAAATATCGGTATATTTTACATCATTATTTCACTGCAAACATTAATTATTTTTGCACAGTTCTTAATTAAAAAATATAGATATATGTACATTACAAACAATTTTCGATAGATTTGGCCATTATATGCGTTGATCTGAAATATTCAAGCATGTAGAAAAATAACAAAATTACATATAAAAATAAATATTCTAACTCTGGATACTGATGGTATAAAACTATATGATACAATTAAAAGGATGTTTGCATCTTTCATAATATCAACAAAATAAGCAAGCATTTTTGCCAATAACCGGCAATCAACTCATATAATTTTATTTCTTCAAAACATGGATATTTACATCATTCTTAATTATTAAGAAAATATATATGTGTAAATTGCAAACAATTTTCAAACAATTTGGTCATTATATGTGTTGATCTAATAGATTCAAGCATGCAAACAAATTACAAAATTACATATAACATTAAATATTCTAATTCAGGAAAGTCATGGTATAAAAGTATACGATTAAAATAAAAATATATCTACATGTTTCATAGTATAAAAAAGGCCCACCAGTAGACGAGAAGTTCTGCACGCAAAGCTGGTAGACAGGAGGTGCTGGGTTCGAATCCAATCGCGCCTGTCATCCCAATCGTTCGGAGTTTTCGTGATTTTCTTCGAACTTTGGATTTCATTGCGTAAATACGGTTTAGGTTCCCGTAAATATACCCCACCCACGGATAATTAACCGTCATAAGCAACACCATAATATAAAAAAAAAATAAGCACGTCTTTTCGCCAATATCCGACAATCAACTCATATTATTATTATTTTTTTTAAACCATGGATATTTACATAATTCTTAATTATTGAGAAAATATATATATCAGAACATTGCGAACTATTTATAGTCCAGGCAATAGAGACCGTATAGGGGCTCTACATAGCAAAATTCGTGGTAGTTCTGGAACTCGGCTTACTATATGTTTTTTGGGTCGCTGAATCCGAATTTTCAACTTCCTACCAAAATTTCCCCCGGCAACCCCCCCCCCCCCCCCAAATTTTGGTAAAATGGCCCTCAAAAAGGTTTTTATTAAAAAAATCATTAATCAAAATTTTTTTATTGTTTTAGGGGAAAAGTATCTAGAAATTCAGAAAGTAGACAAAATTTGCAACATATTAGATATATGACATTATGACTTAGGATGAAGGGGAAGGGGGGATCTGCCTCGGAACATGCGCGCAGTGCTGCGTGAACTAAGTTGCGCAATTCCACTTAACCACTCACACGTTTACATTCGCCCTCCCATCTCCCCTCCGAACTTTCTCTATAAGGTTTACTTTAAGTATTTTGGGTCGCTGAATCCGAATTTTTAACTTCCTCTCAAAATCCTCCCCCCCCCCCAAATAGTTATTTTTAACTTAAATTTCTTATTGTTTTAAGGGAAAAGCATTACGAAATTCAGAAACTAGACAAAATTTGCAACAAATAGGATATATGACATTATGACGTAGGATGAACGGGGAGGGGAGGGCTGCCTCTGAACATGCACTGCGGCGCTACGTGCACTAAGTTATGAAGTCAAGGCAATAGGGGATTTTACCTGGAAAAATTAATACTAGTTCTGGATTCTGACTCACTTTATGTTTTTTGGGTCGCTGAATTTGTAACTTCCCACCAAAATTTCACCAGGCAACCCCCAAAAAATTGATTTTTTGAAAAAATTTGGTTTTTGAGAAAAGCGTGCGGGGAATGTTCCAAGGCAGCCACCTCTCTCCCCGTTTATGCTACGTCATAATGTCATGTATCCTATTTGTTGCAAATTTTGTCTAGTTTCTGAATTTCATAATGCTTTTCCCCTTAAACAATAACAAATTTAAGTTAATAACAACTATTTTGGGTGGTATTCGGGTGGGAACATTTTGGGGTAAGTTAAAAATTCGGTTTCAGCGACCCCAAAAAATTAAAGTAAACCTTATAAGGGAAGTTCGGAGGGGAGAGGGGAGAGCGAATGTAAACGTGTGAGTGGGTAAGTGGAATTGCGCACACCACGCAGCACCGTGCGCATGTTCCGAGGCAGATCCCCCCTTCCCCTTCATCCTAAGTCATAATGTCATAGATCTATTTTGTTGCAAATTTTGTCTACTTTCTGATATTCTAGATACTTTTTCCCTAAAACAATAAAAAAAAAATTTTAAATGAAAACCTTTTCTGGGGGCTTTTTACCAAAATCTGGGGTTGTTGCCGGGGTAAATTTTGGTAGGAAGTTACAAATTCGGATTCAGCGACCCCAAAAACATATATTAAGCCGATTTCCAGAACTACCATTAATTTTGCTAGGTAAAATTCCGTATTGCCTGGATTATTAACTTTTACGAATAAATTTAACCTTTATTTGGGGCTAATCTTAACTATACAAGGATATAGAAAAATGGGATATAAATTTACATGTTTCATAATATAAAAAAAAAAATAAGCAGGTCTTTTTGCCAATATACGGCAATCAAATCATATCGATTTTTTTCCTTTTCTTAAAAAAATACAAAAAAAAAAAAGGATATTTACATGAGTTTTCTTTAGAAAAATATAGATATGTGTATATTGTGAACAATTTTCAGTAAATTTAAATATTATAGATGCTGATCATGAAATACAGGGAAAGAAAAAAACTAATAATATTCGTTTTTTTTTTTTTTTTCAGGTTTAATTATTTTTAAGAATCAACAAGTCCTTTTTTTCTCTTTCAACAATTTGTACTACAAATGTGAAGGAAATTCATGAAAAGAAATTTCTGGATTTTTTTTCAATGAATCGTGAGTGCAGTATGGAACACAGCAATCAGCCGATTATTACTAAAAAAATCGAAAATTGTAATTTCAGTTAAGTTATACCTAAGAAAACACAAGCGTGAAAGGCATATTCTTTATTAGACAGAAGTAGGTAAAAGCGCCCCCTACAATTCTCCGGAGCGAACTCTGATTCCCCGAAAACAAAGGGATTTTGAATTCTTGTTACGGGCGTATAATGGGAATCGAGTATGGCCGTTATGTGATATATCTATTGTACCCAGTGTAAAAGCAAACTGTTGAATTGTTGCACTTTTTTTCAAATTTAAATTATTGATTTTCAATCGACATGTAATTATTGGCATTAAAAAATAAAACATATTATTGAAGCATTGAAATAAAGCGTCTTTTATACCTGATAGGAAGGTTAGAGATTAAACTGCATTAGTTCATATTTAGTTACGTAATATAGGACTGAATATATTTTTAAAGAGATTAATAACTGTTTTTTACATTAAAATGTTTTTCAAACAATCAGAACTTTTTATATGCAGTCATTTAATTTATATTTATATTTCCTTCTTTTTTCTATTTCCTAGGTCAATCTTTTCATTTAGCCCCTTGAGAGGCGGTGGGATAAAATATATCCCACGTAATTTAAACAAGATTCTCACCAGAAAAGTTTTACTAAATTTTATATTTTTAACTTTGGAGAAAAAAATCGTTGAAAAAATGCTTTTCGTTATTTAAAAATAATGTTTTTTGATTATTCCAGTGAGAATTCAATATTTAGAGACATTTTTCTTGCCCCTCAAGGGGATAAAACATAAATAATCTATTTTGCTCATATTCACAAAATACAATGTCTACGGAAATAAAAAAATAATTAAATGTGGCTTCCTGTCGTTTCATAAAGTATTGTACTAATTAAATTTTTCAGCAAACTAGAAATCATGATTAAGTTAAGTAATACGTTTAAAAGAAAATATATACATATTCCAGATAATTAAAAATTTATACTCCATGTTGATATTAAATGAAACAAAAGCAAATCACAACAGACTAAAAAAAACACACATTCTTAATATTTTGTTCATGCTTATAGTTTAATTTAAAAAGATGTGAGTTTTTAAGCATTGTTTTTTAAGTGTAAAAATTAAAAAAAATATTTTAAAACAGTAGGATTTTGCAAAAATAGCAACAACTTACGGAAAAGTATAGTAAAACGATAGGAATTTATACTTAAAACAAAAATTAAAATGAAATCAAACATTTTTAAAAATATAACATCCATATTAACATTAAGAAGTTTTTAATTAAATTTTAAAGTAACTAAAATACAGTGAAGTGTGATGTTTAATTAGTTTTAAATTCATTAGCAATAAATACTGAGAACACACATTCTTAATATTTTGTTCATGCTTATAGTTTACTTTAAAAAGATGTGAGTTTTTAAGCATTGTTTTTTAAGTGTAAAAATTAAAAAAAATATTTTAAAACAGTAGGATTTTGCAAAAATAGCAACAACTTACGGAAAAGTATAGTAAAACGATAGGAATTTATACTTAAAACAAAAATTAAAATGAAATCAAACATTTTTAAAAATATAACATCCATATTAACATTAAGAAGTTTTTAATTAAATTTTAAAGTAACTAAAATACAGTGAAGTGTGATGTTTAATTAGTTTTAAATTCAGTAGCAATAAATACTGAGAACACACATTCTTAATATTTTGTTCATGCTTATAGTTTACTTTAAAAAGATGTGAGTTTTTAAGCATTGTTTTTTAAGTGTAAAAATTAAAAAAAATATTTTAAAACAGTAGGATTTTGCAAAAATAGCAACAACTTACGGAAAAGTATGGTAAAACGATAGGAATTTATACTTAAAACAAAAATTAAAATGAAATCAAACATTTTTAAAAATATAACATCCATATTAACATTAAGAAGTTGTTAATGAAATTTTAAAGTAACTAAAATACAGTGAAGTGTGATGTTTAATTAGTTTTAAATTCATTAGCAATAAATACTGAGATCTAAAGATCTAAAATTTGAATTATACATGGAAAAAAAGAACATAATCAGAGATAAAGTACATCACAGGAATCATTAAAGCACTTAATACAACTTTATGGGTACCTGAAATAAAATAAAGAAATAATATTAATTGGTTAATATTTTGTTTAATTACTTGCCCTTATGGGAATTTTAAAACTATCATATCTTTCTGGGTATGCTAGAAAAGCAAACACAAAATATAAGATAGGAATAAAATATTTTAGTTTATTTCTGCCCGTAGTCTAATTTAAGTCATATATAGATTTAACTTAATTTTTTCTTAAAAGCTCAGTTAGTGTTACAAACTATGAATTAAATAAATATTGCTAATAAAGTATTTAATTCCAATCTTTACCACGCCTGTATCTATTTTCACTGGAAACTGTAAAAGATATGATCCTTTTTAAATGCCCATAAAAAAAAAATAACAATAATAAAAAAAAAGGATTGATTCCATAAAAAATGAACATCCACTCATATGAAAGAGTGATTATTCACCCCTACGAGGGTGAAAAAACTCACTCCTTTAGGAGGAGTGAATAGTCACACCTCCGAAAGAATAATTATCCAACCCTGCTTAGGATGAATATTCACTTCACAGGAGTGACAATTCCTTCTTTCAGAGAGTCAAAATTTTCACTTTTGCTCAGAGTAAATAGGCACTCTAAAGAGCTTGGGCATATTTTAAATATGCGATAGAGTGACTATTCACTCCAGGAGTGAATAGTAACTCCTTTTTATTTAGAGTTTAATTTATTTAAATTTGATTAATTTTGTATGAACTGAAAAAAGTACTATGGCTTATTAAATATAACACTCTAATATGTACTTGTTTACAATAAAACAAGTGTAATGGTAAAAATATTGCAGCATTCATTATCAACGTGAAATTTATACAATTGTACAATTTACCAACGGGCAACAATGCAGACATATAATGAATTCACTTGAAACATAACTAATCTCAATTAACTGTAAATATTTCCCCTCATTTGAAGGAAATATCGAAATTCATTTTCATAAATATGAATTTTTAAATGTTTTCACCATTTAAAATTCTGCACGGAAGAATTTTCCTTGAAAAATAACGTTTATAATTACACATTTTACTTCAATAAATATTAAAGAATTAAATGAGTATGTTTCATGTTAATTAAATATTATGAAAGAGTCCGTAAAGGACGTAATTACAATGACAGAATTGAATTAATTTAAGAAATTCTACGTTATTTTGTTTAATGATATAATATCTTTGATATCTTTAATGAAACTGTTTTGTTCATTTCGAACATAATGAAAATATACTCGATGAACAATAAGAAACGAACAATGTTGTCTGAATTTTATAGGTATGAATTTAACTGGTATTTCCTTCACTGCAAATACTTTTTAAGATTGAATAATTCTTTAACAGGATTGTTTATTATGTTATTTGATAGCCGTAAAGGAAAATAAATTAATTTCTGTACAAAAATTAAAATAAAATAAAATAAAATAAAATATTTTAAGATCTTTTTAAAAAGAGTAACATTTTAAGAGATTTAGAAAAAATATATATACATGTATGTTCTATTAAATGTGTTTTTTAGAATAGGGGTCTTAACACTTTTTTCTGAAAGTCGTTTGCAACCATGAATTCCGAAATGCAATTTTCGCCTTATTTAATTGCAAAATTCGTGTGGTTAAATAAGGTACGTTTTTCCATACTAAAATTATAGCAATGCATTGCAGACTTCTATTTTAAAACATATTTTTAGGCCTAACATGATATTTTTAAAGTAAAATTATACACGAGAACAAAAAAATTTTGTTTTGCATACCAATAATGAAAATCTACTTGGAGTTTCATTACCTGCGATTTATTCTGTTGTGCTGATTCATATATCGGACCAGATGCAATGATCAATAAATGTTAACTGGTGAATTAAGTCCTCCAAGTTCGTCAGTTATAGTTCAGTTAGCAGAACATTCACAATTAAAGCCAAGAAATCCCAGGAACAAATTCTGGATCGGACATTTTTGGACATTTTGGTTTGGCAGTTGGAAAATTACAACTCAAAATCTACTCATCTTTTCATGTATAAGGATAAGGGAGAGTCCATTGTTACTATTGTGACCATTTGAGCAAATTTTCACAAATACTTCCAAATATTTTAATACAAAATATAATTAAAACAAAAATTGATATAACAGTTAAATACAATTATGTTTCACTCGCATAAAATATATCTAATTTGTAACAAAAAATATTTCCCTTGTCTATGTAATCAATCAAAATTTTGTTTCTCTTGTGACCAGAGTATCACAAGAGTAATTTAACATATACATAAGTTAAATGATTTTTGTTACAAATTAGATGTATGTTTGTATGTGGAATACAGTTATATTTACCTGGTTATATCAATTTTTATCTTAATTATATTTTGTAATAAAATAATTGGAATTATATATGAAAATGTTCTCTAATTATCACAAGAGTAACGAATGGACGTTCCCATATCTTTATCCAGGCCAAACAACAATTTTTAATTTAATAATATTTTACAGGTTCACTAACATAGCAAAGATAACTCAATTTTAAAATACATTAATATTAAATTACATTAATTTCATTTTACCAAAAATAAACTCAATATTTTAAAACTTTTAGTCCGAAAGAGAAACGATTTTTGTAACATTCCCTTTGCTTTGGATAGTTCTAAAAATAGCACAATTTTATTAAAACTATTTTATTTTAAAATAACAAAAATAATATAATAAACATTCGAGAAGCTGTCTCGAAAACGATCACGATTTATATGATATTTTTACTTTAAAAAGGTTTAAAACACTTACGTTTAATGCTATATTTACTTTGAAAAGTTTTAATATAGTTGTCCTGTATATAAAATAACGATCAAATATGTGTTATTGATAAATTTTGTTTTGGTATTTTGAAATAAAAATAAATATTATCAATTGATAAATGTTTATTATATTTTTATGTGATATGGGATAACTATAGCATATTACAAAATTAAAACCTGTTGTTAAAGCATTTTCTTTATTTATTCTCTGAATTTTAAAGAAAACAAAAGTACTATAATAAGTTTTTCGTGAAGTAAAACAAAAATTTTATTGTCAGGACATTTAACAATCGTCCAATTTTAGATTCCTTACCAAAACCTAGTCTTAAATTTCACAAGCTAGACTTTCGACATAACTTGCGTATTCAGATTACCATAGATTGGGAAATCGGATTTAAAACTTTGATTTATTTTGCATTCTGTCTCACATTCGTATGCAATTATGGTTGCGCTTTTGATTTCAGAACTTAATTCCTCCTGAAAAAAATGCATTTTGGATTTTAGTATATTGTAGACTTTTGCAAAAGGAAAATATTGGAAGGAAGAAAGAAAAAGAGGATGAAAAACATTGTGTATCATTTAATATCAAATAAACTTCAAATAAAGTTTTGAAATTTATTAAGAACAATGTTTTCGTATTAGGAGCATTCCAGCTTAAGAGCCGATATTTTTGCTATTTGCAAGAGTATTTTGAATAAGATTTTTTAATTTTTGATCACATATTTACATACTCGTTGAATCTTTATCTTTATTATCTATTTTTATTTATTTATATATTGGTAGATTGATGAAAAAATAATATAGTCATGAAATACTAGTATAAAACAAATGCTATTTATATTGTTTTAAAAGAAAACTGTAAAATGGTCTGTAATCGAGTTTCATGTGATAAAAGTGATTTTTGTTTTTAAACCATAAAAATTCAATAAACTGATATACCGTTTTTAGAAAACTTGCTTTTGAAAGTACATATCTTTCCCTATTTGGCTATGTAAAATTTGAAATTGTGCGATGTGAAAAAGTTAAGAACGGTAACAACAACAAATTATTTCTGCGATCTTTGCGACCACATGGATTCAGCGTTATTCAAGGAGATGTTCTTTTCTTTGTAACATAGATATAAGCTGAATAAAATATTGTCTATTAGACGGAAAATGTTGCACATAATAAGCTGAATATTTATACTTAACAACATAGCTGTGTTTAAAGAACGCAATAGAACGCCTTGAATTGAGATTTATATATATTTTCTTTTTTTTTTTTCTTTTTTTTTTTTTTTGGTGGGTGGGGGAGAGGTTGGGGGAGTAGAAATAATGATTCAGTATGTCGAAAGTATCATTTTGTTAGTTACATCGCTAAATATCTGAGCTTTTCATTTATTGAAATAAGCTTTGCATTCAGTGAAATAACATTAAGAAAATAAATTTCTGTTATATTTTAGATAATGTCCTATTTGCTTAAAACGAATTCAAAACAACTTGTCTATTTTATGCTAAAAGTATTTCTAATGTTTACCAATCTACATGAAATGTACTGTTTTTCTTAATAACTACTAATTAAATATATGTTCGTCAGTAAGTTTCATTTTCATGCTTCGTTTATGTCTTACAAAACTTTCGTTGAATACTCCTGATTTCCAAATTTTCTGTTTATTCATTGCAAATTATTCTCTTAGACTTCACTTTTCAACCTAATAAACGTTGAAGTTTTATTGCAGTACTTTAAACTGTTTCATAATATATACTTTGCGCATGGTTTTAATTTTTTGTTTTTCTTTTTTGTGATGTTACACGCATGGATGAATGAATCTTTATAGATCCATGGTTATACGTTAGGAAATGTATGGGCTATTTTTATTTCTGTATACTAACAGCATTGGTTTGCTATGAAAATTTGAGAAAAAAATCAGAATTTTGTATCAATGTTAAATGCATAATATATATTCTGTTACCAAGATGCAAGTTTATAACAGTAAACATTAACAATTATAAATCCGAAAACAAGCAGTCACATATATATATATATATATATTTCTGCTTCTATTATGGTTATAAACTGCCTTCTCAGCTGCCAATATTATTCTGAGAAATCAAAACAGAAAAAAATGCAATGCAGAAGGTATGCAATAATAAGAAGAATGGTACATAACAAATAAAAGGGGAAAATGTACAAGTACAACGTAAATCATTATTATCGTACGTAGGGGGATTATACAATTTTGTGAAATGTATTCTACGGAACTATTTTCAGAATAATTTTGTTTTATGTTTTTTTTTTTTTTTTTTTCAAAATTTTCTTTTTTATGCCTAAATACTTAACTAACTCTTAAACAACAATAAAATATACCTAACTGAATTAAATTTAAGGAATGATTTATATCTATTAGAAAATCTCAATTTCCTTTGTTTTACATGTGATGTATATTTTATCTGGTAAGGAAACAGTTAAAACCTTATATGAATCTTCTTATACAATTTTCCTTTGAACCCTGTAAAAGTCGGTATATGTAAAATTATCTCTCGTTTACTAGTTTAAATTTAAATATTACCACTGAGCAAATAATTAAATATAAAATATAAAATCAAGCATTATGACCAAATAAATGTTTGAGAGAAATGTGGATCAAAAGATGGCATTTATTATTGTAGTATTTTGTTCAGTTTTATCAATAGAAGAATTCATATTGCAATTAGAAGATACTCATAGTACATTAACCACCAAATAAGAAAAATTGCAAAAGTACGAAAAAAAATATCATATTTATTTATGTTACGTAATGGTGTAAATTTATTTTGGAGATCTATTTCGGAATATTTCTCGTTTACGGTAGTACACTTTTAAAACTATATTGATTATCCAGAAATCTAAATAAAATTTAAACTTCAGCAAAAAATTCTGTATTTAATAAAAACTAATTAATTTTCAAATTGTAAAAAAAAAATATATATATATCTTTATTTTTTCAGTACCTATGTTGTATACTTTAAATGAAATAATAAACAAAACTATAAATGTATCCTATTAACAGCATCTTAAAACTACATGCAAGGCCACTGTACAAAACTCAGCTAAAAATCTGTATCATGGTCAATCATATCCGCATGTTCAGCACTGAATTAATATGCATAAACTGTAACAAAAATTTGTGGATTTACAAAATAAATAAATAAATAAATGATGCCAGACAAAAGTTTTAATTATGGAAATATCTATCTTTATTTCGAGCTTTATGTTATTTTACAGATTTTCTTCAAAGTTTGTTATAAATACAGATTAAGTCCATAAAATAAACAGATGATTTTACTGGCATCCTGGTAAAGAATCAAAATTCTGTAAAATCTATATATGTTTTTCATAGTGTATGTCAGCACTTTTATGAACTGTGAAACAGCTTTTTAATATTGCAAATTAAATTATTTCCTCTTTTTCAAGGAAAATTTACTTTTTTGGAAAATCTGCATAGCTAAATAGACTGGCATGTCCTAATATTTATATTTATCATTAAAATACGGAAAACATGTTGTGCATAATATAATTCGTAAATCCAATGATGAACTTTGTTTAACAATTGGATATTTTACACATTGTGAAGTACAATTCAAAAATAATTTCCAGTCAAAAAGGAATGCCGTGCTTAAAGTTATCTTTCGAGATTTCGACACATTGTTTATGTTAAAATAAGTAAAGCTTTACATGTAGACATGACTTTTCTTTAGTAATTTAAAATGTAAACGTTAAGAATGCAAAATAACAAACTTCAGTAAATTTAAACTCAAGGAAAAATTATTATTAGAGGAAAATGTTAAAAAAGATAACATTTATTATTTAAGGATTTATAGCTTTGAAAGAAGACATGAACGATAATTAAATGTCCATGATAATTAGAAGAATCTCTTAAAGGAAGGATAACAAGTTCGAGAAATGATTAAAGAAACTCATAGTCGAAGTCATTACCAACTTTTGTTTTGTTAAGCAATCCTGTAAAATTTACTTTAGTGTATAGTTTCTAAATATTTACTGGTTTATGTGAATTTCAAATTTTATTTTGCTTTGCTTTTCAGGAGAATATCCACAGATAAATTTTTAAAAAAAGTCTTTAATGAATTTTGACATACTTTAATGAATATAAAGGATAAGAAAATACGTTTAGAGTATGCATTTTAAAAATTTCACATGTGTACAGACCTCGTAAAACTAATGTATAGATGCATATGCTACAATATCTGCTACAATTTTCTTTAAGTGAAGTTATTTATTCAAGTTAAATGGAAATAGCGTGTGTAATTAAATGGCTTGTCTTTTAATTTTAACAAAATAATTTCACAGTACTATATTTAATTTGATCTCAGACACCAAATTTTCAGTGTATCTCAAACCTTTTACGTTTTTTTAAATAACCTTAGATCTGATACAAAACATTGCACAACTTCTATGTACACAGTGCATTAAACAAATTCCAGGACTGATCACACACGGACCATATAACACATATATTATACTTACATTTGATGTTAAGCTTTTACGTAGTCTCGTCCCAATTATACAATTGTTGGGATGAATGTGCAATTCTGGGAACGAATTCTTCCACTCCAACACTATTGAATTCTGATGTCACAGCCGTTTTAATGTCATCTATCGACTCGTAACGCCGCCTGTTCTTCTTCAATTTTAACTTGAGAAATAAAACGTAGTCGAGGGTGACAGATCTGGTGGTTAGGATTTGGAGTTGATGCGCACAACCTGCCTTCTGGCAAAAAATTGCTGGATGAATGTGTGAGCTTGTTCGTTGTATTGTAGGAGGTGTCCATTTCCACTGTCCAGCAAGTCGGGCCTCACACGTCGCATTCATTTTAAAAGCGTATGAAAGACATATTTTTAGAATGCCTCAGACACACGAGTTAGTCTGATGTAACCCATGCTTACACGTGCTGATCATCTTCCACATTTTTACTCGAACATCCACGACCGGATCTTTCATCGTCTTCTGTCGACTCTTTTCCAGCTTGAAACCTCGAAAACCACTCAAATACTCGAGAGCGAATTGTAGCATCGTCATGATATTCATATTAATCATTTAGTTCTTTTCTGTGAAAGATATTCCCGATTTAACACAAAATTAATGTTCGTTCGTTGTTCTATTTTTTTCCTATGAGAATGATGATGTAAATTGAGCTCTGTAAACAACTAATCAAACGCAATGAAATTATGACGAGAAAATCTTATTTATACGATATAATCTATCATTAATATCATTAAAACATGATTATTTTGTAAATAGCTGTAATTAAAATTTGTATTATATCACAAGCATGCTTTGAAACATAGTGTATCTGGAAAACTGTTTCTTTTTTTCAAAGGTATTCCCAATTTTTTATTTGTTGCTCATATCTTTTTGTGCCAGGTTAGAAGAAAAAAGATTTTCTAGGAAGATTGATTGGTATATATGTCGTAGGCTAATTGAGAAATCCGGCTCTTTGCAAACAGAAGGCTGCACAGACCATCAACTCATCAAATTGGCGGCTGAAATTCCAATGCGACAGATCTCGATTAGCATATTATAATAAAACTGGTCTGCCATGTCATATCTTGGTGGAAAAAACCTACAGAACCTATTTTAGTGGTTGATCGGTAGGTTTATCATTGTGTTTTCCTGCACCTAATAATATGAAAAAACGGAGGACATGGAATAGTAAAACGCAATAGCAAACCTACCAGTTAAACAGAAAAATCGGGTTTGCAGGGGTTTTCCCCCAAGATATGAATTAGCAGACAAGTTACATTTTAATATGCAAATCAAGTTCTGTCTCTTCCTTGAATTTTAGGCGTCAACTCGATTAGGTTATGGTTCGTGCAGACGCTTCCCGGTCTGCACCGTTCCTTACAATTGTACTATATTATTATTACTCTTTTACTTTTCATTTACAGCTTGGGAAATTTTCTGTTTAAAGTGTTTTCCGTTGTATACTACTAATTCGATCATTACACGCTTTACGACATTTGCTCCGATTCAATTACTTCATAAGATAAAAAAAAATAAATTCATTTAGAATATATTTTTAAAAGAATAATGTAACTTTTGTTATCGGGTATCAATAATTTTTAAAATTCTTATAAATAACCCTGCTTCCAAAAAATCAATTTAGTATTAAATGCACATGGTGTGGAACTAAAGACATAATGAAATTTCGGAAATACATTTAATGAAATTTCGTATAAATTCGTTAATCTTTTTTTTTTTTTTTTTTTTTTTTCTGAGATGATCAAATAATAACTTGTCAATGGTTTTGTATTTCATTAAAAGCTTTTAAATAAAGTGCTTTTTTATTCAATTATTTCACAAAACGTAATTAAATAATGTAACACTGAGTAAAGAATATTTAATGAATGTGAGTATAGTTTACGAGTTTATGGTAAAAAATGTTTTCATTGTCTGAAAAGTACGAACAAGTTGAATAAAATGAATATTAAAAAAAAAAAAAACTTCTGTATTTTTGTGAATTTGAATATAGTTTTATTTTATTTATTTTCTTAACTTTTTCTATTCTTTTAATCATAAATGAGCTGAAAATTTTATAATACTCTTGTAAAAGTTCGTATAATTTGATTTTTTAAAATTCTTATTATTAATTAGGACTATAAATAGTCAGTACGTGTACATCCATGTGAATCACTGGAGATTTACAATAACATTTCATTGTTCTTCAAGCTCGTTCCACAGTGACTGTACAGATTTAAGATAGATCTGTTACATATTTCGAGTGTGTCATTCCATCTTTTCTTTAAAACAAATATTACTTGATTACAACTTGCTTTATATGGTTCAAGATGCGTGTTTAAGAAGACCATGGTTAACATTAGAACCATTAGAACCATTAACACATGGAAAACATTAATTAATATTGCACATCACAGAATTATTTTGAAAAGTAAATAAATTATATAAAAATATAGTTATCTGCATTTGAGATTGTAATGACTGTATTTATAATTTATTGTTTATGTACCAATTTCAGACAATATTTTACATTTTAAAGACAATTTAATTCACTGCGATACACAGAGGACCGTTTCTATAAAATATATTAGATGTAACGTTAAAATATATATATATTAGGAACCAAATCTTAAAAACATATTCATGAGTTAAAAAAATCATTGCAATAATTTTTTTCATTCCTATCCGGAACATTCTCAGTTGGTTGACTGAAACACTTTCGCTTCTCTATTTATATTGTTTCGATATCAGCTGATTCCCTGTTCTTCTCTTTACCCTTTCCTCTTTTCCCCTCTTCAAGAATTTTCATCCACCGACAGTCAATGAGTGTGTGCGTCATATCGTTACAAAGTTTTGATTTAAAAGTTCAAATCTCTATAGCTTCACGTAACAAGGCATTATGCATATTTTCGTAGTTTACAATTTCGTCTATTTCTAAAGTTTTAATCTGTAGGGGGGTTATAACCTTCTTTTTTGCTAACACTGTAGTTTCATTTTTCAATTTTAGCTGCTTGCTCTTTTTTTTTCCCCTTTTAGTCATTCTGATGTTATTTATTTTCCCTTTTTTTATTATTTCTGAAACTGATTTTATGAATATATGTCGTTTGTATTTTTTTTTCATAATTTTCTGTTTCATATCTTATTGCTTTGAATAGGATGATTGGGAGGTTATTGATACTTGTTTAACCAGTTTCTTAAACTCTCTCTTAAGTTTTAATGCTATATAATGAGGGAAAGGGGGTATGTTTGGTGATATGTATGTGTGATGGAATCTTTTTCACTA
This sequence comes from Maratus speciosus, assembly GCA_963932465.1. NCBI lineage: Eukaryota > Metazoa > Arthropoda > Arachnida > Araneae > Salticidae > Maratus > Maratus speciosus. The sequence goes on from OZ010800.1 coordinate 238,831,785, forward strand.
TGTTGGCCTTTGCGCCTTTTAAGCAATTACTTTGAAATTTGATTTTCCTTTGAAATGAAACAGAAAATTATGAAAAAATGCCAATGGCAAGTATTTGGAAAATTAGTTGAAGAAATAACAAAAAAGGGAAAATAAATTACATCAGTATGACTAAAAGGATAATTGATGAAAGGAAAAAAAGAGTGAATCAGTGAGCTAAAATTGAAAAAAAAAAGCTATAGTCTTAGCAAAAAAGAAAATTATAAACCCCCCCCCCCCTACAGATTAAACCTTTACAAATAGCGAAAATTGCAAACTACGGAAATGTGTATAATACCTTATAACGTGGAGCTATACAGATTTGCACTTCTAATTCAAAATTTTGTAACGATATGACACATTGACTGTGGGTGGATGAAAATTCTTGAAGAGCGGAAAAGAAGAAAGGATAAAGGAAAAGCAGGGAATCAGCTGACCTTGAATCAAGGTAAATAGAGAAGCGAAATACTTTCAGTAAACCAACTGAAGATGTTCCGGATAGGAATGAAATCGTTATTGGAATATTTTTTCTACCTAAAACAATCTACCTAAAACATCTTGTGTTGTATATTTACATATTAAAAATATGCTTATGAATTTTACTCATTTATTGTCAGTCATTTGCATATTCGTCTATTTATTTGCTCTGAATTCTCATTATTTAGCATTTTCTCACAGTTTTTGTTTTATAAAAGCCATTTTCGCGCGCTTATATGAAAGAAAGCTTCACTTCGTTTTTCTTACGCGATTAGGAAATAGAGTCCGAGCTTTTACGTGATCGCATTGATCTTTGGTCTCTCTATATTGCCACGAAAATCCCTTCGCCGGCAAGTATTTATTGAATTACATATGTTGTGGAGTCAGATTTTACGTTTTTTTGATTTATAACACCTTAATACGTCACGAGAAAGAGTGTCTTCTAATTAATATGAATAATTTGATAACTAATACATTGGCCTCCAAAAGTTAAGGTACAGGGACTGATGCTTTCAATTGCACACGCTTTGTAGAATATCTACCAAAATTATTGGCGAAATGTTCTTGAACTTCTGGGATGTAAAGAATATGATTGATTTTATATTTCTCGGTGAAGATTTATCGGGGGTAAAATTAGTGGCTAATAATAAATTTAATAATAAAATAATATTTGCGATCACCTATGTAACAGAAAAGGCTGGAAATGGTTTGTCACTGCGGTTAATGACTATTTGGGTCCTGTTCAACGTTTGTATCCACTTCTGAAAGCATATCACTCATATTCGGGAAGATTTTAACGTTTTTGTGAAAAAATCAAAAGTTTTTTGTTTATAGCATACAGAATTTGCAACCAAGTTTCTTTCCAAAAACCTGACAAAGAACAGTAGCAACTATATACTGCAATTAAAACGTGAATATATTTAATATTTGATGAGATATGGGCACTTGTATGAAATAATTTTTAACTGCGCATGCGTGTAAGATTTAAAACTTTTTATTTCATAATTTGGTAGCCAGCTACTTTGGATAACTTCTGTAAAACGTCCAGTCAAATATTGTGAAATTTTAGAAAGATATAGTGAGTTGATTGAAAAGTTGTGGAAAAACCCTTATAATAAAGCTATTTTTAGAGAGCTACTCACTATATCGCCCTTAACTTTGTGAAAGTTCTTGATATTTGACTGGATATTTTAGATACGTTGCCCTAAATAGCTGACTACCAAATTATGAAATAAAAATTTTGAAATCTTCCACGCATGCGCAGTTAAAAACTGTTTCATACAAATGTCCATATCTCATCAAATATTCAATACATTCATGTTCTAATTGAAGTGTACTGTTGCTGCTTTTCTTTGCCAGGTTTTCGGAAAGTTGTGTTAAATTCGGTTGAAAACTCTGTATGCTATAAACAAAAAACTTTTGAATTTTTCACAAAAACGTTAACATCTTTACGAATATGAGTGATATGCTTACACAAGTGCACACAAACGTTGAACAGGAGCTAAATAATCATTTAACGCAGTGACAAACCATTTCCAGCATTTTCTGTTGCATAGCTGATCGCAAATATTATTTTATTATTAAATTTATTATTAGCCCTTTAATTGTCGGTCCGACTAAATCTTCATCGAGAAATATGAAATCAAACATGTTCTTTACATCCCAGATGTTCAGGAACAATTCGTCAATAATATGGGTAGATATTCGACAAACCGTGTGCAATCGAAAACATCCAGTCCTTGTACCTTAACTTTTGAGGTCCAGTGTATTTGACACTGTCAGATGTGATGATTAAAATGTCAAGCGTAAAAGTTTGGTGTCGATGTAATTTTCTAACTAGTGATTCTGTAGCAGTTCCTAATTATGGAAAAGGTTCTGTTTTGTGTGAACTAGCACTGATATAACATAATATACGAGGGCAGTATGATAAGCACCTGGCCTTGACAAGAAAAATGCATTTTTATGTCAAAAATGAGATTTATTTTTCAACATAATTTCCTTTTAGTTCGATACACTTAGCCCAACGCTTTTCCATTTTTTGTATCCCCTCTAAAAAATACGATTTCTCTAACTCTTCAAAATAGGCGTTTGTTTCAGCAATAACCTCATCGTTACAGCCAATTTTTTTCCCAAAAAACCATTTTTTCATATTTGGAAACAGAAAATAATCGCTAGGGGCTAAATTTGGCGAATATGGTGGATGCAGCAGCAGTTCATGTCCTAATTCATGGAATTTGGCCATGGCGACGACACAGGTGTGCACGTGTGCATTGTCTTGATGAAAGAGAATTTTTTCTTCGTCAAATGCGGACGTTTTTCTTTCATAACATGGTCAAAACGATCCAATAGCCTGACATAATATTCTCGATTGATCGTTTTGCCCTTTTCAAGGTAATCGACGAGAATTATGCCGCGTGCATCCCAAAACACTGTAGCCATGACTTTGTTCGCAGATAAAGTCGCCTTAGCATTTTTTGGTTCAGGTTGTCCACAAAAAACACACGGTTTGGGCTGTTCTTTAGTCTCTGGCGTACTGTGATGAATCACTGTTTCGTCAACTGTTATGAACCGACGCCAAAAATCATTTGGATTGTGCTTTAATTTCGCCAGACATTCTTTTGAAATTGACACACGAGTGCGCTTAATGTCAATAGTGAGCAATCGCGGCACCCATCTTGCCGAAAGCTTTTTCATATCCAATCTCCTGGAATAATTCTGTGTGAGGTATGCTTCTAAAGATGTGAAAGTGTGCTGCTTAAAGCATAAAAAATCTTTGAGTTTGTTAAATAATTGCTGTTTGTGATAATCGAAAATTCTTTACGCGGTTCTAAAATGTTTCAACTTCCAGCGTCTGCTGGCGCCGTTATTTTGTGTGCTTTAAGCAAAATCAAACTGCCATATGAATCATCGAAAAGTTATTAACTCAAGATAAATGTTATTTTATTTGTTTTCTTACCGGCAAAAAGTTCATTTTGTTTGTTTTGTTTTTGTAGTTTTTGCTGGCCAGCTGTGCTAAAAGCTTTAATTATTATTTATTTTTAAATGCTGTTTTATGTATGTCGGTTTTTTTGTTTTGTATTATCAAAGATTGATTTTCTGAAAAGGAAAGATTTAAATAATTTATTTTGGTAACTTTTTTTTTCCAATGCAATATTATTTGAGTAAGTGGATTTTATGATTATTTGTTTTAACTGTGCACAGCGTACATTGGAAAAAAAGTGATTTCAGTAACGTTCAATATTTTTTCCAAAGGTTTTTATTTTAAAGAAGTAAATAAGAACTTTAAATTTTGTTGAGTTTATATTTATTTGTGAATGAAAATAATTTTCCACATCAAATTATCTATGGTATTTGATATACTTGAAATTTTATGATTTAAATATTTTTGACAGTTTTATACGGTTATATTGGTAAAAAAAATTGAATATTAACGGATAATAATATTTCGTATGAATATTTACATGGGCTCATGTTTAATCAGAGATCAATTTTAGTATGCTATTTAATTATTTTTTGTATGTTTTATCAATTGTTTATGAAAGTTTATGCATATTTACCTGTTTATATTTTCCTGAAAGGTGAGAGTAGTTATTTTGTTATTTGATTATTTAGTGGGTCGAGTATTGCATATAATTTTGTAATTTAAACATAAATTTAACTGATTTGAGAAAAGATTTCAAAATGAGATTCTTTCTTAAGGAAAGATAATCGATTTATATAATTTGGCTAGCGGATTAGAACTTCAGGTGGATATAGATGATAAAATAGCAGTCTTACAAGTAAAAATTATAAAGTGCGCACTTTTTAAACATGACGAACAGTTTGTAAAAGTGGCATTTATTGCTATCGTGGAAGATAGAAAAAAACAAGAGAGCGTAAAGAGAAGAACAAAGGGTTGAGGACAAACGCATCGCAGAGGAAGAGCGTATGAGCTAGAAAAACTTAAGCTTCAAGCTCAAAATCATACCGCGACAACTGTACCACAGAATCAAATGGACCAGATGCGTATAGCAGTGATGGAACAGTGGCGCAGCAGTTGGGCGATTTTCACCACTAAATTTGTATAGTATTCTTTGCCTTTAAAAGTCTGTGAAATTCTATCTTAAAGTAAGACGAAGAATACTCTTAAAATTTAGCGGTGTCGATTGATTCTTTGGTGCTACACTGTTCCATCACTGGTTTAGATATTAAAAACATTCTACCACCATTTATTCCGTAAAAAGATGATATGTCGTTGTTTTTGACAATGTTTGAACGTCAAATGAAAATGTTAAATGTCTCCAAAGATTTTTGAGTCTCACAATTAATCGAAGGTCTTCCGAATGGCATTGTTAAACTTATAGCAAGATAGCCCGAAAAAATGCTCAAAAACTATGCAAATATTCGTGGCATATTTTTAAAAGGATTTAAATTAACAGCGAAGAAGGTTAGGGTATTATTTAGCCGTCATCAGAAAAGAGAGAATTCTACTTGGAAATATTTTTACTTTGAAATTAGAACGGATAATTAAACTTTGAAATAAAACGGTTGCGGATAACCAGAGTTGGTTATCCGCATTAGAAATTAATTCATTTGAAAAGCTCTCAGAACTAATAATCGCTGATCAGATTTAAAAAAATGTGCCCACCAGAATATAAAAGTCATTATATAGATGGTTGGAACAAACTAAATGATCCTGTCGTATTGGCCGAAAAGCTTGACATATACGAAAATATTAAACCTCCTTTTCAAAAAAAAAAAAAAAAGGCAAGTAATTCAAAATCGCACAGAAACACAGAAACATGTTTGGTCGAAAAATTCAAATGGTCAGGAATTCTGGGAAAATCAAATAACCAAAAATAAAGCTAGCGAACATTTTGAAAATTACAAAAATACTTCTCCTACCTCAAAATGTACGAATTCAAGTTTTGTAAACGATTATAAGTGTCCCGTTATAAGCTGCTATGGCTGTGGGAAACAAAGTTTTGTCAAAGCTAAATGTCCTAATTGTTTCCCATCTACGCAAGTAAAATCAGCAAATTTTGGTTCCTTCCATCTCCAATCTTGTTATATTAACTCACAAGCAACACCTATGTTGCATAAAGGCAAATGGTATTACAGGGGTAGCTGGCGCAGATACCGGAGGTACTCATTTCATTGCTGGTGAAATGTTGTTCAAGCTTCTCCGTGACCAAGGAACTTTGTTCGAAGAGACTAGTGTAAGCATAACGCTCACTGGTGGCCTACGAAAAGAAACTAACGTTCTTAAAGAAAAATCACTGTTGAAATAGAAGTTCGTAGACCTAATACTACGATTTTTGCCTTACCCGAAGCCGCAGGAAACAGAACGTTGTTAGGCATAGACTTTCTGAATAATATGGGGATTGTGTTGGATATCCAAAGCCAAAGTTGTTATTTCCAGAACAATCCAAGATATAAAACTCCTTTTGCTGATGATACTTTCAAAACGACGCCTGGAAGCTTCACACCAAATGCCAAAGCTAACTCAGTTATGTTAAGAGAAACTTAAGGTCAACACCTGTCTGCAATACAAAGAAAGAGAATTAATGACATGCTTGGAAAATTTTCCAATACATTTCAGTGAGTGGGAGAAGCAATACCCGTTGTCGAACATCACATAAACACTAGAGAAAATCGTCATATATCATTACCACCTTACAGATTATCACCGGCAAAGAAAGAGTTGTTAAAAACATAAATTGATGATCTTCTTGCCAATGGAATTGTTGAGCATTGCGAATCTCCATATTCTGCACCAAACGTAGTCATTCCTAAGCCAAATGGTAGTGTTCGTCTATGTGTAGACTACAGGAAGACCAGATCAATGAGGTGACTATACCGGATACCTAACCACTTCCTCGTATGGATGATCTTCTACATCAGGCCAAGACTTCCCAATTCATGGCCACTCTTTATCTGAATGCTGGCTACCATCAGGTGAGTGTCTATAGGCCTGATCGTGATAAAACTGCTTTGCTATGTCCTCTTGGAACATACCGCTTTCGAAGAATGCCTTTTGGAATCCTCGCTCCAGAAACGTTTCAGAGAACGATGGTTAACTTTCGCAACGGACTCCCAGATCTCTCTTACCTTGATGACCTCATTATTTTATCGTCAAGTTTTGAATAACTTCTGTCTGATCTTGAAGCTATTTTTCAAAGATTATACAAATCGAAACATTTTGCAAATCGAGAAAAATGCAACTTTGCATGTACCAGAGGAAACTTAGGGAACTGGATCACTCCAAATGGCCTGGAAGTTGACCCTGGGAAAATTGATGCTATTGTGAGGATCCCGTCTCCCATGAATATAAAACAACTGCAATCGTTTCTGCTGACATGTTCATGGTATCGCCGTTTTATACAAGGTTTTGCAGAAATATCCAGACCACTTAGTAATCTCACTAAGAAGAATGTTCAGTGGCATTGGGGTGCCGATGAAGAAAATGCATTTCAAACCACGAATCAATGCATGGTTTCAACACCAGTATTAAAACAGGCTGATGAAACAAAATCCTTCATCATTCGAAACGTGCAAGCAATTATGCTCTTGGAGCAGTACTTTTCCAGGGTAAAGATACGGAAGAGCATCCGATTGAGTATGCCAGTAGATTGCTGACTCTTGCAGAACGCAACTATCATACCAGGGAACGGAAAGGTCTTGCTGATGTCTAGGCTCTTAATAAATTCAGAGGATACAATGACGAATAGAATTGGCTATATTAGTAGGGAATGACCACTGTTCATGGGAAGAGAAACTTCCAACAATACATTTTGCAATGAATACTGCTAAGTATGATACCACTGGAGAAACTGCAGCATTCTTACAATTTGGGATAGAATTAAGGAGGACAGACGATGTTCAACACGGCATTCGTGCTGTAATTCACAATGACAAATTTGTACCTGAAATCACACCATACCTCAAGAAATTTGCACACTTCACCAAAGAAATTAAGACGAAGTAGAAGCTAAGCAAGATCAAAGAAAGAAATACGCTGACAGTAAAAGAAAACCAGGACATTGTTTTGTTCCAGGGGACAAGGTTTGGGTTGACTTACATCCAGTAAGTAAAGCCTCTAGTAATAAAACTGCAAAATTCATGCCAAAACGTGATAGACCATACATCATTTAAACTGAAAAATTACCCACCGCATTTGTTATAGCAAGCATGGACAATCCAAATGAACCTCTTGCTACATGTCATACTTCAGCTTTGAAACTGTTTAATGACTCTGACATTGTGCCTGTTGCACCTATTAGGAAACGCGGCAGGCCATCTAAAAAGGTTACTGGTTCCACCGAGACGTCCGCGGAACCAGAGGGAGAGGTTGTAACAAAGTGGCTGCCTTCCCTTATTTTTATAGCCTATACATGGCACTGTTGCCACTTTCGGCAAAATATCCTGAGATATTTTTCGAACATGAAGTGAAGTGAATGTATGTAATTATGATTGCGCGGGTTTAATAGAGTTTCGGCTTGTGTACGAAATGTATATCACCTAGAGAAGTTTTCATGTGATAACCAGAAATATGTATTTCATTCATATTATGCGCTTTTCGCGAATCTGTATATACTTTGTGTGTCATCCTCATTAAAAATGTGATTGTTTAAGCTGTCGAAAGTGTTTATCATGACAAACATCTACACGGAATTAAAATCAGGTTGCTAAACTACGATTTACAAAAGTATCTCGAATTTAGTTCAGTCTCCCGCGCCTTAATTTCGATGCTGTATGAAAATTATGTTTATTTGCTGCAAGTATATTAAAACTTTGTTTTACTGACGAAATTGTAACTTTCTTTTAAAAAAAAATATTTTTATTCGTTCCTTCTGAAACAAACGACTATAATAATTAACTAGTCGGATGTACCAATCCCAAAACTTTCTTCTATCTCATACATGTTAATACTTCAAAATTCGCTATCACACTGCCAAAATTAAATGGCAATCTATGCATCTCATGAGGATTTTAAAGATATGAAATTCCGTGCATTAGTTCTTGAGATATGACTATCACTGAAATCGTCTAAATCCAGCAAAATGCTGCCTAGCAGCGCCATCTATTAGATGATTTATACCAAATCCTAATCACCAACAATTTATGTCAGCGTCTGACTGAATCTGAAGTTTGGAGAAAATCCGTGCATTAGTTTTTGAGATAGAGCTATAGCGAAAATCGTGAAAATTCCTGCATAGCAGCGCCACCTATTGGGTGATTAACACCAAAACCTAATTAACAACAACTTGTGTCAACATACAACTAAATCTGAAGTTAGATGAAAATTCGTCCATTAGTTCTATAGATAGAGCTATTGAGGCAATCGTGAAAAAGGCAGCACAGAAGCGGCACCTGCTAGGCGATTTACACCAACACATAATCAGTAGCAAGTCATATCAAGGACTAACTGAATCGGAAGTTTGATGAAAATCCGTGCGTTAGTTCTTAAGATAGAGCTATTGGGGAAATCGTGTAAATCCTACAAAATTCATCATAACAGCGCCACCTGTTGGGCGATTTACATCAAAATGTAATCAGCATCAACACATATCAAGGACTAACTAAATCTGAAGTTTGATCAAAATCCGTGCATTAGTTCTTGAGATAGAGGTATTGCGAAAATCGTCAAAATGCAGCATAGCAGCGCCACCTGTTGAGCGATTTACACCAAAAACTAATCAGCATCAATTTGTATTAGGGACTCACTGAATATGAATTTTTATTAAATTCCGTGCATTAGTTCTTGAGATAGAGCGCCCACAAAATTTGTGTCACATACACACAGACAGACAGACAGACAGACAGACAGACAGACAGACTCACAGAGTCAGAGACAGACATTTTGTAAAAATATGTTTTTTGGAATCTCTGACCCCTAAAACGTGTCAATCCGTCGAAAACCGGAATTCGAAAATTTTCATGAATCCAATACTTTCTTCTTGTAAAGATAGAAGAAAGTAAAAATTGTTAATTATTATTATTTTTTATTTTATGCAATCGAGACAACTTTATAGTTTTTAAGAATGAAAATTACTATTTCCCGCTAATCATGACGTCAGTTCTAATATGGATAAATTTACGATGCATATTGTTTACATTTACTGGCCATTTTCTTTTTAAACATGTATTAAACGTATTACAATTTTAAATTAAAACTTCAACTTTATGTTGAAGATGCGCAGACAATAAACCATCAAGTATGGATAATAATTTTATTTATTTAATAAGAATTGATACCGTAACTGAAGACCATTTTATTTCAACATCAAAGCATATCTGTTTTATTTTCCAATGTGTCTTCATATTCATTTTTTTAATTCTGATTTTTTTCTACTCCACTTGAAAATCGGTAAATTGTAAATTAATTATTAAGAAATTATTATTCCGGGTTTTAATTTTTTTGGCAACGATATAAAAAAGAGTGTTCAATTTTATTGGAGAAATGTCCATTGGTTGTATATGAAAAATAATGCAATATTGAATTATATAAAAAAAATATTTGAATAGAATAAATAAAACACAGTCTATGCACCTTTCTGGGTTCCATCTACATGTAAAGATACAAAGGCTTTAATTCATCCATTTTGACTTTCGCTTTCTTCAAACTTTCACACACACTTTCACATTTATAATATTTTGAAGATTAATAATAATGGATAGATTTTGTAATAATAAATCCTACTCTTTACTTTATTACTAATATTGTAAATATGCGACCTTGTTAAGTAGCAGGGAAATATATTTCTTCAACATATATCGCAAGAATTCACAACCATTTATCGTTTTTATGTCATTTTATATTCCCAATATAAATACCTTAAACAAAGTTATTTTTTTCCACCATACATACATATGTCTAGCGCATGTCTTACTTTTCATTTGTGAAATTACAGAGTATCATCAGAATAGAAATCAGGGCTTAAAAGTAATTTTTAAAGGAATATTTCTGACCCAACCATTCATCATTGTTAGAAAAAACGTCTTATAACAAACTATGATTAATTATGACCATGTTGCATTGTATGTGATATATCTTACTGGAGTAAAAGACATTTAGGCGAAAGGTAATAGATTGAAGCCATGATTTTGAAGATTAATGAATTAATCTAATGGAAAAAATTCATCCATTTATTTACGATGACTATTATTTTTTAAGATACATTGTATTTGCGAAAGATGAAAAAATAAAAGAATTTCTTCTTGTACGAGAACACCTCTCTCTATACATATATTAGGTAATTTTAAAATAATAAACCTAGAGATTTTGTTTTAGAATATTATAAAAAAAAGTTTGTTAATGGGCAGTAAAATGCTTTTGATTTTAAATTAAATATACTGAATAATACAGGTGACGTATATTTTTACCACAATATTATAATATAAGTTTTTTTTCTTTATTTAACTGCATATAAATAATGCGTAGTCTGTGATTAAACGTGGTGATAACAAATATGGCTATTTAAATATTAATTAAAAAATTGCTAATAATTAATATTAGTGAGAAAATCCTAGAAAATTCCAAAAAGTGCACACACTTCCTGTATTATCAAAACATGTTACATTTGATAAAGCTTAAAACTGACAGATAATTATTTTAAGTGTTAGTCACCTAATAGTGTTCAAATTTAAAAATTACACAAGTAGAAGGGTGGTTTTTATAATTATCTATTCTGTTTCTAAATTAAACTTTATAAAGTTTACAGACATCAAAGATTGTAATACTGTTAAATAAAACATTTTATGACACATTATCTCCTGAGATTAAATAGTATTTTACCCACGGTGGGAGATATGTGATCTCAAGATATCAAGTTAAATGGTGTCCAAACGAAACAGTAGCTTACTAAGTTAACATTGATTATTGTAATATACAGACTATTTAGTTTTTATTTGTGTCACTTTCATACAATGTTGCAATGTAACATTGTATAATGATCTCGAACCGGTGCCAATTCCGCCGGTCTGCATGTAGTGACGGTCATAACAATGTTAATATACATAATAAGGTTAAGTGAGAATGTACAGCCGTGGGGAAAAAAAGTAAACACCCCCCACTAACTCTCAACAAATTGTCGTAGAAGAAAGTTGCTGGTACCGAACGATTGCAAATAAAGTCTACTTTTAAATGATATAGATAAAATTTGCTTAGGACCCATTCTACATATTAAAACGTACCATAACTTTGTTTTTTTTCAATAGCAGTACTCAATTCTGACATCATAAATGAACTCTACATCCTCCAATTGGCCTAAAAAGAAATTTTTATGCAATTCGTACCATAAGTTTCCGAGAAATTAATTATTTAAAACGAGCGTATTTTAAGGGCTGTATCCAAATTGAAGTTCGGAAATCGATTATTAACCGAGAGAGTGAAGAAAATCTTGATCAAGGCACCTGAAGAAGTCAATGAAGCCTGCTAGATTACAATACGGCAGAAGAAATTTCAAAATATCTAGTCCCTTCTATTATAGACGGCCCCTTAAACCATCATTTTGCCGTTTTTTAAGCATAATTTGAAAACTACTTGGAAGAAAAATGTGAAATTTCGGATTTACATAAAGCACAGGACTTAATAAATCTAAATCCATCAAAAAAATTGTAGGTTGCAATTAATAATTTTTTCGAATATTAATTTCATAACTCATAATTCATATCATAAAATTATAAAAATTGCAAATTCAGCGTATTTATGTTTGGTATATTAGTATTATTGCTACAAAAAAATTAGCACATTAGGAGCATAATTTCTGGAGATATTAATAAAAATATGAAAATGTAATTTAATATTAGAAGCACTAAATTTTGAATATTTATAATTCAAAAACTTATTATTCTAATGACTTGAAATTCGGTGTCTAGGCATAATTTGAACCGAAGATTTGAAATATCTTGTTAAAATTGGGTATTGTCATTAGAAAAAATGAAGTTTGGATTCGTTTTAATATGTAGATGGCCCCCTAAGCAAATTATATATACATCATTTAAAAGTAGACTTTATTCCCAATCGTTCGGTACCAGTAACGTTCTTCTATGATAATTTGTTAATGAGTTAGTAGGGGTGTTTACTTTTTTTTTTTCCACGACTGTACATTTACTGTGATCCTAGAAGACTGAAATGACGCAATCTATTTTACTTGTAGTGCTGAATCTTTCACGAAAACAAACAGGTATAGAACATCTTTGGAAAAAAATGTTATAGTAAACAGTTTATACAAGTTAGAACTTTAAATCTTAAACTTAATGGCGTCCAAATGTAAACGTATCTTGCTTTGTTGAAGTTATCACACTGTAAAAATTAATCTAGTAAAATAATAGAAAATGTCTGGCAGCAAAAGTTGCCAGAAAAGTTCATTATGTACCAGAAATATCTGTACATATAATTTTTTCTGTATATACAGAAATGTCTGGCAACTTTTGCTGCTAGAATTTTTCTGTAGATACAAAAAACTTGAGTACATACGGAATTTTTTTGTTTGCTCAAGAAACATTTGTACATACAGAATTTTTTTATTTGTACAAGAAATATCTGTATATACAAGTATTTTCTGGCAACTTTTGCTGCCAGGATATTTTTGTAAGTATAAGATAAGTCTGTAGACAGACACTGGATTAAATTTAATCTGTACTAAACAGATGTTTCTTTCCAATTGTTGCTAAGTAAAAAATAATAATTAAATATTAATTCTAAGGTAAGTCAATTGAAATCGGATTTCATTCATTAAATAAAATATCAGATTAAGTAAATTTTCTAGTATATATTAAAAAAAAAGCAAGAATGTGGAAAGTATGGACCACATTCAATATCGCTTATAACAAATTTTGTTTTACAGTGCATCATAATTTGAGGTTTTATTACTACAACTTCATATCTTTTTAAAAGAATAATTCCAAGCTCATTAAATATTTATGAGTATTGGCAATATATGTGGCACGATTAATAATTGAACCCCTTTTAAACTTAACTAAAATGTTTAAAATTATATATTTCCCAACTAATTTATTAATTGAGAAAAAATATATATTTTTTAATTATGATGCACTGTAAGCAAAATTTATTATAAGCGATATTGAATGTGATCCATACTTTCCAATTTCTTGCTTTTATTTATTTATTCTTTTTAGTGCGAGAAAAATTTACTTAACTAGGGGGCTCGGCCCCCTACGAGCTACGCTCGCCAACCCCCGTCCAGACACCGTAGACTCTAAATGCACGCTAATTTGATCGGCTTTAAAAAGATTTCGAAAGATTGAATTATAATTTAAAAAACAGTGGCGATCTCTCTATAAACGGATTTCTATTCATTTCTCTTTGATTGGGGAATTTTAACGCCAAATCCGTTGCGGTACTACTTGATTATCCCGTCGACCCATTTCGCCAAATTATATAAATCGCCAAACCACTCGCCAAATTATACAAATTGACATAATTTTTATTTTAAATAACGAAAAAACAAATAAATTAGTACAACATTAATTAAAATACAAATAAAACATCGAAATAAAAATAACTTGATGACGTAGACACGTGTAACAACATTTCAAAATAAGCTAATATAAAAGGAATTAAGTAAACAGAGTCTTTGTCTCCTGGGATATTTTAACAAAGTGAAAAGAAAGTTCTTTTAAATGAGACATTTTAAATTAATCGTTTTTAATCTGACGTAATTTTGACCAAACTATTCTTTCTCTTTTTAATATTCACATGAAAATATTTGTGTTAGAAATGAAATATTATTTGCGCTCTCCTAACAAAAATAGTTGAAAACTATCCTCTTAAAATATCAAATAAATGTCTAGCGCAATTTCTAAATTTAAACCGTTTTGCAATATTATTTTGTGTTCATTTTATGTAATAACTGTAATGTGACGTAAATATGACGAAATTTCTCCTATTTAAGACTTCTAACGCATGTTAATAAATTTATTGTTTTACAAATTCCTTTCTCTCTTAAAATTCACGTGTAATTATAGTTTTTATGACGTAATTTTTAATAAGTTCCTGCTTTTTGTACATAATTATTTAATTCTAATTCCAAATGTTTTTTTCTGTTTATAATAGTCACGTGTAAATAAATTTTTAATTTATTTACGCGTATAAATATTTTTTTTTTTGAAGCAAACATTATTGTTTCCGCTGTTTATACCGTTGGCAACAGTTTAAATTAATATCACTTTCTAAAATCTCTCTATTCTAAAAAAAAGTAACTACCGCCGCCGCCGCCGCCGCCGCCGGTTTTGATTTTTTTTGTGACCGGAGGCCTTTCTTCGTTAATATTAACAAAAATAATGCATACAAAAATCTCTCTATTCTAAAAAAAAGTAACTACCGCTGTCACCGCCGCCGCCGCCGCCGGTTTTGATTTTTTTTGTGACCGGAGGCCTTTCTTCGTTAATATTAACAAAAATAATGCATACAAAAATATGAAAATCGGTGGTTTTATACAGAAATGTTTGATAAACACGCTGATGCAGACAGTTTTCAAATCGAAGAATTATTTTAAGAGTTATTTAATGCTAAAGTTGGACAAAATCGTTGCACTAAAAAAGTTTTATAGCAGCAAAAACTATACATGACAGTGTAATCATTTTTAGATCATTTTATGCGTTAGAATTTGCCGGAGTGCAGATTGCATTAATTTTTTTATTTTGGCTCATTTTTTCAGGTTTTATTTCTATTTTAAATTCAAATTTTCAGCATTTATAGAGATATTTTTTTCAGATTTCAGAAAATTGTACTAATTTAAACTGTTGCCAATTGTATAAAAAGCGCAAGCAATAATGTTTGCTTCAAATAAAAAATTTATTTACACGTGACTATTATAAACAGGGAAAAAACTTTCAAATTAGAATTAAATAATTACGTATAAAAAGCAGGAACTTATTAAAAATTACGTCATAAAAAGTATACACGTGAATTTTAAAAGAGAAAGGTTATTGTAAAATAATAAATTCATTAACATGCGAATGAAGTCTTAGGAGAAATTACGTCATATTTACGTCACATTATAGTTATTACATAAAATGAACACAAAATAATATTGCAAAAAAGTTTAAATTTAGAAATTGCGCTAGACATTTATTTGATATTTTGAGAATTAATTTAAAATGTCTCATTTAAAAGAACTTTCTTTTCGCTTTGTTAAAAAATACCAGGAGACAAGGACTCTCTTTACTTAATTCCTTTTATATTAGCTTATTTTGAAATGTTGTTACACGTGTATACGTCATCAAGTTATTTTTATTTCGACGTTTTATTTGTGTTTTTATTAATGTTGTACGAATTTATTTGTTCTTTCGTTATTTAAAATAAAAATTATATCAATTTGTATAATTTGGCGAGTGGTTTGGCGATTTATATAATTTGGCGAAATTGGTCGACAGGATAATCAAGTAGTACCGCAGCGGATTTGGCGTTAAAATTCCCCAATCAAAGAGAAATGAATAGAAATTCGTTTATAGGGAGATCGCCACTGTTTTTTAAATTATAATTCAATCTTTCGAAATCTTTTTAAAGCCGATCAAATTAGCGTGCATTTAGAGTCTGCGGTGTCTGGACGGGGGTTGGCGAGCGTAGCTCGTAGGGGGCCGAGCCCCCTAGTCTGTTAAAAATATCTCTAGAAATGCTGAAAATCGGAATTTAAAATAGAAATAAAACCTCAAAAAATTAGTCAAAATAAAAAAAATTAATGCAATCTGCACTCCGGCAAATTCTAACGCATAAAATGATCTAAAAATGATTAAATTCCTATGAACAGTTTTTGCTCCTATAAAACTTTTTTAGTGGAACGATTTTGTCCAAATTTAGCATTAAATATCTCTTAAAATAATTCTTCGATCTGAAAACTGTCTGCATCAGCGTGTTTATCAAACATTTTTGTATAATACTACCGATTTTCATATTTTTGTATGCATTATTTTTCTTAATATTAAAGAAGAAAGACCTCCGGTCACAAAAAATTCAAAACCGGCGGCGGCGGCGGCGGTGACAGCGGTAGTTACTTTTGTTTAGAATAGAGAGAAATCTGAGATATTATTTAATGAATAAAATCCGATTTCAAATGGCTACCCCAGAATTAATATTTAGTTGTTAAATTTTTCTTCAAAATATATTTAAAAGCATCGAGGTCAGAAATATTAGAAACAATTATAATGAAATTTCTGTATAGTACTGGTTATTTCTGTAGCTTGTTGTACGATAAAAGTACTACTACTAGAAGTACTATTGTAAGTACAGTACTACTTCTGTAGCTGTTAATTACTGTAATTTTACAGCTCTATGCTGTTTTGCCACAAATTTTCTTTTCCAGCCTAATATTTATTATCTTCTCACTTCAAAATTGTATGATCCAAGGATATTTAAGTACAACCGAAGGTAAATTCACTATACTTTTAATTTCTGTATAGACATTTGTGTAACCAATTAAAACAATAGAGCGGGCAGCGGCGGCACAAATGACTACGTCATCGAGTTAGTAGAAGAAATCATGGTGTAGGACAAGATTATTAGGAGTAGGTTAAAGAATGACTAATCTGCCTCGGCATTTCTTGGCACGATATGAGCAGCAGTGGGCGCCAAATTGTCATTTTGAAATCATCATCACGTCATCGAGTTATGAGATGAAATTGGTGCCAATGTAAAATAAAGTATTTTTAGGATATTTTGGTCTGCCTGCGCATATCCTGGTAAAAAAAAAAAAAAAAAAAAAAAAAAAAAAAAAAAAAAAAAAACCGGCAGACTAATATTTATAACAAAAAAAAAAAAAAAAAGACGACATCATGTACAATTGAAACCCTATAAAAATAATTTTTTACATTGCATTGCCATATATATTACTTTTGCAATCAACTTTTAAGATTAATTAATGGTTTAGGTAAAGCTTATTAACAGTACGTGAGAAAATGACTGATTCGGCGTAACTTGGTACAAAACGAGAAGTCGAGTTAGTAGAAGAAATCATTTTGTAGGACATGATTATTAGGAGTAGATTAAAGAATGACTGGTCTGCCTCGGCATTTCTTGGTTCTATACTTATTAATTAAACTTTTTTTATTTATTGTTATTCCCTTTATAAAAATATTTATGTAACTGGTATTCAAATACGAGGTTTTCGCCAAATTGGTATCAGAAAAAAAATCGCGCCAACCTGATGCGTATACGACATATGTGCCTTGGATTTTATATTTTTCAGTAATGTGTAAAATGTCTACCCCAGATTATTTTGGTATATTATAAGAATATATTTTGGTCTTAGAATATTAATAGTCTATTTCCATTAGTAATATTCTTAAAATATAGTAATATATTTTAAGAATATATTTTGATACGAGACGAGCAAAGCGGGTTCCCATTTCTTAATTTTGTTGGTTTTAACACTTCTTTGAGTTATGACATGGAATCTTGATGTAGGACAAGATTATTAAAGGTAGATTGGTAGGATATTAGCAACCCGTTCTTCTCGTTTTGTACCAAGTTATGCCGGATCAGTCATTTCCTCACGTACTGTTAAAAAGGCTTCCCTAAACCATTAATTCATCCTGAAAGTCGAGTAATATATCTTGCAATGTAATGTAAAATGTTATGTTTATAGGATTTCAATTCTACATTATGTCGTATTTTTTGTTATAAAGTTTAGTCTGCCGGGGATTTCTACCAGGATATGCGCAGGTAGTCCAAAATATTCTTAAAATACTTTATTTTACCTTTAATTTAGCACCGGTTTCATCCTGTAACTCGATGACGTGATAGTGACGCGAAAATGACGAGTTGGCACCGCTGCTGCTCATATCGTACAAAGAAATGTCGAGACAGACCAGTCATGCCTTAATCTACTCCTAAAAATCTTGTCCTACATCACGATTTCATCTCGTAACTCGATGACGTAGTCATTTAACACCGGTTTCATCCCGTAACTCGATGACGTGATAGTGACGCCAAAATGACGAATTGGCGCCCGCTGCTGCTCATATCGTACCAAGAAATGTCGAGGCAGACCAGCCATTCCTTAATCTACTCCTAATAATCTTGTCCTACATCACGATTTCATCTCGTAACTCGATGACGTAGTCATTATATAAAGCCTCCTTTTTTCATAGAGCCGGAATAATCTAAATTACTTTCATTTATACAAAGACAGAAGATTTAGCATGACTTTTTATTCACCACGACGTGCTATAAATGAACTACCGGAGTGTTTTCTGGAACATTCGTAACAACTAGCAACAGGATTGTTTTGTTTAAACCATGATGGTTTAACTGAATGCTTATTTTAAAACGATGCTGTTTTTTTTTTTCTTTTTTCTTAATATTTTCATTTTTTTACACATTGCTGAAAAATATAAAACCCAAGGCACATATGTCATATACGCATCAGGTTGGTGCGATTTTTTTTCTGACGCCAATTTGGCGAAAACCTCGTTTTCGAATACCAGTTACATAAATATTTTTTAAAGGGTTATAACAATAAATAAAAAAAGTTTAACTAATAAGTATAGAACAAAACAACTTATATAATTAAAAAAAAAGATAATGAAAGCAAACAAACAATTTATTAATAAGTAAAAAACAACATCCGGGTTACCATATCAAGCAAAATAACGACACTTTGATGCCAGCTAAGTACCCCGGTGCGTATATGACATTGGCATCAGAAAACAAATCTCGCCAACGTGATGCATATATGACATTTATGCCAATCCAGGATATTCATCAGAAACTACAAGCAATGGCTTTAGAAAAAGGAATTAATTTGTACCGTAACAAACATCTTTAATCAATCCAACTTTTCTTAAGCTATAAATCCACATAACAGACTAATTTTTCTAAAACTAGCTGGTGAGAAAAAAAACAAGTAATTAGTTTTAATTACAGATGAGAATAAATGAATTTAAATGATAATTAAGAAAATTATTAAAATTTAAGCGATAAAAGCAATTTTTTTTTTTTTTTTTGAGAAATAAGTTGATTTTTTATTGTGTTAATTCAGTGATGAAATTAATAATTTTAAGTAAAAAACGAAAGAGTTAACGAATTTAAATATTAATTATCCAAATAACTAAAATTTTAGTGATAATTTTTTGAAGATAAGTGAAAAAATGAGGAAAATACGTAATATATATCACTATTTTATGGAAACTTTTTAAGCTTTTTAGTTTTAAAAATACTATATGGAATTATTTTTCAGAAGCTTTAAATGATTACGTTAAAAAATTGGCCCACTTTACTTAAAACGTATGAAGAAAATAGGAATGTCATTGATAAAAACTTTCAAAAGCCCGTGTCTAATTTTAACCTAAAAAGATATGTTGCAGATATGCTTGAACTGTTAAAGCGTATATTGCAATTGCTATGGATAACATCCAAAGTAATAATTGTTTTATTGCTATGGTACAACAGTCAGAGTAAACTGCCTCAGCAGGAAAAAAAAAAGAACGCATTAAATTTTGCAAAACAATATCTTTGTAACTCTATGCTTTCATTGATAATAAAATTTAACACAAAATCTTCACTTTTTGAAGAACAGAATACAGTAAAAAATTAACCCTATATCAGTGGTGGAAGAGTCATCAAATTAAAATCAGTAAATTTAACAGCAAAGCCTTTACCGAAGTTGAACAACTTATAACAGCAAAAACCCCTGCAGGCAAAATACTGGGAGGCGGCAGCAAGAATAATCACCTCATCGACTTTACGACTGAAATTCCAGAATATGTTAAAATTTGATCCGCATATTAAAACGCAATCGGTCTGTCAATTCATATCTTGGTGGAAAACACTTGAAAACCCGAATTTAGCGGTTTACTTGTAGGTTTACCATTGTGTTTTCCTGTACCCAAATATATGAAAACATGGGAGACTGGGAGCAGGAAAGCACAATAGTAAATATTCGAGTCAACCGGGTGAAATCGGGTTTTCGGGTATTTTCCACCATGATAGGATTTGCCAGACCGATTGCGTTTTAATATGGGAATCAAGATTTAACTAATCCTAGAATATCTTCCGTGAACACAATAAGGTGGTTGGCTGTGCTGCGCCTCCTGGTCTACAAGTTTTGAAAGAATATTTTCTGCATTTGGATTGGTACAGCCAATAATACAAAATTAGTTATGATTAGAAAAGGCTTCAAAACATGTCTTTTTATTCAAAGCTTTTAATTAAAATTAAATACATGGAGTTGCTTTTATAAAGAAATTGTTTTCTTTAACATATTTAACCAGGAAAAATAAAAGTTAGTCTTAGAAAAATCATCATTTTTTAATACAATGTCTTAATCTGTATAAGTGTTACACTCATAGATAAATAAGTGTAATACAAGTGAAGAATGTCTACTTATAAACTGTTTTATTTAACATATTTAACCAGGAAAAATAAAAGTTAGTCTTAGAAAAATCATTATTTTTTTAATACAATGTCTTAATCTGTATGTTACACTCATAGATAAATTAGTGTAATACAAGTGAAGAATGTCTACCATACATGACAGAACTGATGGTTATCCTGCAGTCTCAAACACCTTTATCCCCCCAAAAAAGTAAGATTACTTATTAAAAATACTTACTATGATAAAATGTATTATGTATTTACAATAAAACTGACTTCCTAATTTGATTGAACAGCTTCGCAAACCGTACTTCTACACAGTATTAGAGCATGTTCCATATACATGTTTCACCATAACGGAAATAATAGACCTCTAAAGGAAAGTATGACCAGTTTCGCAGGATTAAATTATTGCCAGAGCCCAAAAGGTACAATTTGAAAAGAAAAAAATTATTAAGTAAATTTATAGTACTTACCCCATGTAGTCTATATTCCTTGCTCCAGTTGTTTATTAGAAAATGTGATGCTGTAACAATAATTATCTTACTGGGGAGTGAAAAGCTATGAGGGTAAGATCCGGGAGAAGGGCAAGACAACCTTCATGAGTTCTCTGTCAGGAACTGATTTAGTGCAGTAACTTCATAAAGTTAATATGTAAAAAGTACAAAAAATGTCTATAAAGCTAAAAAGCGCACCCTATGGGCGTAAATTTAAGCCAAATATAGAGTAGAATTTAAAAATAGATAGTATAGGTCTTGACCTACCAATGGATACCTTACTCAAAGTATATGATAAAAAATGAGTTAAAAAACGCCTTCTACAGGCAAGAAATGAAAGTTATTTGGAAGTAAAGTAGTTCAAATCAAGACCTTTCATTTAAGATATTACACGATGGTATTAGAAGGAAGAATGAAAAAAACGCCCCCTGGAGGCAAAAAAAATGAAGTATATTTTAGATTGCAAGATGGAGAATGGGAGCTTAGGTCAAGACCTATCTACGATATGTCACCTGACTCGCTGGAATAAAGTTTTAATTTCCCCTCCTCTACCCCCAGAACACCCCCTCGTTATAGCTAGGGCAAAATGGACCATACGGTCGATGGCCCATCCCTAAAAACATCAGAAATACTCTGATCAGCCCTTTCTGAGCAATATTTAAGCAAAAAATGCTGACTTTAGAAAATTATTACTTGAAATAACTGATATAGGGAGAAAAATAAATTTAAAAATCTAAATAAAACATTTCTGGAGGTTAATTCATCTAAAAAGCCCATTAAAAGGTTAACTAGATGATATTTAATAAATGGTATTTCAAAACTTCTGTATTCTAAAAGTTTAAAATTTATAATTTGAATGACAATACAACATAGTAAAACATGTACTTTTAGAGAATTGACACACAGAGGGTTAAAATTTAAATGATCTCTGACATCAGACATTCCCAAAAGGGTTAAAATAGAAGTTGAAATAGTTATCATTAAAATTTCCGCTATTAAAATATATCCAATTACCTTCTACCCACAGTTACCCATAGCGCCCTGCTCTAAAATGCTATTAGGTTATATTTTTAGCAGTGTCGGATACTATGCTACATTTAAGGACATCACACATTGCATAGTTACCCATGATTCGTTTCATAAACATCAATTATAAGTTTAAGTTTGAAAAATCAGAGAAAATTTGGTATACACACAGAGGGAAATATATAATTTCGTTTCATAAACATCAATTATAAGTTTAAGTTTGAAAAATCGGAGAAAAATTTCCCTTATAAACCAACTCAGTCCATTATAAAAAATCTACATCTAATACTTTTATAAATTAGATCATTGAAACTCCATTCTACACTATTAATTTATAGATTTAAAGCATTTAACTTAATCAGTCTACCAATCCTTTTTTCATAATTAAAATTTATAAAAAGTACACTTAAATTAAAAATACTAGCAATTGTCATAAAAATATAAAACTTTAACCGGAGCAAAATTTAAAATTTAAACTTTCAAAAGATATAATCCACTAAGAGTTAAAATAATAATTTTTATTTTTAAAGAATTTATGAAAAAATATCGCTCATAATGTATTACAATGGGAAATTTCAAAACTGACAGAACAAAAAGAACACCTTTCTTTAACTATTTTTTTAAATATTAAAAATCATTCTAGGACATTATGGAGGGTGGCGGAGAAAAGATAAAGAATTAAATCCTTAGCATATCATAAAAGTATGTCATAAAAATAAACAATTAATATCTATTAAGCTTTAAGTAAAAATTTAAACAATTCACCATTCCTCTTGTTATCCTAATGGGCGAGGGTTAAACTGAAAGTGCAAAAACAATACTTCTTGAAAAAATTATTTAAAGCACTAGTGTATCTCATAAATATATAAAACAAGTACGTAACGAAAGTAGAAAGTTCAAAATAACTAAATTAAGCATTAGTTTTTTTTATTATTATTAATATGGAGTTTTAATGTCTTTCAGAGCATAATAACTATATTGTTTTTGCTATGTATTCTCTACGGAGAATACAAGTCGTGGAATGCCCAAACGGTACTTTTTAAAATTGTCATTACTAATTAATGGTGATAACTTCAAAATCCATACCTTCAAATGTGCAAAAGGGTCTAATGTAAACGAAGACTCCACTAGTTTGTAGTTTTAAGTACGATAACTAATAGATTAAACAAGAAAAACACAGCATATTTTACAAAATGGCGCGAAGAACCACAACATCGATAAATAACATCCGCCATTGCACATACAGAAATTTCAGGTATACAGGTATTCTGCGTAGTCAAGAATATTCGCATGCAGTGTAGGCGTTATAATACAGTATATTGTGGCCAAACAGTAAATGCGTTTTTTAAGAGTGCCATTATCTAGAAATTCCTTGTATGCAGCGATCTTTCGTATACATAAAAATTTCGTACTCAGGTATTTCGCATTAAAATGCAATTAAACTGTGGTTAAAGAATAAATACGTTTTTTTAATAAAATAATATTGTTAAAATATCCTATGACGTTTTTTAATAATTTAAAATTGTTAAAAAACATGTATGATTAAAAATCAACCTGTTTATTTACATTTTTTTTTTTTTTTTTTTTTTTTTTTTTTTACAGCGCATGTATTTTTCATTATCTGTAGATTGACTACATAGATCTTAATCGTATACGCAACATGAAGCTTAAAATATCAGAAAGTTATTATTTGAGGATTGATAATGTTAGTTATTTTAAAAAGACGCGATCTCGTTTATCTGCCTTGATATATTTTAATAAAAAAAAATGAATATTTAAAGTAACCATTCAATATTGCAAACTACATTTTTAGTTAATAAATTGTAAAATCATGTTAAAATTGAACACAAATAAATTTTTATACTATATTCTTACTTAAATACCCCGTGGATAGCTTATATTAAATGAAATATTAAAAATTTACTTTAACTGCCCTGGTATGCTTTGTTGTATTGAGGGGAAAAAAGATGAAATCTATGCACAAATACTTATATATTTTTAAAAGGAAATACATTTTATTAAAAAATTTTCGCGTTGTGAAATTTTCGGGGAAATAGTGGATCAATATTTTTCGACTATTTTAATATCATTTATTAGTTGGTTTTCTGTTTTACATTATTTATTAAAAATATTTCAAAAGATCAAAATATCTGTCCCCCCAAATAAATTTTTCCCTAATTATTACGATGTGTATTACATGTTTTAAAGTAAATGATAGGCATATCGTTTTAGTCTAAAGAAAGCATACTTAAATGCTATTGTTGTATTTATCCACATAATTAATGGTTCAAAAGCAGTTGATAATGATCAAACTCTATTGATGTCTTTATAAAATAAAAAGTATTGTTACAAGTTCCATTTATTATTCTTTCAATTTGTAATATCTTTAATGAGAACATGTCATTATTTACAAAGTAAAAGTGCAATTCGTATTGACATGGGGATTTAAAGAAGAAATTATTAATTATCTATTCATAGTTTCACTGATAATTGCTTTGAAATGGATAAAAGTTTTCCAATTTCTTTATGCACAACTGTTTTAAAAGACATTAATAATGATGCATCATTAATTTTAAAAGTATTATTTGTTTCCGGTATTACTTCTCTTTATTTCTTGGTTTTTGCTACTGTTTTTATTTATATATTATTTAATAAAATTGTTATTAATAATGAATAAATCGTGGATTGTTTATTTTATGTATTTAGCAAGACAAATCCAGAAAGTTTTATGTATTAATTTAATTGGTCTGAAACAGAGCAGCGTTCTCAATTTAAAGCTGAATAAGTTTTGTAATTGTGATTTTTAAATCCTGTTACAGATATAGTATTAAAAAGAATAATTGTTACATTTATCATGTAGCGCGCGATATTGCTATAATATCGATAAATATCTATTTTAAAGGTTGTCAAATTATGTGAATTTCAACTGTTCTGGCTGACTGTGAACAAGCTTTATATAGTAATGTTTCAAACAAGTGTTGCACACTGTTTTTGCCTGAAATTCCTTTTCCCCCGAAATTTCTGGAAGTAAACATTGTCTTATATAATCCAAAAGTTTATGTCATTAAAGAAGGCAAATTATTATATTTTTTAAAGAAAACCTAGTTTCTCAACTGCCAAAGATAGTACACAGCTTATTTAAGAGATAGTTAAAGATTTAATAACACTATACTCGTATAAAATTATGCAACAATTTTTACGAAATATAGAAAACAAGCAGATCAACAAACATACAAATCAATGTGATAGACTTCTTTAAACAGATGGAATACCTCATACTCTATTCTGCAAAACTAATGATTCGCGGGCATCTTACATTTGTACGCCATTGGGCAAATGCACTTAAAAAAACATTCGATTATTTTTGTTAGATACTTGGCAAAATATCACAAACTTTAGCGACAAAAATAAATCGCCATAAATGAACTCAACTTACCTCAGAAATTTGTCGAGATTCCCATTCAAAATTCGATACGAACAAAAATCAAGAATCATCTGTCATCTGGTTTCAGGCATTTTAGCTTTGTGTTTTTGACTAAATCTAGATTCATTTTTAAATCCAGGATAAATAGTCCAGGGGAAATGTACCAAAAAAAAAAAAAAAAAAAAAGAGCAACCTTGCAAAAGGTCGGGTAAAAGATTTTTTTTTCTAAATTGTTTATAACGATGCCAACATGGATAAACCAAGTTTTCTAACAACATTTCTTAAGGCTAAATTTTCTGTGGCCAAAAAACAAAGAAATTTTGGGACCATTTTTTTTTTTAAATATCTCAAGACCCGTTGCCGTAGCATGTTATTTTTCAACTACAATATTAAAGAGGATAAAATTCTCTACAACTTTCATACTTACAACTTTTTTATACGCTCAGTAGCAAGCGCAGTACGCCATTTCAAAAACAGGACAATTTTTTCAATTTTCTTAAAAACCGTTAAAAAAGCAGTTCTGCCCCGATTATTGAAATGTTTTCCACGGATTTAATCGTGTATGTCAACTTATGTGTAAATTATGTGTTTCAGGACTAAAACTAGCCTTTTTTGCACCCGTGCCAAACATGGATTTTGTCCCCCCCCCCCCTCTTTTAAAAAGAAAATTTACCACGGGAATTTTAATAAATCTCTAATAGCCGGATTTTGAAAATTTTAAGTGTGTAAGCATTAAATGCTTAATGCTGAACTATGTAATCAGTTTTCCCAAACATTGATTCATTAAAATCTTGAAAACCGTACCGAAAGGACCCGAAATATATTCCGCTTTAAACAGGTTTCCATCTTAGCAGGTATAATTGCTCATATTCTTTCTCTTGAAAAAATATATACTTTTCTTTAAAGACCGAATTCTGTATGCACAGATTTCATTTTCAAAGATTTTACGGTAGTTGTCATATTGAGGCGTTTAAAGTCACAGTTATATGAATTATAGGACTAAATTAGTCACACGAAGACATTCGCAAGGTAACATTAAACCTATGGGACCTATTCTTGACATATATCTCGCTCGCATTTTGTTACTTTTAATTTTTTTTTTCATGGGATACCTGAGATCTGCATCTAATGTTGTGCTTTTGTACTTTTTCGTGTTTGGTTGCTTTAAAAAATATATATATATTTGGACACTTTCATTTTTGGAAAACTATTTGAAACCCACTCTGAAATTTAAAGTATCCTGTTTCAGCTTTAAAGCAATTAATAGATAATCTTAAAGTTTTACATATTTTTGCATGCTAAAATGATATAATCTCTTGTTATATTTATTGATATAAGTGGGAAAAATTGACAATATATTTTAAAACTAATATTTAAAATATTTTTTTATAAAACTAGTGATCCCTAATTTTAATTATTGCATTTTAACTATCATGTTTTCTAATGATAATTTACAGATATATTATTATTTATAAAAAAATTAAAAATAAGAAATATATTCTTTTGTAGTCAAAATATCATTACCGTAGGTTGTCCTAACAAGCAATTTATTAGGTAAAGATTTGACAAAGTTCCACTTAAAAAATATGGTTATAATTTTTTTATACATTTATATTTATTAAGATGCTACTAATTAAAAAATATTTATTTTCATTAATTAAACTTATCTATAATTCTTAATAATTTTTTTAAACCGTGCCCCAAGAAAGAGTGTCATTTTCATGCTTCTGACAAAAAGTTCCTCCCGGGTTTTTTTAGAGGACAGCAGATGTTATTTACAAAGGCAAAAGTACTCCTTAAAAATCAACTTATTATCAGGTTTAGGTGAATACAGTAAATAGTTTTATAGTTTCAATAAAACAAGCAAAGATTTTGAATGTTTGGTGAGTATTCTTTTGTAAGTCATTACCGTACCCAATTCGAATTGATAATTAAATGAACTTTTATTCCTTAATATGCATTCATTATATGAGAAATAGAAAATTATTGTATGGGCCAGAAGATATAATGGCTGCCATTTATACCTGGGGAAAAATAAAAATATTTTACTTAATTTGTCATTACCATGCTCACTTATGTTATTATACCAAGTGCATTAAAATTAAAAATTAGTTTTAAAATGTTAAATTAGCAATTTGGTCTCTGCTGATGCTTGATGTTTATGAAGTAAGGTAATTATTTACAAACAATTAAAACTTTTTGATTATTTCTAAAATTTTGATTTTGTTATTCCAAATTATGGACAGATTTTGAAAATGACCACCTATTCCATTGATACCTGGAAAAATATGTATGAATTATAAAAATTATAAAATTTATTAAAATTAAGCAAGAAATATTTTTTAATTGAAACTATCGTGCCAGTAAGTTACTATAGATTGAAAAATTCTTTTAAACAATGCTTTGAAGTTAACAATGTATAAACTTAAAGTTACTGTCTAAATATGAAAATTGTCTCATTCATCTACACTCTGCCCTACTTTTAAAATTATATAAATTTATTTCATATAAAATGTCTGTTGAGATGAAAATAAAGACGTGAGTGTGCAAATAATAGATAATTTACTGCTACCAATTTTTAGAAGTCAACATACACAATTAAATCTGTGGGGAATATTTGAATAATCGCGGCAAAACTACGTTTTTCACGGTTTTAAAGAAAATTGAAAAAATTGCCCCATTTTTGAAATAGCGTACTGCGCTTCCTATTGAGTGTATAAAAAAGTTGTAAATATGAAAGTTGTAGAAAATTTCATCTACTTTAATATTGTAACTGGCAAATAATATGCTACTGCAACGAGTCTCGAGATATTTCCAAAAAATCAATAAATGTCCCAAAATTTTTTTGTGTTTCGGCCACAGAAAATTTAGCCTTAAGAAATTTTGTTAGAAAACTTGGTTTTTCCATGTTGGCATCATTATAAACAATTTAAAAAAAATCTTTTAGCCGACGTTTTGCAAGGTAAAATGTACATTTCCCCTGGACTAAAAGGAACATTACATTTTCTTCCCGATATATTCCGGGAGGGCTATTTTTTGAACTTAAGGAAAACATTGAAAATCTCATAGTTCAATGTACCATAGATTGGTATGCTTTATTCATAACAGAATGCTACATTCTTCAATGTCCTTCTTTGACATTGATCAACAACTTTCTAAATATAATTTCTAGGATAAGAGGATTTATAAAAGATTAATTTCCTTTTTTTAATATATTTTAAGCCTCTTGTAAAAAAAATGCCTTAACTCAAAAATTTTATATGATTTGTATGTTTCTTACTGTCGGAAGCATGTTATTATCATATGCAACACACGAATAGTTAACAAGGTGTATAGCAGAATTAAAACGCAGTAGAATGTATTACTAGATGAGTAAGAGTCTACAGCACGTGTACCTTTTATAATTTTATTTAAAATGGAAGGCAGGCATCTTTTCTTAAAAGTCTAAAAATAAAAAAATTGTATGTAAGAATATCATGACTGACAAAAAAACAATTATAACCTAGAAGAGTAATTAAATCTTGCGTCAGATAGTAGAAAACATCAGGACATAAATAGCGAAAAAGCTACTGCTAGATATCGCTACAGACATTGTATTTCGAAATAACATATTTTTAATCAGTGCATCCATAATGCAACTCTTGCCGGAAAGTTTGGATAACGCAGGTTGCCAAAATGCAATATATAAGTGTTAAACCTCGTTGCATGCAGCCATAAATAGAGGATCCGCAGATTGCCAAGGAATAGTAAAACTGTGAGAGAACCGGCAATGTGTGGAACAAATGAACTCGAAAAAATTATTGGCAGAATGCACAAAACAATGTGAAAGTATTTAAACATGCAGGGGTTTAAATACCTGCCTATCATCAAGCAGTTTGAAAGATAATCACCATTACTTCCGTTTTGAATTACACGATATGTTTAAGTATACGGTGATAGATCGATATAATACTGTACTTGAAATAAAAGATTTCATTTCTTAACAACATAACATATGTTGACATACATGTAATATTTGCTCAAAACCTGGTGTGTGAATCGTAGCAGTATGGGTGTAAACTACTCATACAATCCACCACTTGAGATTATTGCAGGTAGATAATAGGCCATAGAAATTCACTCGTATATAGCACCAACCAAAGTTTTAAAAATGCGGTCGTCATGGTCAGTAGGAAGGGAATGATTTGATGAAATCATGGGAATTTTCCATAAATAACAACAGAAACGAGATGTCAATCAGCCATTTATTGAAGGCAAGTAAATTTATGCAATTACACTAGCATAGCAGTATTGATTTCGAGCAAGATCGCATTTCTTAAAATGAATATAGACTCAGAAGCATCATCACAATATAAAGAAAAAAAACTCTGCCAGTGATGTGGACTCCCAGAGAATGTAACGGTATAAATACTCGCAAAAAGGAAACGCGTAAGCATAGAGAGGCTCAAAGCAAGCCAATCAAGCTAAATGGAAGGGGAATGAGAAGGAAGGCTGGTCCCGGGATTGGAATAACTCCGGGCCGGGGGCGGATAAACGTGACGTGCTGACAGGGACATATTACCTGTCGGCGGTTGCTTTATAACGTTAAACGCCCTGCCGCGAAGTTCTCACAAAGCAATCTGGCATACAGAATGATCCAATAAAATAAAACGGTATTGATAACCTTCGAACGAGAAAAGAAAGTAATTCGATGTCTTAATAAAATGAAAGGAATAAAGTAATTTAGTATGTTTTATAAATAAGTATAGCTATGAACTGATTAATATTTTCAGAATAATAAATAAAAAATACCCTGGATTAACGGCATAATATAAAAAGGGTCATTAAGATATTATTAAAAGACAGGTAAAAAGGTAGACATTATAAGAATTTGGAATAGTTTTATTAAGATAAAAGAACGAAAATAATTATTATTACATACATATGTATACATAAGCATATGTTGTAAATTAATATATACTTAAATACTTAAATACATCGACTTCAAGCTCTACTGCGCTATAATGCGTTATTAAATTAGTAAGATTTTTAGAATTATTTATTTTATATATTGTTCCAAATTGTATTACACTTTCGTATTCATTTGTCAATGCCAATACGTCAATTTATGTATTGTGATAGAGCTAAACATAAATGTATATACTTAAGCTACGCTGCTCCCTGATGACAAAAAATCATAAAAAAAAGCGAAAGCCCATATAGCTGTCTCAGCCTACTGTCACGCTTTTTACTCATCTTTATAACACTACTAACTCTTCCCTCAATAAGCTCATCATTGGACTATATCTGAAGTATTGAGTATCACCTATGTAAGAGAGATATAAATTATAATTCTTGCATAACGATGTTTTGAGCCTTCCTGATTTTTGGCAGTCGGTTCTCTTGGACTGTTTTTCATCCTTATAACGCAATGATTCGAAATTAAAATTATTTCCTTTTCAGAATATAATATAATGACTGTATGATTTACACTATTTAAAACAGTTTACAACATTATAATATCTTCCGTCGGAATAAATTTTGACTCATAACTTTTGCATATTTTCTTTCTAACGAAACCCCAAAGATAAAACTATCAGTTACAAAATCCCTCTGAAAGAATGCAAAGTTAACTATTTCACA
Organism: Maratus speciosus; assembly: GCA_963932465.1. NCBI lineage: Eukaryota > Metazoa > Arthropoda > Arachnida > Araneae > Salticidae > Maratus > Maratus speciosus. The sequence goes on from OZ010800.1 coordinate 238,863,166, forward strand.
GTCTGACTTCAACAGTGCACGCTTGTTGATTTAGCACCAAGTTTTCGTTTTAAAAGGAATTTAAAGAAGCGGATCACGTGTGAATAAATAAAGGTATGTCCAAAGTAAATATTTAAAAACTTTTGTATCTTTAATATAAAATATGTACAGATTAAAATTATGCTTGAAAATAGTTTAAAACTACAAAAATCATTAACTTTATATATCGTTTTCAGGCAAATCGATTTTAATAGTACATTTTTTATATATTAGACTCTATAAAAATTGGAATTGTGCAATATTTAGAAGTTAATAAATCTATAAAATATCGATTTCTGAGATCTTTTCGAACATCAATATAACACCAGCGTTACTCAAGCACATGTTTTTCTAAACTTTTAGGTAGCTTTCTTTACAAAAAAGCTACCTATTGCAGCCGTTCGGAGGAAAGCGATTTCAAAAAATTTTGGTATATTTTCATCGATCATGACCCCCAGACCCCGAAACCACCCTCCGTTCAAAATTGATATATATATATATATATATATATATATATATATATATATCTGACCTATGTCACACTGTAACTCCCGTAATTATGAACCGATTTCGATGTAATTCGGTGTGTACATAGTACATACCAATGTCTCGACCGAATTCGTTGGCCAGCTTCATCCGCCGTTTTGTTTCAAAATGGCGGCCATTTAAAATTTTTAAAAAAATTTAAAACTTGAAATGTGGTACCAAAAAATTAAAAATGGAAACATATTTTTTTCTTGTGTATTTGACCTTTATACAAAGATTCCGGAGCAGTTTTTGTTTCGTCTATATCTTAAAAAATGGCTGAGTTATAGCATTTTGAATTTCTAACGTGGCAGACATTTTGAAACGTCCTGAAATTTGTCACGCGATAAAAGGCGTATTTATGAACCGATTTGGATGTAACTTGGTCTGTACATAGTACATACCAATGTCTCGACCGAGTTCGTTGGCAGCTTCATTCGCCATCTTGTTTCAAAAAGGTTGCCATTTAAAAAAAATTAAATTTAAAGTTCAAAATGAGGTATTAAAAAATTGGAAAATGAAAAAGATTTTTTTTTATGTGTTTGGCCTTGATACAAAGATTCCGGAGCAGTTTTTGTTCCTGAAAATTTGTTCTTTTGTTGATATCTTAAAAAATGGTTGATTTATAGCACTTTGAATTTCTAGCATGGCTAACATTTTGAAACGATCTTGTATTTGTCACGCGATAACACACGTATTCGCCTATTTCGATGTAAGAAGGCATGTGGATAGTATACATCAACACCTCGACCAAGTTCGCTGGCCAGATTCATCAGCCATCTTGTTTCAAAATGGCGGCCATTAAATTAAAATATATATATATTTAAAGTGAGGTGCAAAAAAATTAGAAATTGAAAAAGGTTTCTTTCTTAAGTATTTGATCTTCATATAAGGATTCAGGAGCATTTTTTGTTTGTCTTTACCTTAAAAAATGGCTCAGATATAGCAGTTTCAATTTCTATTGTGGGTGACATTTTGAAAAATCTGATTTTTTGCATGCGACAGCACTCCTACATATTAACCGATTCCGATGTGAGTGAGCATGTGCACAGCAATTACTAAGGTCTCGACCAAGTTCACTGCTTAGCCTCATCCACCATGTTGTCTTAAAATGACAGGCACTTTAAGAAATTGCCGAATTTGGCAGCCAAATATAAGTTACTTTAAAGAAAAGCAGCTTGGATAAAGCTGACTAATTTCGCGAAATTATCATTCATTATATTGATAAAAATTAGTATTGAATCCCCTATATTCGGTTTCCACTAAATTGAGCTTCGTGTGTTTGCATGATATAAGTTGGCTTTTTTTAAATAAGGATTATGAAAGCTACCTCTTCCTCCCGGCACTGGCCGGAAGGACTTTTTAAAAGTGTTCAGTTTGTCTGGCCAAACTCTAACTCTCGTAAATATACTGAGATCCTCCAGAAATTTTGGTATGATATTGACATTTACTATATATTACTGTTGCACTATTACTGTTGAAAATGAAGTGTGTAGCATTCATAGTTCATATTTAAGGATGGTCAAATGTTTTCAGTTACATTACGGCCGGGGGCAAAAATCGTTTCATGTTCATTTTAAGGATGTAAGATAATTTGAAAGAAAATGAAATTGATACGCATTTATGAATTGAACTCAAACATGCATTCTGCAGAATATGGGGGGCAAAATATTTATTATTCACTTACAGAGACACAAAAACGGACAGACAGACTCAGGAGTTATCTTATAATGGTACTGTTTTTACTTTTTATATACGGAACCCTAAAAAGTGTAATGCGGAACACATTTAGAGAGTCACATGTTTTTACTACGTTACATAATAGTCTAGGGAGGGGGGACTATTTGCAGCATATTTTAGTTGTTTTACGCTATTTGAAATAAAATAAAATTATTATGCATTACGGAGGCTTACTACAAGATATTTTTGAATAATATGATGTGCATAGTATTTATCGTTCGTTTGCAAGGACACACAGAAGATTCGGATAAAATAATGTATCTGAAGTAGTGTCTGATAGCGATAATAGCTTGACGTGCGATTACATTTATGGTATGCCCGTTGACGTTTAATTAAATGTTTGCTACTGCGCGGTGTGTATGACTGCTATAGATCATATACATATACAGGGCTACCTGAAAGAATTAGTAAGCATGACGGAGTATAAGTGTAAATGGCTTAAAGGTGGCTTTGAATTGGGTTATGCGCAGTCAGGTTGAACTATATTTAGTGTACTATGTGAGAAATGTGTAATATAAATAAAATTATACACAAAACTCAGCAAATAACTGGATAAATGGTCTAGATAATGTCTGTAAGTGAGAGTTCAGTAGTTTTTAATCATGTTTTAGCCTGGATTAAATTTAACCTTAATATGTAGTTTGTATAAAAATCTCTTGGTAATGAACAGGGCTGTACAACAGAATCCATGTATGACTCTGTATACATATAGAAATTGCTGAAGGTGAATTTTCAACTTACATTATCTTACAAAACAAAGATATAGAATACTTAGAAGAGTATATAAAATATGTAGATTAAAATACAGTGGTACACAAATTAATTGAAATACATTGCTGGCTACCGGCGGTAATTTCTGAAATCTGTTTTTGAAATGTATTATGCCTTTCTAAAATGCTTTCTTTGAAATTTCTTTTACCTTATTGTTCAGCAAATTTTCGATAAAGAAGTCTGAAAGTTTTTCATAATCTATTCTTCATGCATGGTTTTACTCCGTGATTCGTTATAATACAGATATAAGGCTTTAAAATAATATGTATCAGACGAAAGATGTTGCCCATAGAAAACTGAATTTTATTCTTAACAATACAACACTTTTTAGAAAAAGAGGTCATACTATTTTTGGATTGAAATATTTTATTTCAGGAAAAAAAAAATTAAAGTATTGAAATTTTCCTTTTGTTAATTATTTATTTTAATACTTGACCATTCATTTACGGAAATATCTCATGCAGTATTCTGTGAAAGAAAACATCCATAAGTTATCTCCCTGTTCTATTTTAGAACCTTTCCTAGTATTTGTAAAACATATCTTCCTAATGTCAATTTTGCGCGAAAAATCTTTCAAATGGTTATTAATACACACGAAATTTTATTTTTTTCTTTATAAAATGATTAAGCAAAAATATGTTCTGTACTTAATTTTGCATTTAAGAGCCGTTCATGTCCCGCAAAATTTCAACTGGGTATTCTGAATTTCCATTTTTGTGCTTATATCTATTATTTGAAACTAATTCTCAGTAGGGTGTATCGATTTTTAACTTTTTTTTTGTTTCCAAATTCCAAGTTGATAAAAAGTTGCTACTAGACACCACAACTTACCACAAAAAAATTTTGGATTTTTAAAAAAATGTTTAGGTCTCCCGCACAAGGCCTAAAGTTTAGAAATTTTACTTAAAAAGTAAATTTTTACAAAAATTTTAAAAAAACCTAAAACACTTTTTTTCTAAATTGCAAGTTAAAATTCCACTAACAATAAGCACAAAAAACGATAGAAGATATATTTCAAAAACTTAGCACAACATTTAGGTCTCCCGCACAAGGCCTAAAGTTTGTTAATTTTGACGAAACTTTCGTAATTTTTAGTGAATATGAACCATTTTTTTTTCGTTAAAAACACCAGACTTAAGTGTATTTTTGTTACAGGAGGCATAAAATGACACAATATAAATAAATAAATTTATATATATGTATACATATATATATATATATATATATATATACATACTACATAAATAATATATAAATGTTGTATACCTTAAAAAAGATAGTTTAACGATGTAAATTGTTTGATAAAGGTGTTGAAATAAACTCTATCGTTATCTGTGATTACTATTGTTTATTACAAATGTATAAAATATTATAATGTGGAATAAAATGTAGTATATAAATACAAAATGTTGCTGATGTATTTTCATAGAACATGAGCGCAGTTTTCTTGTTCTATTTCAAATTAACTGACTTGTTTTAAATATTCGTCCTTTCATCTTGTCTTCAAAACCTGAAACGAAAGTTATATACAGTATTTAAGTAGGCCTACAGATTTTTACAAAATGACCCCCAATGAATTTCAAATATTACATGGAAGACAGTAAGATAAAGATGTTATTTAAAAAAATTTAAAAATCAAAGTAGTACAAAAAACACCTACTTACATTTTAATCCTTCACTGAGGTTTTGTACTGGCTCTTGGTCTCGAACGTAGGTAGCTCTTTACAGTTTTCCAGTCTGGCACGAATGAAACCATCTCTTTCGATCATCCCACACACTTGCTTTAAAGCTTCTGTGACTTCTTTCACAATTCGTTCCACAGCTTGAGTGTGAGAAGGAATTGTAAATTCAACCCTTCCACTTTTTCCCGTTTCCGCAATTAACTGTAACTCTTCTAGGCTCATATCGGTAACAAGAGGGGGTTCGGTTACTGAAGAGGTTTGCCAGTCAATCATATCTATATAGTCTTTAGCATTAAAATTGATCTGAGGGGGTTTAAACATCCTTACCCCTTTCTTTTCTGTTTCGCGAGCTTTCTGGATTCTCTTATAAGCCAAGACTCTAATATGTTTTCGTCCATCAAACAACATAGCTATTAAAACATGCTCTGGGTGAGCTATGAATGCGTTTCTCTGTAACGTTGCATGGGCGACATGTTTTAGCTCGTCTTCCAAGTAATTTCTGAAATGAATTATTTAAAAAATATTAATGGAACCCTGCGGGATTTTGGGATTGCACTTAATTGAGAACCATGATGGTATGTAGACTTTCATTATGAACTCTACAAGCATTCTCAGCTCAGGGGTCGGATCATCCATGGCTACATACAAACGAAGGATTTGATTTGCCAGGGTAAGCCACTTGGCGTGCGAGATGTTTCCGGGGTTTCGTCTGGCCAACTCTTCTGTACATGTACCTATTGATACAACTTTGGATATTTCGTACAGATACTTTTGGTCTGTGCTCAACTCTTTAAGATGAACTTCTGGTATATCGCTTTCAATTGCAACAAAATTGGAAACATCCAGATTTTGGCAGCTTAGAAGTTGTTTACCAATAGGCCCGCTAAATGTGTTTGGTCCAGAAGTTGGCCCATCAAGAGCAACCATAATTTTTCTAAATGGTAATTCATTCAAATGTAGTAGACACACAACTGCCTGCAGTGGCTATTGTATTTTATTTTCAAATAAGGTAATAAAACTCTATTTGAAGTGCCTGTGTTTGCTGCCGTACCATCACAACCAATAGCTTTTAGTTTTTTAAGATCGACAGTTTTTTCTTCACAATACTTTACAAGTGATGTAACTATATCCTTTCCTGTTCCATTTATGGGAGTTACATGACCGAAATACTTGGATCCAGGATCTTCAACAATAGATATGTGTTCTTCCATTAAAGATTTTCGGACACTTTTACCAAGCTACAATTTCTTTTGTTATGGTTTCACCTTTACGACCATCAAAGTAAATGGCCAACAGATCGGAGGTTCAAGTTGAGCTTACTTCTTTACGAGACTTAAGTCTTTCACGTGCTACTTTTGATTTGTCTATTACTGCCTCTTGGTTCTCCGCAGTAACGACATTTAAGTCTCGCAAAAGGGCAGTAGCTAACTGAGGTCCAGCTCTACTAGAAATGCCCCTGCGGTCACAAAGACAAGCGCTGTGGCAGTTCTTGTTTTACTTCTACACTTGAAACACTTTTTGACTCGTATCAAGTACATTTATTTCAAAATCACTATCTTGACATGATGTGTGAGACATTGAATCATCTGTACTATCACCAGAATCAATGTTATCAACAGATTTTAAGTTTTCATCCTCAGTCTTTTTCACAACTACCTGCATTAAAGCTTGTGACCTAGATTTTCTTTCTAATCGCTTTTTAAGCTTTTTAGTCTCATTTTTGTCACACTCTGCAATTGACATCAATCTAGGACCATGTTGGTCGAGCAAAAACTCGTGTTCTAGTGCCGGGACTTTTTTGTCAATAGAGCAAATAGAGTTGCTGAGGTCACATTTGCAAGTACAAATATCAAACAATGCAGTTTCAGTTTTTGACTGAAAGCTAGTTACTGCATCTTTGTAGGAGTTAGGATACTTCCTTTCGGGCCCTGAACACTTTTTAATTCCCTCAAGCTGCTCTTGCAGTTTTAAAACCATAAGTATTGTGTTTTTGGTGCCACAAACAGGAATTGAAGCTCTTTTCCATATTTCCTCAAGTTTTAAAGCAGCTCTTAACGCAATTACCTTCTTTGCAGGCTGATGTATTCCCTCTTGTTTCATTTCAATGCGTACGCACTCAAAATACTTTACAACATCCATCTTGGTTGGCAGAACATTAAACTCACTCACATCAATAGGTTGGCGATAACCGGCCTGTCGGTAGTTTGTCTAGTTAGATGCGGTTTTTTACACATAATGAACAACAACAACACTCACTAAATTGATTCTTACAACAAGACTATCGCACTAAAACACAACCGTAATGCTCGCTCGCGGGCAGACGACTACTGACAAGTCTGTGCGGTGATTCATAGGTGTCGCGTCACCGCGGCGCAACAGTCTGGCCTTCCCCCACCGCCCAACCCATTGCTTCAAGTTGACGCTTGACGTATTGAAATGTGATTTATTATTTCACTTATTTCAACAATTCCAATCATGCCTAACGAGGCTTTAGTTACATTTAATTTTTAAACCAGCGACAACACAAATATCAAAGCACTGAAAAATGTTCAAAAATTGGCTGAAATTTACGACTTTTAGGCATTGTGCGGGAGACCTAAATGTTGTGCTAAGTTTTTGAAATACATTTTCTATCGTTTTTTGTGCTTATTGTTAGTGGAATTTTAACTTGCAATTTAGAAAAAAAGTGTTTTAGGTTTTTTTTTAAATTTTTGTAAAAATTTACTTTTTAAGTAAAATTTCTAAACTTTAGGCCTTGTGCGGGAGACCTAAACATTTTTTTTAAAAATCCAAAATTTTTTGTGGTAAGTTGTGGTGTCTAGTAGCAACTTTTTATCAACTTGGAATTTGGAAACAAAAAAAAAGTTAAAAATCGATACACCCTAATTCTCAGTATAGTTTGTTCTATCTTTGTTGTACATTTTAAGTGTATAAAGTTTACATTTTCTTTTAAACAACTTCCAGGAAACAAACATGAATGCACAGCTGTAACTCTGGATCATGGTTTGTTATGACGTTCTTATCACGTTCATGTAACGTTCATATCACGTGCAGCGAGGAATACGTCTAATCTACATGAACGAAGTTTTCTATAGAAAATGGTACTATGTCATGTTTTAGTTGTGATTATAATATCCATTTTTTAATGAGTTTTTATTTTTTAAGTAAGATGTGTGTATCAGGCTAAAGATTTTACATTTATTAACGCTTAGTATTAAAATTAAAAAATAATATAAATGGTCAGCAGAGAAAACAACTACAGTTATTAATACTTCATTTTCTTTCATGAGTGTTAACTTTCATAGTTCTTACTCCTTTATCTTAAATTTTTTATTTTTTATTATCAAAGGATATTTATCATTCTTCTCAATTTATACATTTCTAAACACATGTAAAGGAGTGTAATCATTCTTTGCACTTTATAGCTATCATTAGATGTTTTTCATATGTGATAACGTGATTGTTTTATCCAAATTTGCAAAATGGTGGCTCACCACTTAATTTAACCTATTGTATTATCATTTCAAATCTCAAAAAAGTTTGAATATAATCGTTTTTTCTCTTGATGATTTATATCTTTGAGAATCTATAAAATAATTAAAAACTTGAGACTACTAATTCTGCTTTGTTTTTAGAAACTTATTGAAATTGTGAAATTATTCATTATGAAATACTCACTGTAGGAAAAGTAAGGGAACAGTTCGAATCTTCTTTGGATATTCTAACACAATATTCATTAAAAAAATACAAAAGTCGTTTTATGCAAAATTATCTTTTCTTTACAAGTTTAAATATAAAAATTACGCTGAGCAAATGAATTGTCTAAAATTTAAAACAAAACATCATGAAAAATATGTGATTGCGAAAAAAAGTGAATCGAAAAATGACATTTATTTTTTAAGGTTTTTCAGTTTTAATGATAAAAAAAAGTTATACATTATTTCGGAAACGCGCGTAGTACATACATGAAAAAAAAAGTTCCAAAACACAAAAAATTTAATGTGACTTTATTTTGCGCTACATAATTGTGCGTAATTTATTTAATAAAGTTATTTCTTAAAATTTCTGATTTATGTTAGCATATTTCGTAATTTGTTTTGTTCATATAAAACACTCAACTCGTTAATGTCCGGGCTATTTGTGCGAAAGCATTTGCTTGTAGCCGTCGCCACCTTATTATCACATTACTGAAGTATGTTATATGTTTTTGTAAAATATGGGGTTTGTAAAATGTTGTAAAATGTAGGTTGCCGGCATTTACTACATAGGGTATAAAACACGATTATATTTCTCCGTCATTTCGCGAGCACAATCAATCAAACGCGAGAAAAAACAACAACATATTTTTAGATCTTTGAACGGTAATGTGTTAACAAAAGTTTAGACTTCGGCGAAATATGAACTAAATTACTTAATCAAATATATAACTTTATTGATTCATAAATGTTGTTATGTATCTTTGGCAATAGCTATTTGTATAATTTAACTGTAAAAAAAGAATGCTCCGTAAAAACAGTATATGAAAACATTTAACTGTACTAGACAAACACGAGTTCAACCCTGAATCACAATTTTTTTCTATGTGTCATACATGGACGTCATCTACGTCTATGAAAACATTTAGGGTTACTAAAGAAAAATTGTAATTTTGAATCATAATTTGTTTACTGCATTTCCTGCACTGAATTCCTCTGCGTATATGTACATTTTTATGAAATGTAAAACAGTTTGTTGCTATTATAAACAGAATTTTTTTCTTTATTTTCATATATAATATACATGGTGTGTTCACAAATTTTCAAGACTGGTCTGATAATTCAAAATGCATTAAACATTTTTGTACCGCGAACTAAAATTCTTCGAAATATGACCCTTGGGCATCAACACACCGCTGCCAGCGTTTTGTCCATTGTTCATAGGCCCCATAGAAGTCTTCGCACGAAAGGCTGTTAAGAGACCTCGTCGAAGCTGCCTGGATCGCTGGAATCCTGACAAATCGCTTCCCTAGCAGGTCTTTTTTGATCCGGGGGAACAACAACAACAAAAAAAAATCCTGGGAGCGAGTTACGTCCTGTAGGTGGTTTGCGGCAGTATTGCCACGTTAAAGATAGCCAAAACTTCGGCGGCTGCGAGCGACGTGCGAGAGGGTGCATTGTCGTGGAGAACAATCCAATCGTTTCTGATGTCTGGGCGGACCGGACGGGTCAGGACTTTTTTTTCTCTCGAGTGCTCCATTCGTTTTGGCTATATTTAACGTGGCAATACTGCTGCAAGCCTCTTACAGCCCCGACCTCGGTCCCCGCAACTTTTTTTTTGTTCCCCCGGGTCAAAAAAGACATGAAAGGGAAGCGATTCGACACGATTCCAGCGATGCAGACAGCTTTGACGAGGTCCCTCAACAGCCTTTCGTGCGAAGACTTCTATGGGGCCTATGAACAATGGAAAAAACGCTGGCAGCGGTGTGTTGATGCCCAAGGCTCATATTTCGAAGAATTTTAGTTCGTGGTACAAACATGTTTAATAAATTTTGAATTATCAGACCAGTCTTGAAACTTTGTGAACACACCATGTATTTTTGAGGAATATCTGTACACCAGAAGAACATCTTTCACTAATAGTTTTACTTATTATTAAAACACATATACCAAAAGTAAGTTTGCATATAACAAAAAAAAAAAATGAAAACTTAAATACAAGGAAGTGCTTCCTTGTGAAAAACATACATACCTACTCACAATGCAAAATTCATTAATATTTTATGAGCGAAAAAGGAAGGCCACGTTTAAAATAGTCTCCAGAGATTCTTACACGTTATTTGTTCAATACAACTAAGGTGTTATATGTAAATATGTCTTTACTTTACTAATTTAAATGCAAATGTTAAACATACAAAATAACAAATGGCTGTAGATTTAAACTTCGAGGAAAATAATTATTAGAGGAAATGGGAAACGAAAGACTATATTTATTATTTAAGGATTTTTAGATTTGAACGGAGAAAAGAACGATACCTGAATGCACGAGATAATTAGAGTACTCTCATAAATAAAACATAACAAGTAAGATAAGAGATCAAAGAAACAGTGGAAGTAATTAGCAGTATTTTTGGTGTGTGTTAGTCTAGCGTATGAAATTTATTTTCGTGTATGTTTCCTAAATACTTACTTCCTTAAGTGAATTTCTCTTTTATATTGCTTTACTGTTTAGGAGAATACCAATACCTAAAATTTAAAAGACTTACAAGTTTGAGGAACTTAATGAACTCTAAAGAATAAGAAAATCCGTTTAGTGTGTGCCTCTTAAAAAAATTACTCATCATATATGTACATGCAGTGTATAATTAATGTGCACATAGGGTATGTAATATTTTGCAAATTCCTGTATAAAAAGTTATTCGTTCAGTCTGAAATAAAATGTTTTGCATCCTAAATTTAACAAAATAACTTTACAATATGTTAATATTTATCCTCGATACATTATTTTTCGTGTACCGCAAAACTTTTATCCTTTTTATAAATTTACATATAATGCATAACATTTTGAGAATGAAGCAATCCATATATACAGAAGTAATCGGTGAATAGGAGAAGAAAGGAAAATATAAATGTGCTCTTATTAGAAGTTACTCGAAATACACATGAAGTTAATAAAAAATGTAATTAAATTTATTACTACTTTTAAGTTATGCAGTTTTATCAAAGCTACAATAAACTTAATATCACAAAGTTAATAAAATAATAACATAAGGGGCTACTTCACTCATGCGAAAATATACACTCGCCAATGTTATTCCTATGGAAGAAATTTATTAAAATATGTCGTTTGCGTTTCAACATTTTTGATTTTTCTTTTTTTTTTTTTTTTTTTTTTTTTTTTTTTTTTTTTTTTTTTTTTTTTTTTGCATTAGGTTGATGAGGTCTATCTTTAAAAATGCGGTTAAACATTGAAAAAAGAATGCGCTGTAAAAAAATAATATGCCAGATTAAAACACGAGAAGCTAGTAAACAAATCGCTAACGCGCGTGCTGTAAATTTTAAGTGTGCTCTAAATGAACGTGTGCTTCAATTTGCAATTTCGGTGATGCAATTTTACAACACAATGTGTTGTAAATTTCTAGTTATGTTGCAATGCGTTATCTGCAAACAAGACCGTGGGGACCACTTTGATCATTTATTGTAAACTGAATGGAATGTGAATTCCGTCCACAAGTATAATTAAAAGATAGCTGTAAATAAAATTTATATTATGTAACAAGTATGTTTAGAAATATTGTTTCATATCAAAACTACTTTTCAATTGTATTCTTCCTTTTATTTGTCGCTCATAGGTTTTTGATCTGGTTAGTAGAAAATAACACTTACGAGGTAGATAATCTGGTTGCATATTTTTCCTTCTAGAAATCCTTTTTACAAAACAGTAATATATTTCATAATAATATGTTTGATATATATAATTTTAGATATAACACAATTCCTATAAACAAAGATATCTATTTATTTAGCCAGTGTTTTTCGTCAGGAATGACTGTCTCATTTAATGCCCATATTACACTTAAATTTTCTTATACCAATATTTCAGGCATTATAGTAGCCATTAGTATAGACACTTTTTTCATATCTGTTTAACATTAATATATAAAGACTCATGACACTTAATTTTCATTTAAAAAAATCTTTTATCTTGCTTTTTGTGCATATTAAAATCGAAATTTATAATTTACATTCTCTTTACTTTTCATAAAAAACAAAAACACATTTCTTTATTTAAACAAACATATTCCGGTAGTCTTTTAAAATTATGCTATTTACCAATATATAATGCATTGTCCAATACGCTTTGGCACTTCTCTGAAAAAACGTTTTCATCCCTTCTGGGACTTCTTCAGTTTCAAATGCTGTTTTGCAGTTTCGCTTATGACCTTTTAACTTCTCTGTCTTTCCTCTTTTGAAGGGGAGAAGAGGAACGAGGGAGAAGATGGAAAAAGAGGAAAGAGAGAGAAGTTAAAAAGTCACAAGCGAAACTGCGAAACACCATTTGAAACTGAAGAAGTCCCAGAAGGGATGAAAACGTTTTTTCAGAGAAGTGCCAAAGAGTATTGAACAATGCATTATTTCAGAGAAGTGGCAAAGAGTATTGGACAATGAATTATTTCAGAGAAGTGCCAAAGAGTATTGGACAATGCATTATATATTGGTAAATAGCATAATTTTAAAGATCTACAGGAATATATATTCGTTTAAATAAAGAAATGTGTTTTTATTTTTTATGAAAAGTAAAGAGAATGTAAATTATAAATTTCGATTTTAATATGTACAAAAAGCAAGATTAAAGATTTTTTTAAATGAAAATTAAGTGTCATGAGTCTTTATATATTAACGTTAAGCAGATATGAAAAAAATGTCTATACTAAAGGCTACTATAATGTCTGAAATATTTGTATAAGAAAATTTAAAGATATCTATATTCTGAATAATTTTAAGAGTTCGCCGTAAACCATTGTAAAGTACAGTTATTTGTTCAGTGTATCACAAGCTTGTTTTATTTTTCATAATCCATTTATCATAAATAACATTTTACATACTAAACAGTTTCTTATTTATAGATATTAAAATTAAAACAAGTTAATCCAAAAAGACATCCAAAATTCACTATTAATATGCATATATTTTCGCTGTTAATATGCATTTTTTTTTTCGAGAAAGTTTAAAGAAGGTATGTATATAATATTTATAATCTACTAAAATTTCAGAGAATTCGGACGATAAGAACTATTTATTTTGTAATGGTAATAGAACAGATGCGAAAGTTTTTACATCTTTAAAAATGTCACTACATTTTCTTCAAATCACTTAATTCACTAAAATGTTTACAAAATTAATTTTCATTTACAAAAACATTTTTAAAGAGTAATATAACTTTTATTTTCTTGTTCAGAAAAAAGCTGAAGCATCCAAAATCACTTTATTATTAAATGCAACAATATAAAACTAAGCACATAATCAAGTTTTAGAAATATATTTAATGAGATTTACGATAAAGTCAATAATCAGTTTTTCTCAGAGAAGATCAATTAATAATCAGCTAATAGTTTTACAATTCATTAAAAGCTTTTAAAGAGAGTGTTTCTTAATTCAATTATTGCACAAAACGTAATTAAATAATAGAGCATTAAGTAAAGAATGTAGAACGAAACTGAGTATAGCTGTTGAAATTTATATAAAAAAATTTCAATATTCCAAAACTGCTGATAAATTATAATAGAATATATATTAAAAAATGTGTATTTTATTGAATATTATTATACTTTGGTTAAATTAAATTTACCCCTTTCACTTGATAATGATAACGCATTATTATAATACTATCGTGAGGGTTTAGAATATTTGATTTTTTTTTTCAATTTTTAATGTTAATTCCGTCTTTTAACAAATATTTAGTGGTCTGTCATGTTGACAGCTCAACAGAATAAACCGCAGTTAAACCTGTGTTTTTTTTCGGAATTTACCTGCGGCTTATTCTGTTGAGCTGTCTACACAACAGGCCAGATGTTATTACCAATAAGTTTATCTGAGCGAAATATACTCACCGGTTGTTGGCCCAGTTATCTTAAACGGTAAAGCATTGTCCCTGTAAGCCCAGGATCTATGTTCGATTCACGACCTGGGCATTTTATCGCTCAGTTTGAAATATACAATTTGTATGATAACTTTACCAACCAGTTTGTGTTAAAAGGTAAAGCATTGTCCCTGTAAGCCCAGGATCTGTGTTCGATTCACGACCTGGGCATTTTTTCGCTCAGTTTGAAATATTCAATTTGTATGATAATTTTACCAACCAGTTTGTGTTAAAATAATACCCAGCAAAGAGGAAATTGCTGACCAGCAACAAGATAGGTGCTGGCAATGATGGAGAAGCGCTGGCTGATGGTCTACCACTGCATGACCACTGCTGTACAGCTTCAGACAACTTTGCTGTTGGAAATCATCAGATAAAATTCTGGTGGGCATCCATTTTATCTCATGCGCTGGCCCACCACTACATGGAATTTCAGGAACATTTGCAGTATTAGTGCTGGCCACTCTTACGCTAGGTGGCGCTGAGAATATTGAAGACATTGAGTACTTGAACACAAATCTGAAATGAATATCTTAACACAATTTAAGCTGTGAAGATATTTTTTTTAAACTGTAAAAAAATATAGCACCACTGCCACCAAGAAAATAAATACGTAAATGCATAAATAAATAAAATATTTATTTCAACGCACTTTTTTTTCTCCTTAAATCTGGTTTTACTAGGTTACAAAGGATTTCGGTTTTCATAATTTACGCAGTTCAGAATCAATAATAAAAAAAGTGCGATTTCTATACAATAGAAAGATTTCTATACCAGTTTAATGATTGGGAACGTAAATCACAAAAAAAAGAAAAATAAACTTGAAATAGTGTAACGAGTACCTGAAAACTGCGAGAAATCGTAGAGTACGCTGAAAGCACTTGTTCTGTTCATGTCCGATCACGAAAACCAAGCAGCATCGAGCGCGGTAAGTACTTGGGAGGATGACCACATGGAAACCGCGGAAAGTTCAAATATTTCTATAGACACTTCTACAGATATTTCTATAGCTCTTGGTGAAACTAGCTTATAGAAAAAAAGCCATAATTATATAATACTTTGTTTTTTTATAGAATTCTATAAGCAATTTTTGTAAGGCAAAGTGCTGGGCCAGCAAAGGAATAGCAGTGGAATAGGTGCTAGCACTACAGGAAAAGTGCCGGATTGAAGTAATTTGATGGCATACCAATGCTGGTCTGCTATTGGCTATCACTGATGGGCCAGCTGCATTCGGCTCGGACACATTTCGACAGGTTTAAGTAATGGCACCGTTGCACTTTACCGCTGATGGCACAGCTCGCTGCCATCTTTTTTCCAGCTGATGGCCCTCTGTTTCTTTCTTTGCTGGGTAGTAGGTTCTACTGTTTCACAATAACTTGGTAACAGTTTACAATAACTATTATAATTAATTTTTGACCTTTTACTTGAAATTATTTTACGCGGGATATTTAATAATGTCCGTTTTTCTAATACATGATTTGCGTGTAATCACATCAGATTTTGATGTTCCTCTCTCCAAATGTTCCATATCTGGGAGCACGGCAGTGCGTTCGCAGAAGCCGTAAGCTACCTTTTCCTGAACCATTTCGGCATACTTTTCACCCCTCATAACGTCGCTTTAGGGAGAGATATAGAAATTTTTCTTTTATACGCATGTTTGTATGGTCAAACTGAACTACGATTCCACGATTTCATGTTTCTATATTTAGTAGTTTTCGAAATATTAAATTCCGAAAAAGCGCTTTTTTGTCACTGACTCACTTCGCATCATCAAATAACTAAGGTACTTCTAAAAGTCTTAGAATCATGAAATTTCACAGGTAAGTCGGGTTTGTAGCACAATTAGCCAGAAACTTCTGAAAACACAGAATTTCCGCCTCTAAACCCTTCAAACAGGGGTGTTCATTTGGCCGTAAACAGTTCCTTAACACATTCAATTGTGCCAATGTTGGTCGCCAAAACTCGATTACAGAGTTTTGAAGGGAGTCGCGTGATTTCAAGTAGAATAACATTTTATATATATGCTTTTCCAAAGATGTTTGTTAAATAGAAAAAATGAATATACCTAAAAAATTTAATCAGTATAGGTTATGATACATTTACGATATTAAAACAATAAAACATTTAGCAAAATATAACTGCAATTCGGTACGTTTCCGATATAGTAGCCTTGGCGAAATATAGAAAATAGCCTTGATGAGAAAAGAAATTTGATAATAACGTATTTTCTGGCAACTTATTTACTGTGTCACATACACAAGCAATTTTTTCAATATGTATATAATTTGTTTAATGTAAGAAACCCGTTTATTTATTTTTATATATCAACATAAATAATTTGTATATAAAAAATAATATTTTATACATGTATAAATAAAATGTTTATATGTATATAAAAACATATATAAATAACATAAGAGTTCATCAGATTTGTTTTCATAGTTGTTTATATCATTTGGCAACATATCTCAGTTTCTGAAGTCCGAATTGCGCCAAGATTTAAAAAAAAATGCCAAGGTCTCTATAGTTCAAAAATATCCTAATTCCATATGAAAGTTTAAAAATCTCCTTTTAATTAAATGAAATGTGTAACTAATAAACTGTCTTTAACGATGTGCGACAGATGCGGCGTCCAAAGTCCGTTATTATATTGTATTACTAGCCTACTTACTGTTAATTAATTGTTAATTTTATATCTGTAAAAGAAAGATTATAGTTATAGATAAGATATGTTGGTCGCCAAAACCCGATTACAGAAAATTAGCCCGAGTTATAAAGGTGTCACATGATTTCAAGCAGAATGATTTTTTTTATGCTTTTACAAAAATCTTAATAAGGCAAATATTTCAGTTTATCTGCCCATCTTTCTATCTTTCACTTCCTTAAAACAAATTTTATTAAAGACCGGGAGGCGTCTGCACAGATCATCACTTCATCGAGTTGACGGCTGAAATTTTAGGATTAGTTAAATATCGATTAGCGTATTGAAATGTAACTGGTCTGCCAAGTGATATCTTTGTGGAAACCACCTACAGACACGATTTTACGGGTTAATTGGTGCATTTTCCATTGCGTTTTCCTGCACCCATTCCTCCATGTTTCCAAACTTTTGGATGCAGGAAAATACAATAGTAAACCTATCAGTTAACCACTAAAATTAGGTTTTCATGTGGTTTCTACCAAGATATGACTTAACAGACCAGTTGCATTTAAATATGCTAATCTAGTTTTAACTAATCCTGAAGTTTCAGCTGTAAACTCGATGAGGTGATGGTGTGTGCAGACACCTCCCGGTCTATTTTAAATGTCGGAATTCGAATCTCAATAGAACTCTGGTCTATCTGGAAATTATCCCTACTATTTTTGGAACACTATTCCATTACGTGCGTTTTAGTGATGTTAATGAACTTATGCATATGTATCATACATATTATACATATGCATATAATACTTAATACATTTGCATCATACATATTATAGGTATGTGTATAATACATAATACATATGCATCATTATGACGTCAGAACAAACAAAACATTTTTTGTCGCCAAATTTGAAAATTGACATGATATATTACCAAATTTGGCGAAAGTTTGCTAAATGTCGCCAAGCTTGGTGAATATTTGACGCTAGTGGCTATTTTTCAATGAGTTAATTATTAATGCGAGCCATCTATTTTTATTTATCCGCATATCATCTGAATAGTTAAATGATATAACGTACTGATATTTCCAAAGTGCTAATAGTTTCGTCACTGCCCAAAACCTCTGCTATTGTTATTATATTGTACTTTTATTCTACGTACTGTGACAATGTTGTTAATCTTTACACCGCTAAAACTTCTGTATCATATAAAGGGAATTTACGGAAACTATTAAACCATTGAAACTGCCAGTTCACCTTATGATTATTATAATTCTATAATATGTAACCTGTTAATCGATATGTGCGTTAGAATGAATGAATCTTCTATAACCCGGTTCCTCGCATTTTAGTTTTCAGGTTTCGAATAAAATTAGCTAAAATCTTAAAACCATGGCGCATTGACTAATTCTTCAACACGATCAGATGAGAAGAATGAAAGATTTTCAAAAGGATCATGGCAGTGAGCCGGGTAGACCTTCTATTCTTCCGTAATCGAGTCTATTGAAAAGGTTAACGTGAAACAAAAAGATATTATCATCAATATGGTTTAATGCAAATGCAGATATTGTCATAGGATTTCATAAGAACCATTTCACTTGTACCCAGTCATATCAGTTAAAATACAACAATTGGCAGCATGGGCGTACCCAAGGGGGATGGGGGGTGATGGGGCTACAGCCCCCGCCCCCCCGAAATTTTTGAAAGTGATATGAAAAAGTGCTGTTTTTTCGTCTTACTTTTTTGGAAAAAAAATTAATTTTTTTTCAATCATACAGCGGACTAGTCATTCCCATTAGTCCCATATTAGACCACATTGACAACAAAGAAGAGAAAGGGTGCAGACGGGGTTACAGCTCCCCCCCCCCCCACCTCCTCTCGAAATAGTCGAAAAATTAAATGAAAAAGTATTTTTTCCTTACTTTTTTAAGATAATTCTGTAATTTTTCCTTCTCTCATATAGCAAAATAGACATTCTCGTTCACAACATATTAGTCCGCATTGACATCACAGCATACTCAAAGATGGGGGCAAATCAGCCCCCAAAGATCAGAGCCCAAAGATAGGGGGCTGATGGAATTTCAGCCCCCTCCTCTTGAAATGGTCGAAAATGAAATGATAAAATAGTGCTGATTTTTTTCTGCCTGTTTACGATAAATTTGCATTTCCCCCCCTATCGTTCAACAGACAATGCGCTTCCTTCGCTTTAGCTCCATAGTAGTCCATACTGACACCAAAGAAGAGAAAGGGGGCTGAGTTTTTTCGTTATTTTTTAAAGATATATCTGTAATTTTTACTTCTGTCATACCCCAAAATAGTCATTCTCGTTAACTCCATATTAGTACACATTGACATCACAGCACACCCAAAGATGGGAAGGGGGCTGTTGGAATTACAGCCCCCCTCCTCTCGAAATAGTAGAAAATGAAATGAAAAAATAGTGCTGATTTTTTTCTGTCTGTTTGAGATAAATTTGCATTTTCTCCCCTATCATTCATCAGACTAGCCGTTCCCTTTGCTGTAGTTCCATATTAGTGTACAGTCACACCACGTTATACCCCAAAAGGTAGAAGGGGGCTAATGGGGTTACAGCCCTCTTCCCAAAAAGTCGAACATGAAATGAAAAAGTGCAGATATTTTTTATTTGATTGTTTGAGATAAATTTGTATTCCCCCCCCCCCCTATCATTCAACAGACTAGCCGCTCTCTCCTCTTTAGTTCCATACTAGTGCACAGTGGCACCACATTATACCTAAAGAGGTGAAAGGGGCTAATGGGGTGCCCCCTTCCTAAATAGTCGAAAATGAAATGAAAAAAAAGGCTGATTTTTTTTCTTCTTGTTTGAGATAAATTTGTAATTTCTCTTCTGCCATATAGCAAAATAGGCATTCTCGTTAAATCCATATTAGTCCACATTGACATCACAGCATAATGAAATTCGCTTTTTTCCGCAGTCTTTTAACGAAATTCACGTTTTTCTGCGGCCCTTCTTTGTGACCCTGCTTTTTCTTTTTTTGCGATCCTTTAACGAAATTCGAGTTTTTTCTGCGGTTCTTTGACGAAATTCGCGTTTTTTCCGATGTCATTTGCCGAGAATGCGCGTTGTTTTACGCAATCCTTCGTCAAAATTTGCGTCTTTTCCGCGGCTTTTTGACGAAATTCGCTTTTTTCCGCAGCATTTTGATGAAATTCACGCTTTTCTGTGGCCCTTCTTTGTGAGCCTGCTTTTTCTTTTGCGATCCTTTAACGAAATTCGCGTTTTTTCGCTTCACTTTGACGGAATGCGTGTTTTTTTAGCGATCCTTTGTCGAAATTTGCGTTTTTTCTGTGGCATTTGCCGAAATTCGCGTTTTTTAGGCAATCCTTCGTCGATATTTGCGTTTTTTCCGCGGCTTTTTGACGAAATTTGCTTTTTTTCTCGTCTTTATGATGAATTTTGCGTTTTCTGCGGTCTTTTGACGAAATTCCAGTTTTTTCTGTGAGCCTTTGACGAAATTCGCGTTATTTCCGTTTACCTTTGACGGAATGCGTGTTTTTTTTTGGATCCTTTGTCGAAACTTGTGTTTTTTCTGCGGTCATTTGACGAAATTCGCGCCTTTTCGGTGGCTATTTGACGAAATTCACGTTTTTTCGCCATCCTTCGTCGAAATTTGCGTTTTTCCGGGATTTTTTGACGAAATTCGCTTTTTTCCGTGGCCTTTTGACGAAATTCTCTTTTTCTATGGCCATTCTTTGTGACCCTGCTTTTCTTTTTTGCGATCCTTTAACGGAATTTGCGTTTTTTACGCTTCCCTTTGATGGAATGCGTGTTTTTTTAGCGATCCTTTGTCAAAATTTGTGTTTTTTCTGCGGCCCTTTGACGAAATTCGCGTTTTTCTGTGGTCATTTGCCGAAATCCGCGTTTTCTAGGCAATCCTCTGTCGAAATTTGCGTTTTTACGCGGCTTTTTGACAAAATTAGCGTTTTTTTTCTTGTCTTTTTGATGGAATTTGCGCTTTTCTGCGCCTTTTTGACGAAATTCACGTTTTTACATCTCCCTTTTACGAAATTCACGTTTTTACATCTCCCTTTCACGAAATTCACGTTTTCCATCCCTTTGACGAATTTAGCTCTTTTTTTCGCAGCCCTTCGACGGAATACGTGTTTTTAGCGATCTTTTTCCGTTATTCGCGTTTTTTCTGCGGCCTTATGACGAAATTCGTGTTTTTCTCTACTCATTTGACGAAATTAGCGTTTCCTCCGAGAGCATTTGACGAAATTTGACTTTTTTTTCGCAATCCTTTGACAAACTTCGCATTTTATCCGTGGCTCTATGAAAAAATCCTATCCTTTAAAAAAATTGGAGATTTTTTTTCTGCGAACGATTGATGAAATTGATTTTTTTCGGCGGCCATGTCAAAAATCGCGATATTTTTTAAGTCCGAATTTTCGGATTGGACCAAATCTTTAAAATTTTCGGAAAATTCGGAACAAAGTCTTCCCTGCTACTCCCCTCACCTCCTCCCCCCCCACCCTTCCCTGGCTACGGCCTTACTGGCAAAAATGGTTTCTGTTTATAACTCAATTCAACGTATTTCGTAAGATTTAGAACATTGTGGAAATTTAAGTCAGCCCCCCCCCCCCCCCGAAATAAAATCCTGGGTACGCCAGGATACAGTGAGCCCAATTAGAAAAGATTACTTAATAGGTTTAAAAATTTCCGCATTAGAGAACGAATCGTAACTGCTAAGTGAGTTAAGAAATATTTGTCACGAATGATGAAATACATAACAACACAAAATATATGATGTGCTTCCATGATCGTAAAGAGTTCTTGATTTCTCTATCAAAAGCTTCCGACTTGGCGAAAGAATGGGCAAGTAAATTAAATTATGAATAACAGTAACATGATGCAACGTTTAACATGGAATTAATACGCTTGCTAGAGGCGGCAAGTACTTTAATATAAAAAGAAATAAAGTATAGATTTGTAAAGCTCAATGAAATAAATTTAGGTATTTTTATGTTAGCCGGGCGCAAGTGGCAAATCGCCAAATACTGTTCCCAAATCCCATTGTTCATATTGCATTCATTTCATTTAAAGATATGTACTTTTCAGTCATCTCATTTAAAATAGATGCATTTCCCTCATTTTATTTAATAGAATATTTAACATAGAAATAAATAAATAAATAAATAAATAAATAAGAAATAATAACATAAACCAAAATATTTTATTTGAAAATCAAAGCATTGTTTCTAATTTACACATGTGAAAAATGAAAACTGCTATTGGCGAAAAAACAAAAGGCTAATGAGGAGATTTGCTCCCGGCTAACATAAAAGTACCGAAATTTAAGTTTTTTCATATTAATATTAGTTTAGAATAACAAACTTGAAAAAACATACAAAAAGTAGTGATATCCCAACAAAAAGTTTCCGGTAAAAAAAAAAAAAAAAAAAAAAAAAAAGCGCCAAGTTCTCTTTAATGTTTCGGCCAAAAAAAGTAGTGATATCTGAAGTTCGCACAAGTTAAAAGCCAAACATCCCAAATCTTTCATTGAAAATGGCTTCCTGCGACTTTTTGAGAGTTTTTCAAATTTTCAAATATGTACAAATGAGTTACATGCCAACGACATTTTTTGATTATTTTAGGCATTTTGTGGCACAGAGTACAGAAATAAAATACACATTTGAAAAAAGCATTTAAACAACTTCAGTCTATTTAAATGCTTAGAAGTTAAAAATAACAAAATACTTGTATTCAGAAGATAATATCCCTAATTGCTAAAACATAATTAGTATCAGCTTTTAACAGTTTATAAATCGAATACCTCTTAATGTATGCAAATAAACTATAATAAATGTTCAAACGAAAGAAATCTCTTTCGTCAATACACAAGATTTCAATATTATACAAGAAAATATAATGTAACATATTGTGAATTTTGAAGTAAGTAAATTTTGTTTTATTTCTTGGGTTTTACGTTAATGATTTTAGCTTTAGACCGTATAAAATGGCAATTAAACCACAAGTGGACTAAATGATCTGTAATCAGAACTAATGTTTGTTGAAACTGAATGGTAGTTATCAGAAATCTTTTACTTATAATATCTTTATGTGAATTTGCCTCTTTGCATTCTAATATTACTTTTAATATTTAAATAATTCATAAATGCGTAATTTCCAATCATTAATTTTGAAATGCTGTAGAAGGCATTAACGGCCAAGTCGCAGGAAGCCATTTTCAATGAAAGATTTGGGATGTTTGGCTTTTAACTTGTGCGACCTTCAGATATCACTACTTTTTTTGGCCGAAACATTAAAAAGAACTTGGCGCTTTTTTTTTTTTTTTTTTTTTTTTTTTTTTTTTTTTTTTACCGAAAACTTTTTGTTGGGATTATCCTTTTATCTGTAAAAATAATACTTGACTACCACTCGCAATATATGTTACAAGATGTTTGTTTTCATTCAAAAACGCTTAACAGATTACATTCATTCACATTGTGCATAGTAGTAAGAGAAGTAAGTTATTGGAATTCCATTTTGCGCTCCAAACACTTATCGTTCGTTTTCTGTACTAAGCAAAATATTTGAAATTTTTTGAAATTTTTAGTTTAAATAAAAGCTCACACGTAATGTATATATATGGGGCATTCTCACAATCTTTTGACTTTCATATCCTTGAATAATAATTTTTTATTTAATACACTTTTTGTGTTTTTTTTTATATTTCATATACTGGGGGACATCCCATTGCATGATTGCATAACAATATTAACGAGATAAATAAGTTTTGGACGATGTTGGGGGTCCAAATACCAGGGAAACTCATCTACCGTACCGTGTCCCCGATGCTGATTTTTAAGTTTGGAGCTGTCTGTATAAAATTGTTTCAATAAAAGTAATTCGATGTAATTTTTTCCGAAACTGGGACAATTGTTTTATATAAATATGTAGCAAAAAATTAACATGCACAGATTTTTACGGTTGATATTATTTTTTGAACTCTGTCCCTGGGTTTTTCATCCTTACCGTCCCTCTTGCTAAACCTATACAGAAAATAACTTCAGATGCAGCCTCAGAATTGGTTTCACGTTTTTTCTCATGTTGAAGTATGCTATAGAAAGAATGTCTAAAATTCTTTGACAGGAAATTTACTGCAGAATTAAAATCAGCATTTAAATATCAATTTCAAGATCTTACCATCTCCAAGGATTATTCCTGAACTTTTCGAGGTAAATAAAAAAATAATAATAATAATAATAATTTAATCTAATGTTAACAACTGTTTCTAAAAATCAATGAACATTGTGGCTATCCCTTAGTCTTAACATGATTTTCCTAAAAATAGGGGGTAATTTCCCTTACCTTTCCATCCTTACAGCCTCTTTTTTTTATCATTTAGTCCCTTTTTTCCTATACCACCCCCTTTTGTACTCCACCATCCCTTCTTTAACACCCCTTTAAGACAATGTTATACAAAAATTCTGTATTAAAACTACTACATTTTTTATTATTTCTTATTTGAATGTCCTGTGGGTACTATGCAAATTCATTATAAGTAAAAATTTAGACAGTTAAATAAAAAAAATGTTCACTGCTGACCCTTTTTTCTTTATTTTGAATCATTAAGGCATTCGTCTATCAGATTAAAATGTTATTTTAGCAAGTTTAATTTCGCCAGATTTTTTTTCCCCCAAAAGTCAAAAGATTGTGAGAATGCCCCATATACAGGGTGTCCATAATTAAACGACCGTACCGTGTCTACAGACGAAACTATTTTTCAGAAATTTGGGAAATTTTGTGACGGACATAATAAAGAAATATGAATTTGTTGGAGAGAAAAAAAAAATTAGTTCAAATTTTCGAAAATTTGAATCAGAAATATTTTTAGTGAATTACACATTTTTAAAAGTTTTTACGCTTTATTTTAATCAGATTAAATAAGATAAATATGCAGAATGCCCCCTGGAAAAATTTAAGCGTAAAAACTGTTAAAAATTATTGGTGTTCGAATTGAACGGACCGTACAAACTCTGAAAAAAAAATCGATCTACAACAGCAACCATTTTTTTTCTCAGAGCTCAAGGCTAGTATTCAGTGGGTGGTGACTAAATGTGTAATTTATTAAAAACGCCATCTGGTGGCGAAATTTCGAACTAAAAATTCTTTTCCACTCAAACAAATTTCCCATTCCTTCTTTATGTCGACTCCATAAAGAATGTTATGGAAAATGAGATAAAGAATGTTATGTTCCAATGTCATTCATGAGCCATTTTTTCCATTAGCTATTTGCAAAACAAGAAGCAAGATATATTTAAGCATCAAGATGAGAGTTTTTATATTTAATCAATATTTTTACAACTATTACAACTTTATGACCAATAGTTTCGCATTTAGAGAAATTTAAATAAGGGTCATTTAATCATGGACACCCTGTATATATATACTAACAAACCTCTTTAACATGAATATCAAGGGGAATTAAATTTTTGTTCATGTTATCCGTAACAAAAAATCAAGATAAAAAATATTGAGAAAAATACATATAGGAGAGACTGGGCTAATAGGACATGGGAGCTAATGGGACATCAGGTTTTTCTCGTAAAATATAACAGTTAAATGTTTTCAGTGAATGTCATTTACAGTGTTGCACAAGAACGTGCTTTGAACCATTTTTTCCATTAGCTATTTTCAAAGCAAGAAGCAAGATATATTTAAGCATCAAGATGAGATTTTTTATATTTAATCAATATTTGTTTTGATCAACTATTAAATGAGTTTTTAATAATAAAAATATCTTTTATACAGAGATATTTTTTAATCATTATTCCGTACTAGAGATAATCAGTTAATTTACAATAAGGTTAAATGCAGTGGTAAAGGATTAAGGGACAAATGTGCATTTTACATAGGGTCTAATGGGAAAATATTTCGTTTTAGAATTGAGACTTATTTCTATTTTAATAATTAAACTAGTAGTTATACATTTTTTATCCAGTAATAAAAAACTGTTAGAAGTAATTATGTAAAAAAAAAATCATGAATTTTATAAATTGTATTGCTCAAGTTTGCGACTCATTTTGAGCAACTATACTGAGCATGTAAAAGCCCTTATAAATTTTTATGGGTAAACGAATTAAATGAAAGAATACGATACCTTTCATATGAAAGTTGCAATACTAAATGTTAAATTTCTATGTGTGAAGAACAAAACAATGCATAAAAATACTCCCTTTCGGTAAAAAACTCCCCTAATCATGATGGCATGTAGTTAATGTGTTGAGTTCGTGGTATGTATTGTACTGTTCAAAACTGAGAACATTTTAATTGTGATAATACTGGATTTCATCACTCTAAAGAATAATACTTTTCATGAAGTTATAAAAACCCATTTTTCATTTTAGAAACTGAAGCTTTCACACTTTTCATAGAATTTTCGTTCACGTTAGACGTCAAAATCTCTCATAAGGACATCGAATATTGTTCATATTAAGCGAAATTTCACGTTAAACGTGTCCATCTTAAAAGGAGAAAAAACACTAGAAACCGTATTCATTTTGACGGGGACAGTACAAACTGTTCTTGTTAAAATTAATTCACGTTAAGCGTGTTCACGTTAACGAGGTTCGACTGTATATACATATATTAACAAAAGGAGGATGTTTATTCGTTCGTCTGTCTGTCTCTGCCTATCTGCCCTTGAAGACTGGAAAAATATACCGCACGTGGAGGTCTAAATATTTGGATGCTGATAAATGAAGACAGATCCGAATGCACAAAGGCTCTGTTTTTTATTTTTAGTTAAATCATTAAGATATTATTTTAAAACTATAATACACATCTTAAAATGACACATTGTCGCATTTGTCTAGCCCAAAACCGTACTTCTCAAGATCTTGAAACAGAGAAGAATGAATCGGGAGAAAAACTTTCCTTTTTTTTTTTTTTTTTTTCAACTTCAGTATTCGTTGTTCAGATTGCAATAAGAAAAGATAAAAAATAGCAACATATTCTCAGTAATTAACAATTCTCACTGTATTATTTGTTAAAAATATTAGTATTTACTCTTTCAAAATAAGACTCAGAAATGCAGATTTCTTGTTTTTTTTTCGCATATTTACAATTTCGCATCATCTCTCCTGATTCTGTTTCAAAAAAAAAAACATAAAAGATATCTACTTAATAGTGTCTTTGCGATTTCAACTGGGTTAGTTGTTTAAATAATACAAAATTAATTACTTAAAAAAAATATCTATTGCCAATTTCAGGTGTTCGTTTTTTGACAACTTTTTAAAATCCGCATCCGTTTCTTGGATCGAAAGAGGAAAAAACAAAAAATACCCACATAATGCTGCTACATTTACCGTTCTAATGATGATTTCGATTAAAAATAAAAAGTTTTACACAAAGTTTCTAGAAGAAAAAAAACTTCCAAAGGCCAAATTCGTATTTTTCGAGTTTTCTGCAATTTGTAAAAATCCGCAACCGTATATTGTGTGCAAATACGGGAAAATAAAAATCTCCCAATTATATATGATAACTTTTTAAATTCCATTTCTTAGGTTAAAAAAAATTATTATTAAATATTTGCAAATGAACGTTTTCTTGAAGTCCTTTCACAAATTCCTCATGTTAATTTTTTTCTCATTACCTTTTCAGATATTAATTGTATTGCATCAGAAAGACATCTTACAAATTTTTTTTTTGTGTTTGAGTTTTAAAAAGTTAGTAGCGTTTTATATTATTTAGGTTTTGTAGGGGACACAAAATTGAAAGTTTAATATATCTAAAGTCAAAATTACATTTTGAGAAAAACTCGTCGTTATACATAAAATTATTCCTCTTTATTCACTAAATAATTTTCGTACTCCTAGAAAAGATGTTATTTCCGAGAATACTTCTCTAAGACCTTAGAAAGAGGAAAAAATTCCATTTATTTCCTGCACGCATGCGTATTCGCACTATTAGTGCTAACGTTCGAATTCATTTAAAAAATGAAAAACCGAAAATTCAATAAATTAAAATTTCTATTTTTTTTTTTTTTTTTTTTTTTTTTTTTTTAACAAACAAGCAAAACCAATTCTTTCGAATTTTAAAAAGTAACAATTAATTTTCCTCATTCATTTAAAATTATTCGTAGTTTCTTGTTTAACTCATTTTAGGCTAAACATTTTATATAATAGGCCAAGCACCATTTTATAAAATGTGGTATTATTTTCATTGAAATATGCTAAAATTACATTCATTAAGACAAAAAAAAAATGCTTCGTGCATGAAAAAAAATATTTTATTTGAGAAATAAAATGCATTCGGTCACAGGTGCGCTAACGCACCATTAAATTTAAAATTAATAATTTTTTTTAAATTTTTTATGACATTTGTTTTATTATTATTATTTACAGAACTTTTCAACTTTAATTTATTATAAAAACATATGATTAATCTCAAGTGGAATAATTATAGATTTTCAAAAAGTCGAATTTGTCAATAACCGTTTCAATTTTAAAAGACTAGCGTATTTTGAAAATTTCTCATCAGAAAGTGTTTACTCCAATTGAATTACTAATAATTTATAAATGTCTCCAGAACCCTTAAAAATAGCAGAAAAATAAAGTTAATGAAAAATATTCGTCACAGTGTTAATAAACAATGTTTATTGGAATGGTGTGTTTACGCACCTTTGGTCGAAAATGGGTTAAAGTTATAAATATTCGCAGTTAAAATGTAATATAAACCAACACATTTAATATACATATCTACTAGTTAAATAAAATGGACAAAATCGATTTTGCTCAAAAAAGCAAAACTTTCTTCTGTAATTTAACTAAAAATATAATATACATACTTTACATCTAACAATCAAATAACAAATATGTCTAATTCATATTTTTATCCTCTATTAATACTAAAATGTTAAAATACCAAGCACCATCTCATTGCGACAAAAATCTGTCAGAAATTAATTTTAAAGTATCCAGTTTTCTGAACAACAAATTTGTCAAGTCTTACAGAAGCCCAGATTTGAAAAGCCCCTAATTTAATTTAAAATCCACATTTAAGCAAGCGACCGTTGCATTGTGGGGCAGGAAGCCACAAAAGATACAATAAACAGAATGTATTTTAAACAAAAAAGCACATCATATATTCTGTTATAGACTTTAAGTAGTAAAACTTAAAACTGTGACATAAGCTATAGAGTAATTAATTAATTTACAAAGCTTTTTCAGATATTTTCTGTACAAAAATATGTTAGAAAACAGAAATTAAGATACTTTTATACAAATGTAATTAATACAACATTTATAAATCATCCATAATATCACAATAAAAATGCAAAAAACCCCTTCAAACACAATTACTAATGTTAATGATTCTGAAGCACACCTTAAAGTGAACATTAGTAACTCGTTTCAAGGAGTTAAACCCCCTTTCTCTGGCAACATGTATGTACTACTATCAAGACAGCCGAAGCAAAACTCTTTCTACTACTTTAGTAGTTGCATCCACTTTTTATCTGAGGAAGAGGCGCTCATTCCTTCGAAACACGTCGTTAGTATTAATTTTAAAGTGTGTTTTAAAAATTTTAGAATATTAAATCCATACTATCATCTGAGTCATCATTACTGTCACTATCCTAATCACCAGATACAATGAGAGGTGGAGTTTTTAACAAATATAGGGCTTTCCGTGGCACAGATCTTCTAACTTTTTCTTTCTTTTCATTTGTTTGCTAGTGATCACTGGATCCGAACTTAGAAGGGAAAAATTAAAAATATTTCTGTTAATTTTTTTTCTCGGCAGCACTTTCTCGAGTAGTACTCTCTGTATCTTTTAAAGTCTTTATTCATGTCTTCTTGTGCTTCCTCAGTCATCTGTCCTATGGGCAACTGAGTCGAACTAATAATTTCTGGTCCGTGAATGAAATACTTGTGTAATGTCGGGGACATGGTGTTTCATGGATACTTCAAAAAAAAATATCTGGCTGTATCATGCGCAAATATACGATAGTTTTCTAGATGCATCTAATATGTACAGGATATTACTATCAAGATAATATGTAGTTTTTTTTAATCAAATGTATATCAATTCCTGTGATCTGAGCAGAAAGTCCTGGATCCTGAAAAAATACTCTGGCAGTGTTGCCATCGTTTGAGTTACCTGATTCTGGCTGAAGTTTTTCCACAACCTATATCGTCCTATTAACGTATATTTAAACTACATCGTCTTCTAAATTCTTTTTTATTCGAATTTTATTTTTAGCTACGATTTATTTTTCTGTATTTTCTCGAACTTGCTATATTTTAACGGGTAACTTATAAGACATGTGCCAAAGACATTCGAATGTACGCACCGATCCATGGAGAACTGATAGGCCAAATTCTACATTGTCAGTTTTGTTATCTCTGGATGTCATTTTATAAATTTCGTTAAATTATTTTGACGTTGCGCCACATATGAAGTAGTTCATAGTTGAACTTGTTTTGTGTCTGAGCGTTGCAAACTTTACCATCTACCATGAAAAAAATTAACTTGTGATTTATTTTTACTCTTCTTTATTTAATTGCTACATCACTATCTTCAATATATTTTATCTGTTCATCCATTTTATATTTTCCGCAACAAGCAATTTGTTAGATTCCTTCACGAATTCCATTTTAATGGGCCTGCAATATCTAGTTGACGCAGGTCGCATGTTTTCCCATATAACTCTTTTTACCCGACTGAAAAGAAGGGTTATGTGTTTCATGCGTATCTGTGTATGTGGATTTCTTTATACCCTCGAAACATCCCAACGGATGGATGGATTTTTATGAATGAGGTCTCTATCGATTCGTCTTAATCTTCCGATGGTTATAGGTTAGATTATGTTTTTATAAATTCAAAATGGCGGCCGTAAAATACAAAATGGCGGTAAAGACGAAAAAACAATTACGCACCATATTGAGTGACATGTCATTGGATAGGTCTTTCAAAATGAAGACGATGTTTCATTGACCATTTTGTAGTCAGAAGCTCCGTTTAAATATTACACAACCTGGAAGTTGTGTACTTTAGATCGCTACCTTTACTGTAACTCTAACCTTCATAATAGACATCTATAGGCCTCATCAAAACAGTTTTTATAGATAGGAACCAATAATCAAATACAACTTAAAAGTCATCAATACAAGTAAATAAAAAAATAGGTAAGCAATATAAAAAATAGTTTCACATTGATGAGAAATAATTAATTAGTTGGCTTTTATTCAGTCGGGTTTTTTGATTTTTTAAATTTAATTACTTGCTATCAGATATAATTCAAAGTGGAACTAGAGACGTAATAAATACAGCTGAATCACCGGCTTCGTAGTCACAGAAAACTTGTTTGTATGAGCTATGTCCCGACGAACCATCAAAATCCTACTTTGATATAAGGTGCAACTACTTTAATGCTTCATTTTCAAGTGATTCGATAACAGGTTCTAGTGTTTCTAACTAGCGTTCTGAAGGATGATCTACAAGAATCTGTAATGTAAGTGATGCACTAATATCTGTTACTGTGATTTTTTAGGGTAACATTCTTTTCTTGCCTCTTGCAGAATTTTGTAAGAGGCAAACTTTTCTGTGGCACTTCTTCTTATGACATTATACTGTTCGCGAGATAATTTCTCGTCTATTAATACAGCCAGAGCATCTTCTCCAGACAAAAGTTGCTGTGATTTTATAGATTTTGCATAAGCATTCTGATATTTGATAGCTAGTTTTGGACTTGTAGTTATAACTTTTAAAACCTTTGAGGCCATGAATCTGTCCTTCAGATCTTAAACGCATTCACGTCGCGTACACTAGCGAAGATGTAGAACTAGAATAGCTTAATCGTTTTGCTCTTAATATTTTTGATCGTCCAGAATTACCTTTAAAACGGAATATCAGGCCGGCCACCTTTGCTTTTCAATGCTGCTTCTGTTTGTTTTTCAAATCGAGGAAATGAAAGCAAATTTTCAAGCCACTCCTTTTTAATTAAAAAAAAACTTTTCCTTGTCGTGACAGGCGTTTGCCCATCGGAATTTATATTGAAATTTAAAAGATTTTATCTCCTTTTTTAAGTTTGCAGACTTAGAAAAGAAGACAAAAGATAGTTCTACATGTAGAACTATTACGTTCACAGTTTAGCCTTTTCTGGAGGTATTTCATCAAAAAATCCTATTATTTTCCGAAAGTATTTTCTTTTGAACGTTTCATGATATTCAGAAGTTCTCTTCTGGTAATATATAATGTATTTAAATTCGTCCCTAAAAAAATAACGACATGTAATCCGGTTTATGTACGTGCCCTAACAAAAAATTGAGGATGATTAAGTATAAAACTGACCATACAATTAAAATAGGAATAACATTTTCTGAAATATTTACCTTCCTAAAACTCAAACCTAGTGGAAAAAAATTATAGTTGACACTTAACATACGTTAACTCATAATTAAAACCTTCAATGGTTGTAGTCACTGTTAAAAATTTTCATAACTTTCACTGCTATACATTCTAAGCTTCACTTTATCTGTAAAAATCATACTTAAAAAATTAAAAGTTAATGTATTTTTAAACTATTACAGCGTAATTAACAAACGAATTTTGAAACAAAATTATAGTTTTTTTTTCATTTATTATCATCGTGCGTTATCCAGTTTATCTTCTTACTTAAATGATGACCAATATAACTTTGCACAATTTTTAGTGCTACGATGATGTTTACCGACATCTGCTCTATGAAAGTGACGTATGTCGGTTGTTCCGGCTAATTCTCAAAACAGCTAATTAGCCAGAGCATGCTCTCTCTTTGAACTGTCTACTTTTGAACTGAAACGAATTAATCTTTTTGTTGATGTTAGAATTCTTTAGATGTGATGTGTCGAATGTAACTTCATATATTTTTATGTTCCGTTTTGTAATTAAATGTTTGTTTTCTGCCTTAAAGAATGTTGATTATTCATAGAAATAAGTTACATTGAACCACCTAGATGCTAGTTTTGTTTTGAAACGAATGTTTAGATTAAGTAGAAAAGAAATCGATTATATTGCGGTGCATCGCGCCGACAAGTG
This sequence comes from Maratus speciosus, assembly GCA_963932465.1. Classification (NCBI taxonomy): domain Eukaryota; kingdom Metazoa; phylum Arthropoda; class Arachnida; order Araneae; family Salticidae; genus Maratus; species Maratus speciosus. The sequence continues at coordinate 238,896,223 of OZ010800.1, forward strand.
TAGATGTGAAAGATTACTGCGCAATATTTTTGTTTTGTTTCGATTTGGAACTGGTGAGTGTTGATTTTTGTTATTATATTTTATTTCTTGAAAATTAACGAAAATAAGGAACGAAAAATGCGTGATTCGCATCGAACGCTATTAAATAAATTATTTGAAGAAATTGGGCAGTATTTAGCTAGTAACGAATATTCGTTAGAAAATTTGGAAGTATTAGTCGATAAGTTAAACGTTAAATGTAAGACTATTAAGTATCATGATAACAACATTTTAAGCCTAATAAATGCGAAAAATGTCAAAAATGAAATATCGAATATTGATGAATATGACCAGAAAATAATAAGTTACAGAAATAAATTAAACTTTAAAATTAAAAGTTTATTTTCTAATGCAGATATTACGCATAGTAATAACATTGATTCAGTGCGAACATGTCATGCTGCTACTGAACTAAAAAGAGTAAAATTACCAAAGCTATAAATAAACCGATTTTTTGGGGAACACGACAATTTTTTTAAATTTTGAAACCAGTTTGAGTTAGCGATAGATAAACAGAAATCGAAAAAATTACGTATTTGAAAAGTTTGGTTGCAGGAGCAGCTGCAAACACGATTAATGGTTTTGGATTAACTGAAAATAATTATGCAGCGGCCGTATTGCTTTTGAAGCAAAGGTATGGTAGACATGACATGCTCGTACACGATCACTTAAACAATTTATTAAATATGAAAGTTTTGAAAAGTTCTTCTGACACTGGTGGATTAAGAAATTTATACGATAAATGCATAGTGCAAATTCGAAACTTAGAGTCGTTAGGTGTAAAACCTGATACATACAGTGGGTTACTTTGCCCAATTTTACTGAAGTTAATACCCCCAGATTTGATCTTGGAATTTAATAGAAATCTAAAAGACGGAGAAATGTGTGATATAGAAAAACTTATGAATTTTCTTAAAAATGAAGTTGAATGTAGAGAGAACGGGTATCAACTATCCATTACTTAGATGGTAAGAAATCATTTTCTAATGATAATAAATTTGAATATAGACCAAAATTTACAGATAAACAATTGAAATGTAAGCCGCGATATCAATATAATACGAAAGGATATAAACAAAATAGTGTTCCAGCTATTGAATTTAATGACTTCAGTAAATAAGAATTCGTGTTTATTTTGTAATAATGTTGATCATAATAGTGAAGTGTGTAATTATTTAACCATAGATCAGAAGAAAGAAATATTAAGAAAGCAGGGAAGATGCTTTTTATGTTTACAGTGTGAGCACAGATTTAAAGACTGTGAAAATACCAAAATGTGCGATATTTGCGGTAAGAAACATAATAGGGCTATTTGTTTTCAATTTGAAAAGGATTCCAAAATAAATGTTGATAAAAGTGTCGTATCTATTTCCCATTGTGGTAACAATTCCAATAGTAATGTACAGAATGAAAACACGCATTGCACCATATTTTTGCAGACTTGTTCTGTTATAATAAAAGATCCTAAAAATGATAATAATGAACCAGTTCGTGTCTTATTGGATAATGGTAGCATGAGAACATTTATAGTTCGCGACATTTCACAAAAATTACAATTGCCGGTTATTATAAAAGAAAATTTATCTGTTTATGCTTTTGGAGCTGAAAAGGCAACTGAGAAAACTTACAATGTGGTAAAGGTAAAACTTGTAAATAAAGAACATCCCTCTTTACACATTGAAGTTGAAGCTCTGGATACAGATCAAATTTCCGCTGCTTGCTTACCCACTCCTGATAAATACATTAGGAAAACGTATAATAAATTAAAAGGTTTGCAACTAGCTGATAGTTATGAATGTACTAGTAAACAAATTGCAGTTTTAATCGGCACTGATAATTATTATAATATTGTAACTGGCAGAATCAAAAGACTAAAGAATAATCTCGTAGCTACCGAAACCCTTTTTGGCTGGTGCTTACAGGGTTATACGGGGTCAGCCAATGAATTGTTCACTATAAAACTTATCATTGAAGAAAAGGATATATCCGATCAAATCGGAAATTTTTGGCAGTTGGAAAGTCTAGGAATTGAATCCGAAACTAAAAATGTTAGTAATGTGGACGGTGACATTGTGGCTGATTTTCAGTCTAATATTGTTTTTAAGGATAACCGGTATAAAGTAAAATTTCCATGGAAGACAAATTTGAAAATGTTTCTTAATAACAATCGCGAAGCCGCATACAGAAGATTTTTGAAATTGAGAACAACCTTTAGAAATGACCCTTTGTTATTCTCAGAATATAAAGTTATTTTCAATAGTTATTTAGCAGAGAATATTATCGAACCTGTTTACAATACATCTGAAGTAAAATCATTTTACTTACCACATAGAGCAGTAATTCGTGAAGTTAAGTCCACCACTAAAGTTCGCATTGTCTTTGACGGAAGTGCCCATTCTAAGGGTGAACTGTCGCTTAATGATTGTTTATATACCAGATTTAATCTCATTCCCGAATTGTTCAGGCTTTTAATCAAATTCAGAAACTTTCCCATAGCAATTACTGCTGACATTCAACAAGCTTTTTTGCAGATCGAGATTGATGAACCAGATAGGGACTTCACACGATTTTTTGGGACTATGAACCATGAATTGATGATCCAGGTAAGGAATTTAAAATATTCAGACTAAAGAGAGACTCTTCTCTCTTTAGTATTCTCTCTTCTCTCTTCTTTTCCGAAGAGACTCACTCTTCGGTGTGAAATCAAGTCCCTTTCTTCTGGCTGCTACCATCAAGCATCATCTACAAAGATATGTAGAAACATTTCCTGAATCTTTTGAAATTTTAAATTCATCGTTGTACGTTGACGATTTAATTACAAGTCAATCAAATCTTGATTGCGAATTTAAAATTAGTAAGGAAGCCTATGAAATATTTCAAGAAGCTAGTATGACTTTTAGAAAATGGAAAACCAACTCTCATGAACTGCGTGACAAATGGAAGGAATACGGTTTACATATTGATGAAATTTCTGATAACTTAAATCTCACTAATCAGAATTTGATACCTTCCAAGGTTTTAGGGGTTGCTTGGGACCCAATTAGTGACATGATTTCATTTACGACTAAAAATCTAGAAAATTTCCTTTCGAATAAACTTAGTAGTAAACGTTATTTATTGCAAACTGTTGGCCGAATATTCAACCCAACTGGATTTATAAGTCCTTTTACTATTAGAATTAAATGTTTAATTCAAGAAATTAGGTGTTTAGGACTTGATTGGGATGAAAACCTACCCAAATATTTTTAACAATTTATGAAATGAATGGTTTGAAGAAATAAAAGAACTAAATTGTATTAGCATTCCCAGATATTATTTGGCTGATATTGCCCTCGATGAAGTTGATTATTTTGAATTACATAGTTTTTTAGATGCTTCAAAGAAGGCATATGGTACGGTAGTGTACCTTAGAGCAGTGTTAAAGAATAAGAACATTGTTACTAGTTTTGTGGCAGCAAAAAGTCGAGTCGCCCCTTTAAAAACTGTCTCTATACCTCGTCTGGAACTTTTAAGAGCCCTTTTGTCTGCTGAACTTTGTAATAAAATTGCTAAAGAATTAGCTTTTCCTGCAACTTGCTACTTTTGGACCGAATCTACTATTACTTTTTTTTAATTAGAGGTGAGCTAGAAAGATTTAAAATGTTTGTCAGAAACCGGATAAAGGAACTCAGAAATCTTAGAGATCCATTAAATTGGTTCCACTGTCTTGGAAAAGATAATCCTGCCGATCTAGTTACTAGAGGTTTGAAAGTTTCAGAGTTGAAAAATAACCATCTTTGGTGGGAAGGCCCCCGGTGGTTAAAGAAAGACAGATCTCTTTAGCCAAAAATATATAATACATTCGATAAATTGGATATTTTTGAAGTTAAAGATCAGTTAGAACTAAAGAAAAACCCTCTTTTAAAATCAACGATTGTAAATTAAAATCAGTTAAACATTGATTTGATTAATCGATATTTTTCTTTTATGAAGTTAATAAGAATTGCTGCATGGTGTTTAAGATTTCTGAAAAACTGTAAATTGAAATCAGGAATTAGAAAATATGATTATTTAGATACTTCTGAGTTACAGAATGCGACCAAGAAACTGATAAAGATTGTTCAAAATTCCTCATTCGAAACTGAAATTCGATGTTTAAAGGAAAAACGTCCACTCCCAAATAACTGTAAGACTTTGAACTTAAATATATTTCTAGAGGGAGATGGACTGTTAAGAGTCGGTGGAAGACTGAAATTTTCAAATTTATCCGAATCGCAGAAACATCAAATACTTTTACCAAAGTCTCACTATTATACTGAACTTTTAATTGATTATTACCATAAAAAATTCCTACATTCAGATACTCAGACAACTCTATCTTTATTAAGACAATTTTATTGGATACCATCTGGTCAAAGTCAACACCAAACTCTTCAACAATTGATGGGTAACTTGCCCCGTGATAGAATTGTACGATCTAGACCGTTTGAGGAAACAGGCGTTTATCTAGTATGTCCTATTATAAAAAAATCTAATTTAAAACGTTCAAAGATAAGCTTAAAAATCATATATTGCTATATTCATTTGTTTTTCTACCAAAGCCGTCCATCTAGAAGTTCTTTCGGACTTCACCACAGAAGCATTTTTACCCTGTTTGAGAAGATTCATTGCTCGAAGATCTAAACACTGTGTCATATGGAGTGATAATGCCACAAATTTTAAGGGTACTTGTGCTCTTTTGAAATCCTTCTATCAAATCTGTTCTTCGGAAGAAATTCAGCAGTTTAGTGCTGACGAACGAATTGAATTTCATACCCCCTGCATCCCCACATTTCGGCGGTTTATGGGAATCAAATATAAAAACCACGAAGCGAATCCTCTTGAAGATAACTAAATCCTCTATCTTAAATTTTGCAGAGCTCTCAACACTTGTAACCCAAATTGAGGCAGTTATGAATTCACGTCCGTTGACCCCCTTGTCTGCAGATGTTAATGATCTACAACCACTAACACGTGGTCATTTCCTCATTGGAGGTCCTCTTTTGAATGTTCCTGAAAATAAGGCCATTTTAGACTCTTTACCTTTTTCTTCTAGGTGGACACTAGTTCAAACATTTAAAATGCAATTCTGAAACCGCTGGAGCCGAGAAAACTTAAATGAGCTGCAAGTCCGCAGTAAATGGAAAAAGTCCTCGCAAAATGTTAAAGTTGGACAGCTTGTGTTATTGAACGAAGGAAATGATAAGTTTTTAGACTGGAAACTAGCTAGAATTGTGAAAACTTATAAAGGTGATGATGGACATGTCCGTGTAATTGATCTCAAGACCTCCACAGATATGTTACGTCGAAATATCACCAGAGTAGTCCCTTTGCCATTTTAAGATGATGTTGGACAACCGTCCAACGCCGGGCGGGATGTTCCGGCTAATTCTCAAAGCAGCTAATTAGCCAGCGCATGCTCACTTTGAACTGTCTACTTTTGAACTGAAACGAATTAATCTTTTTGTTGATGTTAGAATTCTTCGGATGTGATGTGTCGAATGTAACTTCATATATTTTTATGTCCAGTTTTGTAATTAAATGTTTGTTTTGTGCCTTAAAGAATGTTGATTATTCGTAGAAATAAGTTACAGTGAACCACCTAGAAGCTAGTTTTGTTTTGAAACGTATGTTTAGATTAAGTAGAAAAGAAATTGAATATCGGTAGTTCAAAATAGAATTTCATTTTTTCGATTTTTTGCCAGATTTTGCACGATTTTTTTCCAGGCTTCTTGATCCACTGTGCTTTGGCTCAAAGTTTAAGATACTCGACTCAAAACAGTCCGGTCCACGTGTTCATATTACGCACTCGGTTCGGATCACGCTGCGTTCTGACTAGTTTGCCAGCTTTTGATTAGTTATACTGACTTTCAATGCCCTGTTAGTCGTGGTCCATGAATTTTTCTTTTCCAAACTATTTGGAGTGATTATGTAGGAACTATGTGTTATATCATGTGTGCCTTATATTGTAGAATCAAAGCTTGATCCGAGAAACGGAAAGTTAAAAAAAATGGAAAATTTTTATTTGTCCATATTTAAGTTATAAAAAATATTTTAATGAAAAAATCGAAAGTTTCTATTTTCCAATTTTTATTTAATTTATAAGAAATTTTAAACAATATTAACTATTTATGCAATGATTTTTTTTTCAAATATTCACCATAGTGATTGCCATTTTAACGAATTTTATGCATTTTTGAGATTTTATTTTTTAAACAAAAGGTTGGATCATCCATTGGTTTTTGTTTTCATGCTCGAAAAACGTCCATACAAGACAGAAAAAAACCTAATTTACAAAATTTACAAACCCTCGCACAAACAATATTAACATTATTAAAAGCGCGAGAATTTCGCAATTTTCTTTATTGCGTTTGTAGAAATTGAAAACATATGTATTTTATAAATGTACACAAATCACTTATGTACGTAGTTACCTTTTTTTTTTTTATTATTCAGAATCATCATTAAATCATGTTATAATTAAATTGTGTGTTTAAAAGTAAGCGTTGCATGATGCAGTCGATAGCCACATCCAAGACAGTAAAATCTAATATGGTCTTATTTAAACGAGCAATCAGAACGGCTTGGGATATGAACCAAGTAGCAAATGTGAATATGCGCCCGGTACCGAGTTCAACTCAAAGGTCAACCAGAAAGTTTTTCTTGAAACATTTATATCAGATAATAAATAATTCATTAATAATTTATAGATGACAGCATAGAAGAAAAGAAGGATATATTCTTTTTATAAATCATAGTTTCTTCAAATAACGCAAAAAATGTACGAAACTTTCGATAATTGGCGTGTAATTTTCCTCTTGTAATAGAGGAAAAAGAAACGAAAAGTCTTCAAATGACGAAAATTTACAGGGAGTATTGCTGCCAGTAAAATTTCCTCGATTTAAAGAAAGTATTTCTGAGAGTGTAACCCTTGATTCGCTGAGATAGATTTTCCTTTAAAAATATAAAATCGTACACATTCGAGTGTGGACGCTGCCAAAGGCAATAGGGTCTCAAATTCGTCTGGAAAGATTTTCGTTTAAAAATGTTTTAAAGTAAAACGGATCAGAGCATGCATAATACGCACGGTCTGCTCTACAGAAAGAAATACTGTCCCAACTCTAGGTACGTTTCATTGTTTTTCATTTGAAAATATAAAATGTCACAAATTCGAGGTGTATACCGTAGAAGGCCAACAAAGTCCCAAACATTAGGTTGTTTGGTAAGATTTTCGTATGTAAATACAAAATCATTCAACATCCATTTCAGGTATATTTAAGGCAATTATAATAGACCGGAGCAACGACGGGCAGTTAAGCAAGTATATATATATATATATGTATACAGTGGCGGCCAAAATTGTGAACATTTTTTTGAAATTTTCAAGTTTTATAAATTTGTGTGCTTGAAGAATATAATAAATTTCGCTTAAATACAAATGTTTATATATAAAATTCAAGGACATTTAATGTAGAATTTATTAAAAAAACATAATTAAAATATCTATATTACAAAAAAAATTAACCCTACAAAAAATAAGATCTATCTTAGAGTTTATTGTATTATCCTTTTAATCTTTCTAATTTCAGAAGCACTTCTGCATTTTTTCGGTCTGCTCTTGCCTTATTTATCACTGATTTAGTTTCTTCATAATGTAAGCACAACTTTCGTATGCCAGATAAAGTGGCTGATTCACCAACCTGTCTTGCAATTTCAGCATAAGAGAGACCATTTTTTCTTAATATGACAATTCTGCTTCTTTTTGTAGGTATCCAAACTGTTATTGTTGTAGATGATACTGTTTTAAATTATTTCTATTAAGAAAAGAAAAGAAATATTTAAAACCAAAACATTATTCTATTTAGTTATAATAGTATTCACCCTTCTGCAAAATTCATTCCAGCAAAATACCGCTTTTACAAATCAAAACATACTACAGTTTAGTAGTTACTGACATTTGATGGTTCACAGAAGCTTTTATTACAATACACTTCAGCATCCATGACTAATTGTCTTTGTATTTTAGATTAAAGTAAGTGCAACATTTTTTTGTAATGTAAATATTTTAATTCTGTTTTTTTAATTAAATTCTACATTAAATTTCCTTAAATTTGATATGTAACATTTGTATTTATGGGAAAATTAACATATATTATTTAAGTACACAAAGTTATTAAACATGAACATTTCAAAAAATGTCCACAATTTTTGCCACCACTGTATATACCGGGTGTCCTAAACAGGACTGACTGATTTCAAATTCAATAACATGTAAACGTTGACAGATATTTAAAACAAAACACTTGCAGGAGGGTTATGTATAATGTCAGAAGTTTTCTTACAGTGTCTCTCGATTTTATTTCGAATTACAAACAATAGACTGCTCTGAGAGCAATAGATGATCAGTCCAGACCACAGCCCTCTGAATACTAGGCCTGAGTGCTCATTCAAAATGGCGGCTGTCGAAGGCGGACTTTTCCCCCACAAGTAAAATTATATCGCGAGTGCCTAGTGAATCTCCCTTCAGGTCCCGGTTTTCTTGTAATATTATTTTACTGAAAGATTTTTCAATAAGCTCAATCAATCGATTAAAAATTTCTTTTGACAAGAAACTTAGTATGCCATCATTCAAAAATTAACAAAAATATTTCCCATCTATTACATTTCTCAGAAAAGTAAAGAAAATTTAAAATGTTTTTTTAGCTTCATGATCAAAGTTTTATGTGGAGCCAGCCCCTTAGTTATGAAAAGAATAACATATTATATTGGCTAAATGCATTTACACAAATTAAAAATAAATGAAAGGATAAATTTGGTATTTAAATTATGAAAAGCACATGACAAAAATTATTCACATATTGTTAAGAAATTCAGATATTCTAAGGTTGAATGCTAAAAATAAATACAGATTTATTTATTTTTCAGTTTTTTTAAATTTTTCTCTTGTATTTCTTAATTAAAAATTTTAATAACTATTTTTGAGTAATTATTTGGTAAGATCTTATATACAACTTGCATCATATTTTTAAATAAATAAAGCTGTCATGAGTCCAGGGATCTGTTTGGAGAAAAATTAGGTCCTTTAATGGACCTTTCACAACATTTTTATTTTAAAACAGGACCCTTCACAAAATTTTTCAACTTAACAATTAGCTTTACACAAAACTTTTGCATTTCCAAACTGTACTTTTCATCAAAAATTTTAAAAATAATACTATCTAACTTGTCAAAAAACCAATTATCAAGATATAGATATGGAAAGGATCTTGTTAAAAATGTATAACAAGAACCGGAATATAACGATAATTTCAAATTCCCAAAATTAAAAATAGATTTTTCATAAATGTGAAAAAAAAAACTATTCACAATTTCAAAAATAGGACCCAGAAAGAAAAATCTGTACAGATCCCTGTGAGTACAATATTTACATAAATGATCAAAGTCATTCATTACATTTTTAACCTAAAGTTAACTAATTTTTAATAAAAAATTCATATGAAAAATCACCATTACTAGAATCAATACAGTAATTACAACAGTGGTGTTTTAGCAAGTTTAGAAAGCAGCATAACCTGCAATGAAAAGTAGGATTGGCACAATGTTTTTATAAACTGTGTTTAATATATCATTTAAAGATCTTTAAATGCGTCTAAATTTATTAGGCATGAAAGTGGAAAACATAAAAAAAGTTGTAAATTTTTTTCCATCTATACAATATTTATTTTTGGACACATTTTAACTTATTTATACAATAAAATAAAATATTACTGTATGTATGATTTTCTTTTAATAATTTAAAATTTATTAAAAGAAATTTAAACTAACAATTTTACACGTCTTTTGAATCAAAACAGGAAATTGAAGACAGTTTGCTAAGGTGTAAAACCATAAATATCTGATGAATTTATGTGAATTACAGCGATTAATTTGTCAAAATAAATATTATTTTAGAAGGTTTGTCTGTTTAAGATTTCCCCCCTCCTTTCAAAAACAAACAAAAAAAACAAACCTCCATGCTGCATAAATACAAGCAAGTCAAATTAATCTTTACTCCAAAAATACATCTCAAAAATTGCATCACTGAAATTACACGAAAGTGTTAATTAGGAAAAAAATATTCTATTCCGAAAAGAACCTTATGGAAACTTCCTTTACCTTTTAAAGTCTAAAAAAATCACTCTGGAAAGACATTTTAGAAACAATTTACACCACTTTCAGATGCTGATTCACCTTTGATTTGATTGCTTTTTTGCACAGTAATTCAGAAACTAATTCCGACGATTTGAGTAAACAAAATTATTATTAAATTTCCTAGACACCTCCCCCCCCCCCTCTAATATATGCTTCCAATATTTTCTTTGCATTTTTGCATCAATCCAGAAAATGTCCAAAATTTCTTTAAAATAGGTGGAATTCCTACTTTAGGAGGAATTGTTTCGTGCCTGATTTATTGATAAATTGCATTTCTTATCTAAATATTTATCTAAATATTTTTGTTTATTATGAAAGAGCTTTTGTATTATTAGTCTTTTCCATTTTCCATCAACTTCTCTAGAGAGATATAATAATTACTCACATATAACTGCACATTCATCATATATTTTAACAATCATGTCAAACTTATACTTATTTTCTTAGATTGCTAATATTCAAACCAAGCGTCTGATATAATTTGTTTCATTAAGACAATAAATTTTAAAAGTTAAATCAGAACTTACTTCAATAGTTATGTTAATCCTTGGTGATATCCACTGAACATCATTTTAGAATATTTAATACATATTCTAGCCTTTTAGATGAAATTAAAATTATATTTGCGAATCCTTGAGAGCCATATTTTCTTTTCAGAAAGAGAAACAATGAAACACTAGGAAAGCACATGAAACGCGGGGAAAACACATGATACACTTTCGTGAAATAAAACATAAGTATCTAAATAAAATAGATAGTATAAAGATGAAAATCATGAACCATGTGCAACTTTATACGAAAACTGCGACTTGAATTCATCAACGATGGAATTTTCAAGAACAGTATAAATGGCGACCGCCACTTTCGCTTCAATTTATTCGCCTTCGACTGGTCACGTGACCCGCCGGAGTTAGTTTAGCGATTTGGCCGGTGTTGAGATGGCTGTGTCCAGACCGAAACTGACGTCACTCAGCATTGTTGAGAAAGTAGGAGATTAAGGCTATGAAATGGGTCTCATTTGACATTGCTATCTGGCTCTTAGGGCCCGATTCTGAACTCAGTCGATAGGGTTTCAATGAAATGTACTGTTGCCATACAAATAACAAATTCTTCGAGAAAACAACAGCGTTCGGAATTGGGCACGAATTTAACAAGCAGTACTTGAGTTTGTAGATGATTTTACATTTATGAAGCTTTATTTCGCGGATTAAATTACTTTTTATTCTCTGAATTAATGAATATTTTGTGCATCACATTTTAAAACTAGGTAATTTAGTATATTGTTGTTGTTGTTGTTGTAAAAAATTTCATAAATTTTGTTACATTCTAAGAAATTTTTGATCTTTTAAGGACATTTGTCGGTAGATTTTTATGCATGATGGAAAAAAATCGCGAAAATGGTATATAATTAAGAACAAAGAATAGTTATAGCGTTAGAGTAACACCGCTTCGATCAAAGCATAATAGCAACTAGAAGAAGCTTCCAAATGAAATTTAACGTAAGTAATGTTCCACATCCAAATACAATTCAACAGTTGTATGATAAAGAAAGAACCGGTAGTGTTTTTGACGATTTGGTGGATAACGTTGGACAATAGAAATCTGCTAGAAGTCAAATGACAGAATCTAACGTGGATATTACTAAAAATGTCATTACTCAAGATTTGAAAAAATTCGTCCTCAAAATTGCAGCTGGATGCTCGGTGAGGAATAGTTTAGTGTATTCTCGTAGAACGCTATTCTTTTATATGGTAAACGTAATCTTAAGTGGTGGGAATTTCTTGGTTTTGATAAATGAAGCCAAATTAATTTTAGTAAAGAGCAAATAAAATGGCCCGATAATCACGAACATTTATAACATGAAATCAAATAGCAGCAACCCACAAAAAATTATATGTTAAACGGTATCGCTTTAGGTAAGAGGTGTCTGTCCATTAAATTTATTATTAGACGATTTATAAAAAAACATTTAAATTTAAAAAATGATATAATTAGGGATATAAATTCCAGTGGGTAAAATTAATAAAAGTATTTCTAAATAACAAGAAACATTTTGTGCTAGGACTACATTAAAACGATTCTGTATTCAAAAAACAAAAAGTGTTTTATTTACTTTTTTATGTTTGCCTCAATAATGGTTGAAGCTGAAATAAAGGTCTAATTTAGGTAAAAATATTATAAAAGGTTGAATTTGGATAAAAAGAGCACTTTTTGTGCATATCCGCTGATATAGCAATTGTTTTAAGTTTCCCAACTTTATTTTACGTCTTTACTAGATTAAACGGAAAAGAAGGTAACCCGTTCACATCTGTTTTATCATATCAGCAACAGTCACATTGTCCGAGGAAATTCATTGCTCTCATCTCGCCAATTCATTGTATTTACAAAAATATCAATTAAAACAACATATCGTATAAATAATAATTAAAAAAAACTCATGCGTATTAAAATATCCTTAAAAATATAAAACAGCTAATTTTTTATCGTATTAATTGTATTATTGTTTAAATACCAAGATATCGAACAGAGTTTCTCTTTTTCCCAAAACACCATACAGACTTTTGATAGAATACCATAAAATGTTATATCTTAAGTCGATTTTTGACACGGAATGTTCATTAAAGATTATCCTTATCGGGAAACAGTGCACTTTTATTCAAGTCGATTTATAGCAAAGTGAAAAAAATTCAAATCTCTGGTAGCTGAATAATAATATATGAAAAATGTATGCATATACATATAAAGTTATGTCTGGTTATTCTGATAAGAAAATGAAAAATTTGATTGTAATTCAAGAACGTTTCGTAATTTAGTAGCAATATTAGTTTTAAATTTTCTCAACTTTCTCAATAAAATAGCCTATGTGAATTTAAAAAAAAAATCGTAAATGATTTTACAAATATCTGTAAAAATTTTCACCTAGTTAATTAAATCGCAAAATGTATTTAATAAGTATATTTTTGTGAATATGTGTGTCTGTTGTTTTTACATTTCAAATGTCAATAATCTTTTATATACGAGGCGTGTTTTAAAAGTAAGTCCGTTATGTTGTATGCGCCGCGTGTTGCGTCGTGTCCCGGCATTTCTTGGAACAACTGTGCTCAGTTGCTGCTTTGTAGGTAACCTGTACGGTAAGATTATCGTATTTCTCGCTCCATGCGAGGTACGGTCAGTGATAAATTTTTTGCTACGCAGAGAGATTCAAAATAAAATGCGCGGCATTCTGACAGAGAGAATTTTGCTACTCCATGTCAATGTGAGGCCTCACACAGCAGCTCAGACCCGAGCTTTATTGGACTCTTTTGGCTGTGAAGTTTTGGACCCCCCCCCCTACACATTTGAACTTGCGACGAGCGATTTCTATCTTTTCCGCTATCTCAAACATCATCTCGGCGGCAACCATTACAACGATGACGAAGACGTGACAACGGCCGTGACCTTTTCACCGTATAAGAAAAAAAAAAAAAAAAGACCAGATTTCCTGTAGGAATCGGAAAAAATAGTTGTCCTTATCGTATCGGTAAAATTTCCGACCCTTCTCGGAATAAAATCCGTAAAAAACCGTTTTATTGAGTATTTCCTTTTTTTTATGGATTTTATTCCAAGCTGTGTCGGAAAATTTTCCGGTACGATAAGGGCAACTATTTTCTGATTCCTACAGGAAAACTGGTCGGATTTTTTTTTTACAGTTTTGGTTATCGGAGCTGGCGGCAAGTTTCTTTGAAGAGGGTATTCAAAACCTAGTTGCAAGGTATCATAAGTGTTTAAACAAACTTGATAGCTATATTGAAAATAGAAAAATGTATGTGAAATCTAAAAATAAATTTGGATTTTGAAAATTCCCTTTCCTTTGTTTTTTGTTTTTAAACATCCCTTACTAAAATAACACCCATCGTATTTATTAAATGTTTAAGAAGATTTCTAGTTGAGCATTATATCATAAATGTAAGAGACATAATAAGACAGATTTTTAATACAATAAAACACCAATAACGAAGACTCCTGAACAACGGACATTTCTATTTAGAGAACACATTTTTGAATCCGAAACGTGTATACCTATTGTATATTTTTCCTTAAAAGCGTACACTTTCGAAAGTAGTCAAATTACGCGGTCCCGTGATGTTCCCAAATGAGAGGTTTTATTGTATATTGAATATTTTTATCTTTCTTTTTTAAGAAAAAAGTGTGAAGAAAAACGAATTTTCCACATTTTCCAATACGATTGAAGTTCAACTTTTCCCTGAGAGACTATGTTTCTCTCTATTTTTTAAAAAAGTAAACTAACGTTGTCACGGCCCGTTTAAATGAACTTTCTGTGATAGGGGGCCTTTCTACGTTACTTCAAAAAACGCTATCACAGTGTCAATAGTAAATGGCAATGTATGCCAATCATGAGAATTCTCAAAATATGGAAGTCCGTGCATTAGTTCTTGAGATATGACTATCACTAAAACCGTGTAAATCCTGCCAAATGCAGCATAGCAGCAACACCTGTTAGCTGACTTACACTAAAACCTATTCAGCAACAGCTTATCTCAACGTCTAACTGAATCTGAAGTTCGTGGAAAATCCGTGCATTAGTTTTTTAGATTGATCTGTTGCGGAAATTGTAAAACCTTCGACTAACATGTGGAAGTGGTAGCGTGGAACTTCAGTCAAGCGGAGGCCCAAGTAATAATTAAATCAAACAATTTATTTAAATGCATAAGATAAATGAATATTTCTTGATTAAATACTTGTAATTACAACTGCATTATATTTTTGGGTACTTTCAGCTGATGACAATGTTCATTAAAGACTTAATGTTCAGTGTATAAGATTAACCTTCAAAGTTCTATTAGCTTCGTTCTCGATACAAATCCAAAATCTTGTCACGATAGTCTGGTAAGAAACAGCTGCCTCTGTTTTTTGGTGTATATCAGTCCTTGTCAACTACACAATATCTCGCGGTTTACACTGGAGAAATCTTACCCAGCCCGAAACGGCAGGTTCCTCTATCCCTTCGGATCTATCCGAAAACTCAACTCCCAACTCAGAGAGCAGCTCTCTCCTTGGGATTCAAAAACGCATCTCCCTCCTTTCTCTGTTCGTTCAAATTCACCTTCCTAAAACAAAGGCTATCTGTCGGCCCACTCAGAGCCTAGGTTGAATGATATCACTAACAAACTTCGATATCATTGGTCAAGAGAGACCCTCTCTGCTAGCGTGAGAAAATTTTGCATCTAGTTTCATTTTTAAATTGTCCTGGGAAAATATCGGCAAAGTTGCTACTTAAAAGGAATTCCATAACTCCTATTTTTTTCATGCCGTTCTACTTTTCCGTCAACCTTTAAGATTGGTTTAGATGGATCGATTCTTTTTATCATTTCCGGCAGAACCTTGAGACTTAGAAATATTTTGAGCTGTTATGCTTATACATTGCTTTTCCTATCTAGAGTTCTCATTTGAAAATATATGGGACCTTTTTTGTGAATCCCATTGGATTCTTCACAATACCCCCCGCCTTTAAATGATATTTCGGCTGCAAGACGTAATATCTGCAAAGAAAAGGTTAGCTCATATATTAGAGTGGCCCTCCTTTATATATCTCACTCACCTTTTTCACAAAAAACTTTTCATACAATTTACATTTAACTTACTAATGCTGAGTACCTTTGATTATGAAATTTCACTTTTAAAAGACAAAACACATTTAAAATTTTACACTATGACATTTACACAAAATAAGATAAATTTAATATGTACACCTAGTTAAGTCGAATTCGACTCACTTATGTACACTTAGTTAAATCGATTTCGACTCACTTGATCCGGCGCTAAATTTCTAACTGCTAGAGCCTGTCATGTGAAGGCCTATTTCTATATTTAGGATAGTGTCTCGGACGTGAATCTTCGCTTGTCAACCTATTTATTTTCTCCGCGTTTTTTTCTTGTGGTTTTTGTCTATTTACACGATAATTTTGCAACTTTTCGTGTCTACCTGTGGCGCTCGCCACACAATAAGCCGGGGACATTTTAGAGTCGCCCGTCCTCCGACTAATCCGTCTCGTAACACTTTCGCGCTCTTTATTCCCGTCCAAATCCTTTACTAGATTTTCTGACCTGAGATACTTTTTGTTCTCGTTATTTCTAAACCAAAATTCTCTTTTGTTCCTTCTCAGTGTTATTTTCACCGACGTATCCCTTTGATTATCCGATCTATCTATACTTTGACACGCCCTATTTGCTTGTGTTAAATCATCACACTCATGATGCGTTTTTGAATCCCAAGGAGAGGGCTGCTCTCTGAGTTGGGACGGCGATTTCGGAGAGGTCCGAAGGGATAGAAGTAGTCTGCCGATTCAGGCAGGATAATATTTCTCCGGTCGAGGCCGCGAGGTAAAAAGGAGTTGACAACGGATTGTTGTGCACGGGAAGCAGCGTCAGCAGTTTTCGTTACGAATTAAGGTAAAAGGACTAAACTTTTTTTGATAAAGAATCCATTAGAAGATTGGATGCCTATCTCATGCTTTGTTGAACTTATGCTTTTAAATGAACAGTGTCGTCAGCTGTAACGTACCCAGAAAATATAATATAGTTGTAATTCAAGTATAACCAAGAAATTAATTTATCTTATGTCTTTTCAATAAATTGTTTGATTTAATTATTACTTGGGCCTCCGCTTGACTGAAGTTCCACGCTACCACTTCCACATGTTAGTCGAAGGTTTTACAAAATCTTGAAAATGCAGTTTAGCAGCACCGCCTGTTACGCAATTTACAACAAAACATAATCAACACCAATATTATCAAGGTATACCTGAATCTGAAGTTTGATAAAAAAAGAAATTGCATTAGTTCTTCAGATTGAGCTATTGCAGAAATCGTGAAAAATGGAGCAAAGCAGCGCCTTCTCTTGGGCGATTTTTACCAAAACGTAAGTAAACACCAACTGATTCATGGACTAACTGAATCTGAAGTTTCATAAAAATCCGTGCATTAGTTCTTGAGATACAGTCATTGCGAAAATCGTGAAAAATGCGGTATAGCAGCGCCACCTGTCAAACGATTTGTACCAAAAACTAATCAGCATCAACTTATATCAGGGACTAACTGGATATAAATTTTTATTAAATTCCGTGCATTTGTTTTTGAGATGGAGTGCCCACAAAATTTGAGTCATATGCAGACAGACAGACAGACTTACTTACTCACAGACAGACAATTTGTAAAAACATGTTTTTCGGAATCTCTGACCCATAAAGTATGTAAATCCGTCGAAAACAGAAGTTCGCAAATTTTCAAGAATCCGACACTTTCTTCTTTTAAAGATAGAAGAAAGTAAAAATGAAAATGTGTAGTATAATAGAGAAATGTTTGATAAATACGCTGATGCAGGATGCAGACAGTTTTTAAATCGAATAATGTTTTTTAGAAATATTTAGTGTTAAAATTGTTCAAAATTGTTCCATTAAAAAGTTTTATATTTGTCAAAAGTATACATAGGAATTTAATGTTTTTTTTTTCTATGGCTAATACATTAGAAACTCTAGGTGTGCAGACTGCATTTATTTCTTTTACGAATTTTTCAGGGTTTATTTCCCTTTTAAATTCGAATTTTCAGCATTTCCAGAGGTATTTTTTACATATTTTAGAAAAGTTTATTTTAAATTGTTGTCAATTGAAAAAACAGAGCAATGAATAACATTTTCTTCAAATTAAAAAAAAATATGTATATGATAAACAGAAAAAAAACTTTCAAATTATAATTAAATGATTACCTATTAAAAGCAGGGAAATATTGAAAATTACATCATAAAAACTATATTTACATGTGAATTTTAAAAGAGAAAGAAAATTTTAAAATAATAAATACATTAATGTGCGTTAAAAGCCGTAAATGGAGGAAATTACGTCATATTTAAAATGGCAAAATAATAATATTTCCAAACAATTTAAATTTAAAATAAGATGACGCATTTATTCCACATTTTTAGATGATCATTTAAACTATAGTTGGCAATTAAAAGGCGGCGCAAATAAAAATATTTCCTTTCTAGCAACATAAGTATTAATTTTAAAAGGGACAAAACATTTTAAAATAATACATACATTAATATGCGTTAAAAGGCGTAAATGGAGGAAAGTAAGTCGTATTTAAAATGGCCAAATAATAATATTGCCAAATAGTTTAAATTAAAAAATATATTCATATGACACATTTATTTCACATTTCTATGTGACCTTCTAACTTATTTTTTTTTCCAATTCTAAGGCAGAGCAAATAAAAATATTTCCTTTCTAGCAACAAAAATATTTTCACGTGAATATTAAAAATAAAAAGACAACTTTAAAATAATAAATTTACTATGCTTAAAAAGCAGTAAATATGAGAAATTGCGTCATATTTAAAATGACAAAATAACAATATTGCAAATGAGATTAGATTTAAAAATATATTTACACGAGACATTTATTTCATATCTTGAGATGATTTTTTAAACTATTGTTTTGAGTTCTAAGACAGCGCAAATAATATTTCCTTTTTAACAACAAAAGTATTTTTACGTGATTATTAAAAAGGGAAAGAAAACTTGTGAAATTTACGTCAGATTTAAAACGATACATATAAAATGTCTTATTTAAAACAACTTTCTTATAGTGTTGTTAAAAAATATCGGGAGACAAAGATTCTGTTTGCTTAATTCATTTTATATTAGTTTATTTTCAAATGTTTAACTGATCTTATTTGATCAAAAACGGAAACAGCCATTGGAGCATTTAACAGCAACTGATTCGGCTTTAAAATACCCCAATCAAAGGGAAATGAATGGAAACCCGTTTACAGGGAGATCTCCACTGGTTTCTTAAATATAATTCAATTTTCTGTAATCTTTTTAAACCAGATTAAATTAGCGTGCTTTTGGAGTCGGCGGTGTCTGTACGTAGGAGACAGATTCCCTAGTATTACAAAAAAATAAGCATTGGTAAACAAATATTTCACTTCAAAAATTTGTAATATATATACAGGGTGTTTCAAAAATGACCGGTATATTTGAAAAATCAATAAAAACTAAACGGGCAGCGATAGAAATACACCGTTTGTTGCAATATGCTTGGGACAACAATAATATTTCAGGCAGACAAAAAAAAAAAAAAAAAAAAAAAAAAAAAAAAAAAAAAAAATAGTTAAAATTTTCAACGACAGATGGCGCTGCAGGCGATTTGAAGGAAGCGGCTTGGATTGACTTCCCTATTCGCCAGACATGAACCCCTGTGACTTCTTTCTGTGGGGACACTTGAAAGACCAGGTGTACCGCCACAATCCAGAAACAATTGGACAACTGAAGCAGTACATCTCTTCTGCATGTGATGCCATCCCTCCTGACACGTATACAAAGGTTTCTGGTAATTTCGTTCAGAGACTACGCCATATTATTGCTGCGCATGGTGAATATGTGGAAAATATCGTGGTTTAGATTTTTCCAGGCTGCAGCGCCATCTGTTGTTGAAAATTGTAACTAATTTCGAAAAAAAAATTTGTCTGTCTGAAAATTTACTGTTGTCCCAAGCATATTGCAACAAACGGTGTATTTCTATCGCTGCCCGTTTAGTTTTTATTGATTTTTCAAATATACCGGTCATTTTTTAAATACCCTGTATATTCCATTAAATCTTGTAATGGTTCATTTAAATTCGACACTTATAAAAATATTCGACGAGAATCATTATTTGTTTCTCTGTGTCTAACTTGTTAAAAGTGTTAGATATTACATAATTCGTTTTAGAAAATTGTGTAACATTGTTTAGATTTGATGGAACATTGAACATGCACGAGGGATATAGCGTAGTCTTATATCTAGACTCAGAGATATAATATTAAGCCGTTTTCATTCATGATAGATACTATGCGAACGTGCCAATTCTTGTCAAGTCAGATACGACACAATCATAAGTAAAGTTGACGTAAGTTCCTTAAACCCTCCGACTGTCTAGGAAAAGGGCAAAATTGTAATGTTGTTTTTTCTGCATTTTGATTTAAATGCTTAAAAAAAATGATTCTTTGAACATTTTATAAAAAAACTTAATAACGAATATGAATGCAATCCTTGGAAGTATTAATCATTGTTCAATGTATTAAAAATACATTAAATCAATAGAATTATATTACTTTAAATATTGCTTGTATTGCAGTGAAACCTGGAACTTAGTGAACGTATTAACACGGGCTTGTCAGTAAGGGGGTTAAAATTTTTGCACCTACTGAAAATCCAAAGTCTGCGCTCTTTTCTCTGGCCCTGCCCGACTCTGTTAAATGTAATATTACACCAGTTATATCAGTTCAAATTAGACCATTATATAAGATAAATTACTCCATAAAATTGGAGGCATGATGTTTCAATCAATTTTAATTAGTAAAATTGCATAAATTTTTCACAGTGTGTGGTTCCTTGAAATTTTACTTACGGTAGAAGTTAATGCAATTTCTGGATATTAAATTAAAAGGTGCCTAAACTTGCTAAGTATAAATTCATGACTCTGATCTGCATATTAGTTTTTTAGCTTTTATTTGTGTTCCTTTCATACAGATAACAACGTTACAGTGTTAGTTTACATGTAAGAGATAATTGACAACATATATTTACTGTAATCCCAGAGTTTCTAATGACATAATGTTTTTATCACTTGTGATGTGCATGCCAGAAATGGAACAGGTGTAGAACACCATTGCACAAAATATGTTAAAGAAGCAGTTTGTAAAAGTTAGATCTCTAGATGTTAAACTGAATGCGTCCAAATTAAAAGTCCATTGCTAAATTTGCATTGAGATTCCAGATCATCATACTTACTACTTAAATCTTATTTGTATTCCCTGCATAAAATTATAAATGTAATAAGGTTGTTGATATAGGAAAAATATTATTATCAAGATTAAAATGCACAATCTCAGTTATCAGTTGTGGTATATTTTAAATAAATATGTACAATATCTCTTATGCTCTCTTATGCTTCTAATACCAAAAACCATATTTTTAGTTAAGAAATGGAAAAATCATATTCTTATTAATCTCAAATTAATTACTAATATTATATTCTAACCGAACAACCTTGTTAATTTCTTTTTTTTTCAATGAGATATTAATAATTGAATTTATCACTCCTAGTTTGCTTCCTTCTTTGTACAACAAAGGAAAAGGTAATAACACATGATGAAATACTTAAAACCAAACCAATTTTTATAATTACATTTTAAAAATTCAGCATCGCATAGTATTTTGACAAATAATGTATCAGCCTTTCACGACGATTTTAAAATTAAATATTAATTGGATTTCTGATATACATTATTTATTGAAATTTTTACAAAAGTTCAAGTTACCAACATTTGAAGTGCATATTTTCCTAATAACTATGAGGTATATTACACGTTTTAGAACAAATATAATGCATTTTTTCCTCTTAACAAAAGCAGGTTTTAACAGCATATTTTTATTTATCCATATAGTAATTAATGGTTCAAAAGCAGTTGATAATGATAGGACACTATTGATATCTCTGTACAATAAAAAGTTATTGTCACTACTTCCATTCGTTATTCTTTCAATTTGTGGCGTCTTTCATGAGAACAAGTCATTATTTACCAAGTAAAAGTGCAATTTGCATTGACATGGGAATTTTAAAGAGAAATTATTAATTATCTATTCATTGTTTCACTGATAATTGCTTTGAAATGGATAAATGTTTTCCAATATCTTTGTACTTAACTGTTTTAGAAGACATTAATAATGATACATCATTCATTTTAAAAATATTTTTCTTTTCCGCTATTACATTTATTTTTTAGTGTTTACATTCATATATTTTGATTACATTTGTTTGTAATGATGAAAAAATCGTGGCTTATTTATTTTATCTTTTTGGTTAGAAATTTTTAAAAGTAAAAAAAAATAATAATAATTGGTTCGAATGAGTACACCTTTTTCATTTTATCACTCTTTAAATATTTAAAAGTTAAATTTATAAATTTGCTTCTTAAATCCTGCTAGGCTGTATAAAAATAAAAAAAAAATATTTGTCGATTACACTTTTTAATTTTCTTGCCATATCCTTATTATATAGATATATATTTAATTAAATATCGACAAATTATGTACATAAATTATGTACATTTACACTTTTAATACTGACAGTAAAAATATCTAATATCTGTTTTAAACTAAAATTTCGGAATATTTGTTCCTCATATTCATTTATCACTATAATTTTCGAAAGATAATAATCGCATTATTGAACTGCAAAGTTTCCTTAGACATTAAATGAAGCAAATTACTTTATTTTAAAATAGTGGTTGCTTGGTATCCAAAGGACCGTAAATTATCTTCCTCTTATTTAACCCCTTAACGGTCGCATTAAATTACGGTTTAAAAATACATATTGCTTACTGGCACCACTTTTCTGAAAAAGAAATGCTCACCTTTTTTAATGACTTGTAAAATGATACCGTAATAAAGCCAATTACACTATTCTATAAAGCTGGTGAGAATCAAACAAATCTGAATAAACTGAAAAAAAGATACAGCCCGTGAATATGACGGGAGTGAGAATTAAGGGGTTAAAGAAGTATTTAAAGCTTCTAAATAAGACTGCATAAAGTAAAATAACATATTTTTGCAACATAGGAAACAAGTAGATAAACAAACAAACAAATTGATGTGACCAACTTAATTTTTTTACCAATGCGTAATATCTGATATTTTAATCAGCTGATATTAGGAGTGTAATCAAAGACAAAAAAATATGTCTAGCGATTTTGACACAGAATTTCAGAACAGAAGCACCAAGTTTAATGTGCTTGTGATAGGACTAGATGTAACAAACGTCAAAAGGAGGACAGATGCATTAAGAAAGGGAATATTAAGAAAAAAAAATAAAGTCGATAGATAATTGCGGATTTTTCTGTGTGTGTTTATTATTATTATTTTTTTTTGTTAAATTTACAAAAAATTTGCTATCGTAGTCTGTTTATCTTGAAGAATTCCTGGAGAAAATATAACCTTTGAGTATCGCCACATTTATTAAAACTTTATAAGAGAAAACGTGCTATACCAACTTAAAATAATATGAAGCAATTTAAATACACCCAGCAGAATTCTTTTTTTCTCTCGTGTTAATTTATATTATCGTATATTCTGTTTTGCGTAAAATTTGAAAGGCTGTTTTCTTTTATAATGTTCGTTTTTATGTTTGTCGATGAAAACAGAAATTGAATTTAAAAAGGAAGGAAAATTAAAGAAAACTCGATACTACACAAGATGCAATCCATTTTATGCCTTCATTTTGATAGCAGACGAAGATTTTACCTAAGTATCACTTACGGAACTGGTGTATATCCAAAAACTATCTAAGGAAAAGAGAAATTATTACTTGCGAAATGAATCCATTTCAGTTTTTTAAATTTCATTTTACGTTATTGAATCAACAGAATTTTCACTAGAACTAGATACTAGAAAATGTGTCTATTCATTTTAATATCTTCATTTTGAGAGTTGATAAAAATGGTACTTAAAGGTAAAATGACTTTTATTGACATATATATCACAGACAAAAATATGTTATTGGAAATGAATAAGTTAGAGTAAATTTGACTAAAATTAGCATTTAACTGTGAGAAATAAATAATTATTATATAGATAGTATTACAATCAAATTAACGACGGACAAGATTCCTTCATAAATATTAATATACATTTAAAAATTTTTCAATATCTAGTCTATATATTATGCACTTAACATTTTTAAAAATTATTTTTAAACTATTGTAATTCTACGTGCGAAAAAATCCTAAGCAATTAGCGCTGAAATGTTATATAAATTATCTATGAAATATTAGAGACATCAAAACGCATAGAGCAAGATTTATCCATACTCGCAAAACAATATTGTTTTAATGTTATTCGCATCGGCTATATTTTAAACAATATTGTTAATATATTGGCAACACGTTGAAAGATCTGCATGAAGTATAGCTCCAGAGTTAAGGTTAAACAATAATCTTGCAGGTTAAGGTTTAAGGCAATTTATAAATATTACAGCAATATTTGCAAGACTTGTTGAGCTATTTCAATTCCAATATTTTTACAATGTTTTCATTTCTTTGAAATCATTTCCAGTGTATTGTAATATTTTTCAAGCACTTTTACTTCATTCGATATATTTTCAATAAATGCAATACTGGATAAATATTTCCATGTATCCAATATATAATCAATAAAACCAAGAATGATTTCCAACGATTGTTTTTTTTTCTTGTTTTTATTACACTTCTTTCTTCATGTCGATACAAGTGTACATTTTCAAGTTCAATTACGCATTCTTTAAGTAATAATGAAAGAAATTATAACAGACATTCATTATTTTTTTTTCATTTTTTTCTGCATTCTGTTTGGTGTATTTTTAAGTACTGTTAGCAAATTTATCTCAAACTAAAAGTAACACAATATTGATTCCTTACTATAAATTACATAATATTTTGTTTTTGCTTCAAAGATTTACGATTATATAATTTTTTCACAATTTTATCGGAATCTAATTCCGTATAATTACTTTTCATTACTATAAATTATCTAAACTGCTTGATGGGATATTACTAGAACACATGAATAATAATACTAATTATTCTGGAAATAACAGTTATTAATCATTTATTTCATAACTTGTAACTGAAAAATATTTAGTTCGGATACTTTACGAGATGTTATGTAAATTACTCATAAATTGAAAATAAAAAATAGAAATATTATTATAATAAACGAAGCGCTAAATATTTTACTTCACTCTTTAAAATATCAGACACTAGATGACAGGATGCCAATAATTTAAAAGTCATCTTTCAAGACAATTATAATGAAAACCTCTCTGAAGATAATTTTGTTATGCTGTTAATATTTCTCATTCTAAAAAAACTTATAATAATAATACTAACTCTAATTAAAATAGATTTTCCATTATACATAAATTAGTTCACAAATTTCAACATACCTGTAAAAAAGCTTAAAACAGTAACTGTTATTTGAATTTCACAGTATACTTTTACCAACAATAATATTCTAAAGTAAAATTTAGTGCTCCCGATGGTATACGTATTTCAGTTATACGTTTAAACGATATACGTATGTACCTATAATACGTTTCTATGAAATAAGAATACCTTAAAATATACGTTTATAAGTATCCGGATACGTATATGGGTACATCGGTTAAACGTATATTTAAGGATACGTACATTTAAAGTATACGTATATTTCAAGTATCGTATTTACTTTTAATGACAATGGACCTTTTCAGTCTTACGTCACTGAATGGAGAATAATCTGGAAATAGGTGGCGTTACCGTAGCAATCTGTATATTATGTTTCATACATAAGATTTTGTTATTTTCCTCTATAAATACATTAATTAATTTATCTGTCTTCGAATTTCATCTCATGGCATTGAGATCAGATACCCCGTTATTTTTATATTTTGTGTATATAATGTATACAAATTGTATTCATTGTAAGTAACTAGCAAAATTAAAAACTTTTTGAGCCAAGGATGAAAGTATAAATATTCAGATTTATTGTGAATCCTTGTTAACCCGTTCGGGACGATGGGTGCATATATGCACACTCATAAACTGCTTCAAACGATTGTGTTTAATACAAGTAAAAAAAGAGAAGTAAAATTGATTTTATTTGCTTGAGACATTTTTGTGACTTTTAAATTTAAGTAAAATTATTAACAAAAAGTAGTGCCAAACGAATAAAATTCGTGTAAAATATGCCGGTCCTGAACGGGTTAAGTATTGTATTTCTTTTTAATCCTTTACAAATTCATTATTCGTGTGTGTTACACTCAAGATTGCATCCGGGTGCAAATGTTATTCTTACTACGGAGCTAATGTTTTCTACTCTATTAATTTATAATGAAAATCCATTTTCTAATCATGGCACTCATAGTATTTTTTATACAAAATGTTAGGGCATTACGTTTATGATTTGTTAATATTCACAAATATCATTTTAGGTAAATATACTATATATTACATTCTCCCCTATGATGGAATTTCTGAAACATTTCTGCAGATCTACACCGATCATGACCCCTAGAACCCAAAACCACCCTCAGTTAACAAGTTTATCTATATTTCTATCTATATCACTTTCTTATGGACAAGATAACTTCTATAATTCAATAGAAATCTCTTCCAAACTGAAGAGATAAAATCAAGGGGCAGAAAATGTCGATCAAGTTCGTTAATGGGCAAAATCGGACCAAGGGGGTGGAAGTAGGGGCAGGGGTTGTGAAAACAGGAAAAAGCCCATAACTTTTTATGTATAATACATATCGAATCAGTTTAAAGTCATTATTACTTCTAAAAAAGGGGCCAAAAATCTAAGTACGACAGATATTTGATAAACTTAAAAATGGGCTCAAGGGACGAAAAAAATTGGGATTGAAGGAGAAAAAAATTCATAATTTCGTCAATTCTCAAGATATCAAATCCAATAAAATTTATTATAAAACTTTTATATTGACAAGTTTTTGATAGGACCAACTCTTACCACAAAAAAAAATAATAAAAAAACAAAAAATATGGGGTTGTTAAAGAAGAAAAAAATTCATAACTTACCATATTTAACAAGATCCGCATAAAATCCAATCCGCATAAATTTATTACACATTTTCTTAATATTATCTACCACTTTCGTATTGATGAGTTTTTGATAGGACCAACTCTTA
Source organism: Maratus speciosus (assembly GCA_963932465.1). Taxonomy (NCBI): domain Eukaryota; kingdom Metazoa; phylum Arthropoda; class Arachnida; order Araneae; family Salticidae; genus Maratus; species Maratus speciosus. The sequence continues at coordinate 238,923,234 of OZ010800.1, forward strand.
CAGCAAAAATAAATTAAACAAAAATAGGGGTTGACGAATAAATGATCGTATTAAGGGTGTATTCAAATACAAATGGCTTATTTTCAGACTCAATTTAAAATTCACTTTTGATCTCAAACGCATTCAATTGCCAGATTTTCTTATTCAGAAACTATATAAGGTGCCGTAAACGTCTATTTTTTTTTGATAAAGGCAGAATATATTCCAAAATATGCTCTCAAGGTGGATATTTTGAACATAATTTCCCAAAGTAATATAGCTGGAAACGAAAAATATGGTCATATTGACAAAATAATTGTTTAAAAATCAAGTTCTCATTAATTAAAAGAAAAATAAACACATAAGTAGCTTATAAATCTCTTCGAAAATCACTTCAACAAGTTTAATGTTTTTAATTTTTTTAAATGTGTCAGAAAATTTCGAGTTGTTGAGCGTCGAAAAATATTTTTTTGAATACAACATGATTCTGATAAAACCAGCTTTTGCTGAAAAATGAAGTTAAAAACTCGTCGAAAACGATCAAATAAAATTATTAAACTAGGTTTATCTCTAATCTTGATTTAGTTTTTGTTCGTTAAATTAGTATCTAACTTCGAAATCTACCTCCGCCTGTAGGGTGAGCCTTCAAGGACTTTTTGTATAAAGGACTTTTGTATTCTCAAAATTGGCATTTTTAGGTAGAGTTCGTAAGAAATGCAACCTATTACATTCTTCCCTATGTTGGAATTTCTAAAACATTTTGCAAATCTACGACGATCATGACCTCTAGAGTACAACAACCCCCCCCCCCCCAGCTCAAACCTTTGTATATATTATATATACACATATATTAGACCGTAGTGAAAAACGAAAAAAGTTTTCAAATCGAATCGTAATAGTGCGGAAAAGTTGCTGCACGTCAATACAAGCACAGTGAAAAAAAAAAAAATTGAAATCGGACAATATCATCCGTTCGCGCATCGCGTTCAAAATTTTCGATTTTGAACAAAAATTGAACAAATATACGAAAAATCATAAAAAGTGTAAATTTTGTTCTATCAAACTGATTTTTTGAACATAACATGGCCTTGAAGTGTAGAATGGAGGAAATAAATAGAACACATTAGGGTGGGTCGAAAAAAATAAATATTTTATTTTCGGAACGCTTTAGAGGAGAAAAGTTGCCATTTGAAATAAAAAGAAAAACGGCATAAAAATTTTAAAAATCGGTTAACATCTTCCATTCACGCATCGCACTTAAATTTAATGAAAAATTACAAAAATCGCTCCTTTTTTGTACATTTTTTAGTTAATAAAAACTTTAAAAATAAACACGCCTTAGATTTTTATGCTTTTTTAATGGTTTATATAACCTAAAAAATTAAATTCCAATCAATAATCTATTTTGTTTCGTTCGCGCAACATGTTTGAAAATAACATAAATTTACCAATTTTTCGCAATTTTCACCATCCAACTCTTCGCTTATTTTGCTAGAGCAAATAACCTAGAACTCACCACATGGTGGTGGTTGCACGTTGAGTTCCACTCACACACAATTCTACCAACCTTACAATTGTTGTGTGTGGCATTTAAATTATGTTTATAACTATTTACAAATGTTTTCGATAGTGTAGGATTCTTTGGCTAACTGTGTTTTTTTACTTTTTCTTTTTTATATCTACTACACATTTAAAGTCTGATTTTTTATACTAATGAGGCATAACCAAGCTATATTCAGTGTTGCTCGGATATAAACATCTCTAGCTTCATGTCCACATACTTTATTCGAGGTCTCTGTCACAAGTTTGACTCACCTCTCAGAAGCCTGGGTGTGACAGGACAATTTTGTATTTCTCTGATGAGCATAGTGTGATAATTTATGAGCGATTTAATAACATCTTCACTTATGTACCCCAGAATTGGAGTAGGATACACCGTACATAAATTCTAGTTAATAATTTCAAGTAATCGGAAACTTGAAAGTTGACCTTCGGTGGTACGACATTTCTAACATTCTTCTTCTTTAAAAGACGGTTTGTCTTGCTTTTAAGATCCTTCTGTAACCGAACTCTCGATTATGTTCTCTTTCATAGACAATCATTGCCATCAGTACATTCACTGGGTGCGCAAAGACCGCATTTCGTTCTATTACTGGATTAAAATTTGAATTAATTCGTCGTATAAACAGAGTGGTGTTTGTATTGCTTCAAAGACGTGTTTTGATCCGTCAGTAAAACATTTACTCTTTCTTATGGCAAACCACCCAGGCATGTACGATTTTAAGATGAAGCCAGCTGTTTCTTTTAAGTTTTTGGTTAAATCTGTTGAACTTATATACAACTTAAAGACTTGGTTGACCGCAGTTAGCCATCTGGAATTAGATAGAGGACCAGGGTCCCGATTTGCCAAGTCTTCTGGACAATGTCCCAAGGTGATTGCATTTAAAATATCCAACAAATACTGTTGGTCTTTTCTCAATACATTCCTGTGTATATCAGAATTCGGACAATCTATTGGTTCATAACCAGGGGAAGTTTTTCACAGTAAGCGAGCTGCAGCCGATTGGCGCACTAATAGATTTAATCCTGCAGTTTCACCGTCAATATGTTGGAAAATGTGGCAAAAAGAAAGCTCATTAAAATGCAGGGAGTATATGTTTCACTGCAGCAGTCGTCCTGCATGATTTTCTAGTATAGGGATAGCACCGTTATTCCATCCAATGTTTGTCACGATGCCATCATACCCTACTACTTCGAGTTTTTCTAGTGATATTTATATTTCAGACAATTGATAATTAATGTTTTGAGTTATATCATTTCATGAACTCGGGGAAGCAGATACTTATGATTCCAGATTCCTAGATAAAAGAAAAATGTCCTTATTTCGCATTCCTGTGAAAGTGCTTGGTATTAAATATTTCCAAAAACATAGTATCATCTTTTTGTCCGTCAAAGAAAAGACCCAAACTTTCTTCAGTGGTGTGAATTGACAATCCACATCCTTCCTAACATGTCTCTTGTGCTACCATGGTAAAATTTGACACTTAATCAGAATACACAGTATCTGAATCTGCACCTGCATAATTCTCCACGCCTACATTTGTGTTTGTTGGTTGGGTACGGTGCGGGTTGGACTCGCTGTGCAGCCATCTTCCCGTGGTGAGTCCTGGGTCGTCCTTAGAAGAACGGGCCATGAGCTGCACAATTCCGACCTCTCGTATCTGTGCGGGGAAAACGATGAGAGGAGAGGGTATTTATTCGACTTTTAGCCTGTAGGATGTCTTATGTGTAGGAAATCAGTTCGATTAGTCAATATTTACACCTCCTGTAATTTAGGTTAATTCCACGAAAATTGGCCATTTTCGGGGGGTTGGAAGGGATAAAGAAGAAGTGTGTGGTATTTTTCCCTCCATTCTACACCTCAAGGCTATGCTATGTTTAAACAAATGTTTTCGACAGACAAAATGTACACCTTTAAAGATTTTTCGTATATCTGTTCAATTTTCGTTCAAATTCGAAAATTTTGAGCGCGATGCGCGAACGGAAGATATTGTCCGATTTAAAAAAAAAAAAAAATGTCCACTGTGCTTGTTTTGACGAGTAGCAACTTTTCCGCACTAATACGATTCGGTTTGCAAACTTTTTTGTTTTCACTCCGGTGTAATATATATATATATATATATATATATATATATATATATATATATATATATATATATATATATAACCTTTTTTTATGGAAATGATAACTTCCATAATTCAGCACAGATCTCTTCTAAACTGATACATAATATCAAGGGACAGAAAATCTCGGTCAAGTTCGTTAATGGACAAATCGGACCAAGGGAATGGAAATAGGGAGGGGTTTGTGAAAAACGAAAAAAAAACATAATTTCTTAATTATAATACATATAGAATCAGTTTAAAGTTATTATTACTTCTAGGAAAAGCCCCAAAACTTTATGTATCACAGAATGTTGATAAAATTATAAATGGGCTTAAGGGGGAAATAAAATAGGGTTTTAGGGAGAAAAATGTCATGGCTTCATCAATTCTAAAGATATCAATGTCACTTAAACTTATTATAAATCTGATAGGATGAACTCTTACAGCAAAAAAAAAAAAAATAATAATAATAATAATAAAAGAGAAAAGTTCCCAGTTAAACTGATGGCATTGAGTTCACAGGTAATTCACACTAATTGTATATTATACTGTTATTTCAAGGAATAATGCCCCTAAAAAATAAATTAAGGGAGGGAATTATTCCCACCGCCATTTCCACTCTTTATACTTAACAAATGAGCCTCCAAATGTCATCTGGAAAGCTACTTATTGAAATAAACCGGTATACCAAATGTGAAACAAATCGGATAGAAAAGCCAATTTATCTAAATTAAGGAGGTTATTAGCTCCCGCTCCCCCTTTAGACTTAAACAATGAACATTCAAATCTAATCCGGAAGCACCTTATCAGAATTAACTTGTATACCAATTATGAAGAAAATATGATAATTCTGCATGGAAACCCCATTTATCTAATTTAAGGGCAATTACCGCCCCCCCCCCCCCCGTTATACTTACCGTTGCCCCCTTTATACTTAACCAATGACCCCCCCCCCTTCCCAAAACTAATCAGGGAAGCGCCTTATCAAAAGAAAATGGAAAAAAATTGAAGCTAATCTGATATTTCTATCAAGAGTTATCGCGTTACGTACATACTTACATACATGCATACAGAACCGACGGGCACATTACTTCTCAGGCGATAGCCTGTGAGCTAAAGACGAAAAAAAAGGGGGGGGGTGAAGAAGAAAAAAATACATAGCTTCGTCAATTCCCAAGTTATCAAATCCGCTTAAATATATTATAAATTTTCTTGATATTACCGACAACTTTTAAATTGACAAGCGTTTGATAGGATCAACACTTAGCGCAAAAACAAATTAATCAAAAATAGGGTTTGAAGATAAAATTATCGTATTAACATGATTCTGATAAAATCAGTTGTTATAGTACAATTAAATTAAAAACTCATCTGAAGCGGCCAGGCAAAATTGTTAAACAGGGTTTATCTTTAATCTTGATTTAGTTTTTGTTGGTGAAATTATTACTTAACTTCGAAATCTATCTCCGCTTGTAGGCCTAGCCGGTTTTGATTTTTAACTTGAACCACTTTTTTTGCCGTTGTTCCGGATATTAAACTATATCGCTTACTCATAAGAAAAGTGACACATCTCGGTAAAAGTAAATTTCACAGGACAGGATAGAGAAAATTACCATGTTTTTACTATGTCGTATTAAAATATAGCACTGAGCATACAGCACTTAAAACGTGAATAAAAGCATAACAATTTAACGATGACGATTGGAGGATTCGGTAACTTTTTCTCCGCACACAATCCACCCCTATTATGTGGTCACGAATGGAAATATAGTATAATAAAAAGATTTTTCGTATAACTACACTTATATAACATTTAATGTAACAAGACAAATCTATGATAGACCTGTTAGTGGAATAAATTGCAATACGATTTTTGCGAGATGTGTCATATTTTTTTTGCGGGTGGGCCATAGGTTAAAATATTCTTTTGAAAGAAAAGAAAAGATGTTAATTAATATTCGAATTCTTAAACAACGAACTACACCTCTGCTGAAAGACTAAAACGATTTTCATATAACAGTTATTTAATTAAGCGGATCGCGAATGAATAAATAAAAGTATGACGAAAGTAAATATTTGAAAACTTTTGTATCTTTAAAGTATCTCTTTTCCGTTACATTTAATTCTAAATTTTTATAGAATACACGCATACCGAGATTAAAAATGCTGGATGTTTTCGAAAAAGACGGAAGTGAATTGTTTTGATTTTTTTTTTTTTTAAGTAAATAGAGAAAGATACAAACTATATACAAATCTCATTATTTTTTACTTTTAAAGAGCAAAAGTGAAATACTGTACCTTGTACCGAGATCTATAAAAAATGTACATTCTTAACAAAAAAATAAATTAAATTAAACGCCATGTTATTTTATCACAATTTGTCACAAAGAGATATAAGGGCTACCATTCGACGGGAAATTGCATATAATTCTGAATAAGACTGCGATTTTCAAAATAAGAGTCGTCTATTTAATAAAAGTTGTATGACATATAAATTTTCATACATTAATAGCGGCATCTGACACAATACTCCACTATTTTCGAAGAGTAATTTCGGTCTTATTTATGAGGAAAACTCTGCGTTTAAATAATGCAACATTTAATATTCGAAAACCGCGGTAATTCCTGATTTGGGTGAGTTGTCTGCGTGTCTATACTATAATCACGGCTAGTTATGATAATTTTTTAGGTTTGAATAGAAAATTTTTTATCCGATATACATAAATGAAGAATGAACACTATTGCGTCAGTGTGAATAGAAAAAAATAATTAAAAAGGAAACAGCTGGCGGCAATTTGTGAAAAGTCCCTATCTTTTATAAGAAAAAGAAATATACTAATCAATTTCAAAGCATATGCATATGTAAGTCTACAATTTTTACACATTAACCCATTAAGGACGAGCTTTTTTTGCAGTTCCTTTTATTATTTGACACCAGTTTTTTTCCACATTGTGATTTTGAATTATTTAATCGCTCAAAGTTTGAGATTAGACAATGTGAAAATTTCCAAACTAAAATACTGGTATTCAAGTTTAAATGTTTTGTTCGGCTTACGTGGCAAGTTTTCTTTCCAACCGGCTTTAATGAGTTAATAAGCGCGGGTTGCTGGGAACTTCCAAACACCACCTCAGAGCCTGTCTAATCTCACAAGCACTCAATATGGTCGACATAACACCAAACAATAATCCACTTTGACACAAAAAGATAGCTCTAAACACATACAAGTGAAAGTCAAAGCAGTAACTACATTTTTAATTGATAGCAGAGGCCCAATTTCACACTAACGTGAGACAAATATGAACAAACTCTTCCCTCAATCCAAAGAAGACCAATCTCCCAGCAGCACTCGCAGTGCAAGCAATATGCAGGTTGAGTACAAATGATGGACCCCCATTTAAAAAAAAAATCATATGTTCGAAACTACTGCACATATTACATTAATTGATACATGAATTTAAAGAGATATATAGCAGGTTAGCTTCAGTTATAAATGTTCGATGAGTGACGAACGAACTGGATTACAGATTGGACATAGGCCGTGTAACAAGAGGGTCACACATCGAACATTTGTAACTGAAAAAAACTTGGATATTTCTCTTTAAATTCATGCATCAATTATTGTAATATGTGCCGTAGTTTCAAAAATATATTTTTCTATAAATTGAACCCATCATTTATACTCACCCTGTATTAAGAAGCAATTAACAAAATTTTCCATTATTGCACAAAAAATACTAAAATATATTTATTTTTACTGCACCATGAAAAAATATTAAAACACAATGTTCATAAAAATTGAAAGTATATAAATATATAAAAAGCAATATAAGCATAAATATCGATTATTAACTCTATAGCAGAGAGGTAGACCTTTAGAGATGATGACACTCAAGAAAATTCACGAAATACGAGGCGCGATTATTTAATAAATAAACTAATGTTTCCACATAAGAAATGTGCATGCGCGAAATCCGCATGACCGATAGTTCTGAAATGCAAAGCCTCCTGTATCGATTACCTCCTCCCAGCAAACGCATACCATTCGGCACACGATCGGACCGCAGCCGGCAGTGTCGGTGAAGTGTCAGCATGGGCACAGTGATTTCGGTGAAGTGTCGGCAGCATGTCGGCAACTGAAACATAAGAATCTGCTTTTTCGACTGCCGGTTACCTTAATCGGTCCGCTTATGGTTATATATCAGCAAGCGACTTACACCCGCAAGTGACGTAGGACCGATATGTGATTTCTGATCGTGGCCCGATTAGAATTGCCAACATCGTTCCGAATTTGGAATGTTTAGTCTTAGCCGACATTTTTTTTTCTTTTTCTTAATTTTGTTTGAATTTGAGTTTTGATAAGATATGTATATTTCATGCATTTCATATGAAATTCTAACAGTGATAAATACAAAAAATTCAAAAATAGCTTATATATATATATATATATTTAAAGCTGTTATTGAATTCATTTTAAAAAGGCTTACAATTATTTGAATCATCAAAAGAGTTTCTTAAATCGCCCCTTAAAATTATTTTTCGTTATAAAATTAATCGTAGAAAAAAAAACTTCATAAATTAATTATTTTCTAACTATATATTCATTTTAAAAGCAATAGCTATGTTTCTTATTTTATTTAAAAATTAATTATTAAAAAAGTGCTTAAAATTATTTTACAAACTATAAAAATATAAAAAACTACCCAACTTTTTAGCATTAAAATTTAAAAGAAAGATTCAGAAATCTCCCACTTCTAAAAAATTATTTACAGAAAAAAAAAAGATAAAATTAATATTTCTATTTTATTTGATGATTAAAAAATGTTGATAAGTAAAAGAATCATTTTTGCTTCTTAATCACTAAAAATATATTCTACATCAAATCATCAAATGATAAAAAATGAACTCTTATTCAAATTAAAAGTGATTAATTAGCAATCTCTTTTTTTTTATTAAAATTAGCTTTTCTTTGTTACAAATATATATTTCTTAAATTAACGCATTTAATTACATTATAATTCCTAAAAAGAACATTTTATTAAGAGAAAAACCTCTGAAAGTCACTTATTTTATTTAATAAGCATTCTTAAATTTATAAGAAAGATTCAGAAATACCCCCCATTTAAAAATTATCTTCCAAAAGAAAAATAATGCAAATTAATATTTTTATTTTATTTTTAAATTAAAAAGATCGATAAGTAACAAATTAATATTGCAACATACTCATTAAATATATGTTCTGCTTTAAATCATAAAAACGACATAAATGAATTCTTATTCTGATTAAAAGTTAATAATTAGTACTAACTTTTTATTTATTAAAATAAATTTTTCCATGTTAAAAATATGTAAATTTTATAAATTAACGCAACGCATGTAATTACATTATAATCATTATAAGAAAATTTGATTAACTGAACAAGACCTCTAAAAATATTTTTTTAATACTTAATTATTCTTAAATTTATATCTACTCTTATTTATTCTTAATTATATCTATATCTTAATTAAACTTAAAATTATTCTTAAATTCCTTTTCTTTAACGAATTCGCTAAGATATTTATTTCATTCATTTAAATATTAAATTAACTTTTAAATAAACGCGCGTAAGACAATTATAACTAAATAAATAACAAATAAAATAAAAACACTTCAAAATTCTAATTTTCCCATCTACCACTAACCTTCAACGACAACCATTACTTATCGATATGTCTTCCCCTTATGACCTCATATAATCCTCCTCTGATCAAGTCTCAGTGGCTGAGTGGTGAAGGCGTCTACTTCCTGTCCCTGGGTACGATGGATCAAACCCCGCCTCTCCCAACGCTGAAACACGTTCCTTCCAAATATACATTCCGCGATGGCTCATAGATGGCGCCAACAAAACAGATTTTTTTTTCAATTGATGCTGGTGTCGGGCTGCGACCGACATTCGTATGGATAGCTATCGGCGTGCTGTCGGCATAGTGTTTTGCCGATACTGGACCGGCTGTGCGCCTATCTGTCGGGCGTCACTCGCCCGGCGTGTCGAAAAAGATATGGAACCGGTACGGCAGCCGGTATCGTGCCGATACCGTCGGTAACGGCAAAGCGGCTGTCGGCCGATTGTTTACCAATAGCTCTGTGTTTGCTGGGCTGTTTTCTCTAAATTGGCTAATTTCAAATTAGTCTGGACGTGACCTTTATTTGTCCCGGATCCTGTTTTTCCGGGAAAAAAATGCTGATTGTTTTAAAAGAGCGGCGAATTAATGTGAAATTTCCTTTTGAACTTGGAAAATTCGTTATTGAAACTTATCGCTTTTTAAGAGGGTTAACATTCAAGATATTATTTTTAATCAAGATCTTATCAAGATCTCTATTTTAATTTTTATCAATTTTAATCAAGATCTCTAATCAAGATATTTATATCAAGAGATCAATTTTTAAGAGGGTAAACATTCATAAGGCAATGAATGTTTGTCACATGCGAGGTTTTTTGGGTAGTTTAAACGTTTTCAACATGACCGAGAAGACATTGAATATGATGTTCGACCGAATCATACTTCCACGTAAAAAAATAAAGAAAATTCTGGATAGCGTACCTTCTCTAAGTTCCTGAATATCAAACTATTAATCAAAATTACTAACTTGAGGTCCTTGTTGAAAACCATGAAAAGATTCAAAAAAAAAGATTAACCGAATTGTGGAAGAAAATGCTATTGGTGCTTCATCAGGACAACGCACCGACTCACACTGCATTGTCTATCAAGAGGTTTCTAGACAAGTATAACATCCCAGTGCTGGACCAATCACCTTATTCGCTTGCCCTGGCACCATGTGCATTTTATCTGTTCCACAAGGTCAAATATGCTTTAAAAGGAACCGGATTTAAAACTGTTGAAGCTGTGAAAGAAAAAGCGGCACGCATGAGCAGCTAGTAATAAAAGAGTTCACAAAAGAACACTTCCAAGATTGTTTCAAACAATTTAAAACTCGGATGGAGCTTTGTATGGATAAAGCAGGGGTGCATATAAATAGGGATAATAACTCAATATGCATAAATTAAAAAAAAGAATTACAGCATTAGTCTCGATATTTAGTAGCCACACCTCGTATTTAATGAAATAATGGAAACGTAGTAATAACAGTCATTATAACAAAACGAAAAGATAGCTTTCGAGCTTTATATCACAAGGAAGAAAAGCAAAATTAGTAAATAAAAATCTCATTGCTACAGTAAATAATTACAGACAGCTTTAAAAAGAATAGACGAATTAAAGCAAACCAACAGGCTCAACTCTATAGAAAAAAAACGAGTTTGCCAGTGATAATGATAACTACACTCGACTAAGACAACATATATGTGACAACTACTAGCATGATTTGTGAATACATTAACCATGACAAGAGAACTCGCTAAAAAAAGAATCCTAGCGACAACAAAATCATGAAAAGTGTCACTAAAAAACAAACGAGAGTGGCAAACTCTATGCCAAAACTAAATGTTGGCAGCAAAACAAATCAACTATGAAAAGAGGAAAAATATACGTATTTTTTTATACGCATATAATGTGTAACAACGACACAAAGATTTAAACTACATGATATTAACTTATTATAATCAATATTAATTAGCAAAGATTATATTATCATTTTGCAACATTATATGAATGTATTCCCCTCAGAGTTTGCAGTGTGAATGCGATACCGGATTTATAGCCAGTTCGAACGAGATCAGTGCCTGAGTGAGCCCTCCCCCCCCCCCTTTTATTCGACAACTTACCCTCAAACACAATCAATATATTTAATAGCAGTCTACAACCGGCAAGCACATAAACTAAAATGATTCAACAAATAGCGTTGCAGAAATGAAGACCAAGATGCAAGCCAAGTAGATCTTCGCCACTGAGCGGCTAGCTAGAAAACCAGTTAAGCTAGGGCTATAGATAAAACCCGGCAGGTTGGGACCTGTTTGGCGGTATAATAGTAATATAATAATAATTATCCCTTCACTTACGGCCAGACTCGATGCATTTTAAGGAAACCGTACCTCCTCAAATCCTGCGACTTTAGCAAGCAAATATTTGCTTGTTTATGTTATTCCTGTCATAATTTATTTAAAAAATTTATGTTATTCCTGTCATAATTTATTTAAAAAATTGCACTTTTTAGCGCTTTTCAGAAAATGCTGAAACACAGGTAATTATTGTTTCTGCATTAGTTATTTTTTTTAGCTGTTAAAGTTTTTGAGAATGTTTATTATTATTTATATTATTATTATTATTATTATTTTACTTTGCTCGCTATGGTTTAATTCGAAAAGAATAAATTTCCTGTGTTTTACAAAATCGTTCAAAAAGAAAATTTGGTCAATAAAGTTTCAAAATTCCAAGATCTCTTTTTCATTTAAGAAATATATTCATATAACTATCAAATTAAATATGCATAATTGATCCCTCTCCCTTCTTTTCTGTAAAAAGTAAAGTGTTAAAATCTTAACCAACTACTCAAATTGATAAAATCTCCCCCATATGTACTTTAAAATTCGTTATTTCTGAGCAACAAATTAACCAGACCATATTTTAATCATTCATCGAGCAAAGAAAATTTTCCTAATAAATTATATTAATCAAGCCATATAATAATTATTCATATTATAATTATTCATATTAACCATAGGAAATAATAATAATAAATTAATCTTACTAATTAAAATTTGCAAGAATTATAAGTATAACACCATCGATAAAATTACAACCAACCTTATAAAAATATAAATATACAATAGAATCCATTACATGCATGTAAAATCGTATCTGTTCGAGGACTCAATAGCGTAATAGCTAGAGTGACCGTCCCCCACACCGGAGGTCGTGAGTTCGAATCAACCCGAAGACCGAAGCTATTACTTTTTCTCCTGTCGATACAAGAGCTTCCAAACTGTTCAATAGGTGGCACCACCAGCCCTTTGATTGCACTTTTCAAATAAGCACTTTTCACGAAATAGTCCAGGCATTTTGTGATTGAACATGGGCAAAATTGCAATAGAAGCTTTTTACAGAATTTTTTAATCAGGAACTACTGCTTAATAGCATACTAAAAATCAGACAAAATCTGAGCACGGGAACACCCCTATATACGGATTTCAAAATGGCGGAGGGTATTTTTTGGAACTAAGGCAGAGAATATATCGCTTACGGAAATATATCGCTTTATTTTCACAATTTAACTTTGAAGTATAGTCAAAAACGATAAACAGTATACAAAAGTCTACTATTTCTGACAAATTACTGCTTAAGTTCATTTTTACAGAAATGTTCCAGTGAAGAAATAAAAGTATCAATAGTTTTCATCATATTTATAGTTAGAAGTTAGGTAGTTCTTGTTACATCCATTGACTTGGCACACCCCAGAAGCTGTAGAACAGGGCAATCAATTACGCTTGCATCAGCATCGTAAAGTAGCACAGTTTGTCTTTCAAGAGCATGGAATCATATTAAGTAAATAATCTGTAGCTGGTAGTCACTCGCAGAGTATTGGGTAGCACGAGTGTTTTTTTACATACCAGCCCCATTCTGCTGGCTTGGTTCTTTCTTCTGATATTTATTTGTAAGTAAGTGTGATAGCTATGATATTTTGTAGAAGAATCGGTCGGAGGCAAACGTTCAGGTGTAATAAATGATTTTACTGTAGTTACTTTCCTTACCAACATTTGGTGGCGTAGTTTGCCTATAGAATCCAGTGCCTTGCAGTCATAAAACAGAAGCATTGCTTTTCTTCCAGCCTCAGCCATATCTGAATGTAGGCTTGAATTTGAACAAAATATTTTTGCAATAGAACGGAGCTCTGTCTTGTTCATCTGTTTGAGAAATGATGAGGATTTCCCAATCAAAAAAAATTCTGGATGTTGTATCGCAGTCCGTGAAAGCCTGCAGAAACAGAAGGAAGTTGCAATTTTCACGACCTAACAGAGATTGCATGTTGAGGATATGATAGACTGGTTCGTAACATGATCCTCGTCTTATGTCACTGCGATAGTATAGCTTGAAGCCATTGTCCTTTGCCTGTTAAAGAAGGAGAATCAGCAAGTCGGTATCTTCACCTATTACAGTGGTATGTGCATGTGTATGTTCTGAAGATGAGACTGGAGCACGAACAATGTCTATATTGGCATCCCCATCTGTGTTGGGAACAGTACAGCCTTGTTTCTTAAGCAATTCGCCTATGAAGGAAGTCATTGCTTGCTTGTTTTTTCATTGTCCAGAAACTCTTCCTTTTTTCCAATAAATTTCACGCATGGGCTGAAATTAATATCTCTACTGTTTTTTTTTTTTTTTTTTTTTTTTTTTTTTTTTTTGTAGCGTCATCTGTGAGCCACATCATTGATTGTTGGATACCCAATGTAATTATCAAAAACCATGATAGGTTTTCCATATTGTTTAACAATAAAATCAGCGTAAGACATTGCAATGTTTTCATATGTATCATTTTTTACACCAGGAAATGCGACGCAAGAAAGATCCTCCATCCAATATGTACCTTTCTGTACTTTCCACGTTGTCATATTTTTCATTGTGTAACTTTTTAATGTGTTTGATTGGTGCTTGAGCTAACTGAGATTTGTCTGAATTCCTCATCATACTTGGTGATTCAAATAATGCTGCAGGGTACGCACACAGTTCATAACACATGACATCTCCGAGATTCTTTTCACCACAAGTGCCAGTAATCATCATTCTTTGGAAGAGGAGCGCTGGATCTATTTGTATATCTAAGTCATCTTTATAACTACAAATGGCGGCAGCAGATCCTAGAATTTTCACTTTCTTTGACCTTTTAGCCGAATACCTAAATATATCCTTCCCTATCATTTTGGAGATGATGATCATACCAAATAAGTGCAACTCATCAACATTAACTTCTCTTTTAGCTGTTACGCCTGTAACAATTTTGCGTAGAGTAGAATCAGAATGAAATGGCGATATGTGTTCCAGTACATCGGCCACTTTTTAAATGTCATTGCTGCTCCTCTTCTGTCTGCTGTCTCTTATAGGTATTTTTGATAATTTTATAAAAGTTACACACTCCCAATGTTATTCCTATGGGAGTTTGAAGCTAAAAGTTAGCATAGAACACAATTTTTAACTATTTTCAAAACATCATTTAGTACACTTAAAATTGATATTTTAAATTGAAACTGGCAACAGAGCAAAGTATATACACTTAAGTTAATAAAAAGCACAGTATATAGCTGTTTATAGCATTTATTATGTACGTTAGAGGTTAGAGATTAATTAAAAAAGGTTAACATTACAACAATCTCCACAGAGATGCATTATTAAATGGCCGCCAATGGTAAAGCATGTACTTTTCAGAGGCTCATTAAAATACTAAAATTTATAAAAAGAATCTAAAACTCACTCACTGGTGTTGTATAATCTTCAAATTACACAAATAATGTAGTAATCCGCTGTTAAATAATCATTTAACACCATAAATATAATCTTGAAAAACACTGACATGACAAACTACTCTGGTCAGATCACAATCACAGCACAGCATGTATAAAAAATATCGATATCTTTGCTTAAAGTCTTCTTAACAAAGTAAATTGGTGATGAAATGTCCATAAATGCAGGGGTCGTGCGTGTCCTGAAATTTTATAGCCAGGAAATTTTTCGGTACCAGTATTTTCTTATGGAAAATTACTTCTTAAATAAGGCGAAATTTCGCGCGTTTAAGCTAGATTTATTCTTCTATTAAAAAATACTGATATTTGCCCTGAAAAATTCCCTAAAGCATATTATTAAAAATGTTCCGATGCCTGGGAAAGTTATGCACAACTAGCATTTATAAGCACTGGAATCGATTCGGAGCCAGTTGCAATTGCGGATACATGAGATAGAGGAACGGGATTAACAGAAAGTAGAGAAATTTAAAAGAACTATATCTCGCGAACCACAGGACCGATTTTCATGCGGTAGGGCTTAAAATGTTCAGGAAGACTTAATATGTAGAAAGAAAATATAGTATAGGGCTTGCCTAAGGCCGGAGATATATCTCCCCATCGCCGGAGCTTGAAAAACTCACCGCATACCGGATGACTGTTAGGAGATCGGTCTAGTAGTAATACAGTTTAGAATGAGTTATAGATACTTTACTTTATCCTGTTCCAAAAGCATTATTGGTTGTCAGTTGTTCGATAAAAATGAATATTTGCAGTCCAAATTGTTTAGTGCTGCCCTCTGTCGTTTTCCGTCTCAACTAAAAGCTATACAACAGCACAACAACGCAAAACGGCATATGATTCAGTCCATTTTGAAATCCGTTTTTAAGGGTGTTCCCGTGATCGGATTTTGTCTGATTTTGGTTATATTTCTCAGTAATGGTTACGGATTAAAAATCAGTTAACAGAGCTTCTATTGCAATTTTGCTCGGGTTGAAGGTGTTTTTACTTTAATTTGCCTGGACTAAAATTGTTATCCTCAATCAAGCGAAGAAAGTAATTTTCTCAATATGACGAAATATTCGCTCGGAGCATATCCCAGGAAATGGTTTCGTCAAAAATGAAGAAAATTTCGTGAAATCTGAGTATCCATTTCTCAGAGTGTAGGGCTATAGATAAAACCCGGCAGGTTGGGACCTGTTTTGCGGTATAATAGTAATATAATAATAATTATCCCTTGCACAGTGGCAAATAAATAAATAAATAAATTCATGCCAAAAAAAAAAAAAAAAAAGAGAGAGTGGAAAAGTTGTCAGAAATAGCTCACCGTAGCTTAAAATTTTGCATTTTTTCCTACTTAACTGTTTTCCACTTACGCTAAAACGAACGTCCAAGAATTTCAAAAATTGAAGTATCTGAAACCCGTATTTGATGTCCTAAAATTATTTGTTACATATTTATATTTAAGGTTAAATTTTCTTCCAA